>JAMPIV010022834.1:0-347677 GCA_024509875.1 Oreohelix idahoensis
CCGTTCAAATGGTAACCGTTTTGATTTCCCGTCTAGCAAGTCAATTTTTATGGAGGGTGATGACCCGCGGTCAGGGCGATCATGTACTATCAGCAGCTTACGCATTATGTTTTTATCCTTACATTTTATCCTTTGGAGATATTTTTACGTTGTATCACTTGTTAATTTTATGACAATAACGATGACAGGAATACAAGATGGCTACCTTCCTGAGTTTTGCTCACTCACCCAGAAGAAGGATAATGATAAGCCAAAGTTAATTCACAATTTGAATATCAATAATTTCATAGAGTTTCCCTACAGTTCCACATTAATAAGGTTGCTTCATGTAGACATAAGCTCTGTTGGGAAACCTGTCATCTTCAACTGTATATATAAACGACCAACGATGCTCGAAACACGATGTCCATCTAGGTCTAACCAAATAGAGATCATCAAAAAGAAGGGTCTGGTATTACCTGGAGTCCGAATTAATAATAAAGTGCATGAGGAGAATCTCTGACAATAGAATCTCGCAGAGACACTATCTCCTTCTGCAAAATCATTCACAAATCACTTTTCAACCTTTAAAAGGACCAGCCCAAAAAATACACACGGCCATTCTCAGCCGGCTTTGTCGAGACTCAGTACGCCTCCGTAGGACAACGAATACCTGCCCCAGAGTTCGGCACAAAGAATATAGTCCGACCTAAACATACGAAGATATACAATATAAGACTGAATCTTCTTGCACTAGACAAGTAATACATATGAATTCAGGCCATAAACATTCTAAGCATAATCAATCTATTTTCTGGCCCTAACAAATGAGAAATGACATAAATTCGGTATTCATACGCTAAATCAATATTCAAGGGACATAATCAAAAGTATAAACCAATCATGGATTATCTAGCTTTACAAAGGAAAGCATTTTCGTACACTCAATAAATACAAATATATATTTTTCCATATTAAATAGACATACAGGATGAACTGTATGCCTCCCTGAAGTAATCCGTGCGTCACACAATTCCATACAAAAGAATATGTGCGCAACAGTAACCTTAGCTCGGCAGCGTTGGAGTAGCTGGCGAGTCCTTTTTAGGGCTTTAGGCTAGCAGATAGATAATGTTAGTTAGTCCTTTTCAGGACTTAGTATCTATCAACGCTGATCGGGTTAGCAGTGAACGGAGTTCACTTATTTTTGGATGGTAAATGCGCTCTGATATAACGAAATAGGTTGAAAGAACCGCGCCTCGCCATAAGAAGGCAAAAACCGAACCCAACCAAAAAAAAAAAAATTTATATTCTCAATTTGTTTGCACAAATGTAACTAATGTTACTTTTTAATGGAGTCGATTACAAGTTTATGAACGAATACAAAATGCGAAATGATAGAAACGTTGCCAACACTTCTCTCTGGGAGAGATTCTTTCTGGTTTACAGTGTTATTTTCTATTTTTAACCGTTCTATTTTTATTTTACAATTCATCGACAGCTGGAAATCGTAATGATTAGGCCATACTGCAGCTGCCATGGCAAACATTTATAAAATTAGTAAAACCTTCCCACCCCAAACATATTTATCGAATGTATGATTCCTGAATACACACACTGGGATCCTCGCCACTGCAACGAAGTTCGTGCACTGTGATCTAAGGGAGGAGATCGGAGCACTGATGTGGTTGTGCGTGCGCAATGAAGATGGTACTTTAAACCAAACACAAACATGTACCGAGTTGCTGTTTATTCGAGACGAAATAAAGTTCTGAGCCAAAAAAGTGTTGTTATTTTTTTATTTTTTTTAAATTAAGTTTTGCCTCATTTTGGCGAGGCGCGTCCCGTTCAACTTAGTCGGTTATATTAGGGCGCATATCCAAATATAACGGACCCTTAGGTCTGACTTGACTTGTTGTTGTTAGGGAAATAAAAGCAAACAATTAAATTAGTCCCGGAAAACAAGTGAGACAAAAGACAACTTTTGTAGATTCACTTTTACTGTATTTGTCTTACCTAATTTAGTTTTTAAAAACAAAGAAAGATAATGAAAATAAGTGCAAGAAACGATAACAAGATGGAACGGGAGGAAATATAACTAAAAGATGTGTATCATACATATACCTTCGCAGCAATATAGACAGGAGGGGCAGACAATGATATCAAAATAAGAATACAAAAGACAAGAGGAGCTTTCATTGTAGTGGGAATTATATGGAGATCAAAAGAAATAAGGTCCAACACAAAATCAGAATTTTTATCTCAAATGTCAAGTCAGTACTATTATATAGCTCTGGAACGTGGAGAATAACAAGAACGTCATAAAGCAACATACTTTCACTAACAGATGCTGGCATAGATGACAAGGATTAAAGTGGTACGACAAAATCGCTACTGTGGAACTGATGGCAATAACCAGACAAGTGCCAGTGGAACCAGAGATGAGAAAACACCGGAGATTGATAGGACAGACATTGAGGAAGTATGTTGATAGCATTACAAGGTAGTCCGTGTTTTGGAATCCACAGGGAAAGAGAGGTAGAGGAAGACCAAAGAACACATGGAGAAGAGAACTGGAGACAGACATTGAGGAAGTATGTTGATAGCATTATAAGGTAGTCCATGTTCTGGAATCCACAGGGAAAGAGAGGTAGAGGAAGACCAAAGAACAAAGATTTTTGATAGGGGAATTAAGACTTGGGTTGGTCCCTTCTGAATAGATTAGAATGAGTGATAGCCACAGTGAGAGATGATAGTAGAAATAGATTTCCACGAGTGAGATGGTAGAAATCAATAGAGGCTGTCTCTGAAATCGAGAATCTTTTCTCTCTTTTAGCCTATCTTCTACAACAGATTTAGAGGAGTCAGACAGTCTATTGACTACATATATTAATATATATATTACCACTCACGTGCACACACACAATTTGACGACATGTAGACGCACACACGTGGGAAAACTATAACAAATGATTATATAGATATTATGGAACGAGCTGACCCGACACACTGATTAAGTTTAATGGAATTTTTAATTATCAGAAAAAATCCATCACAACAGATAAAATTACATCCAAAAGCATATATAAATAGTCATAACGTCAATGAACTGCTACAATACTGATAGACCCACAGTTCTGATCTTTTCCCTTGATGTATAGCCCCACAGTCCCGTTAGAAGAGAAGTGATAGCCCAAAGAGTCAACGATACATCTGCTGTAGTCTTATGATTTTCACTTTTAAAGGTATGAACAGGCTTAGATAGTAGTATGATCCATCCTAAGGAAAAATTATACCTGCAGTAGCAACAATTTTCATAAATGGAATTTCAAAATGGGTGAATAAATAGTTATCCTAAACATCAGTCAGTCTACTTTCACTCGGTTCTTTCATCAGGGTACCCTCACTCACTTTCTTACCTAATGGCTTGCTGGTGTTCGCCGTCTGGCGCACTGTATGATTCACCGTTTAAATCTGTCTATCTTTGGCTGAAGCGGATTCCCAGCTCTGCAGATCGTGGTTTCATTCACGGGGTCCGGGGAGCGTCCACTTCGTGCGATAGTTTTCTTTGCAGATTTAAGTTAGTGTCACTTCACTCCGTTCAGGTAAGAATTAGTTTTAAGCGGGCACACAGTGTCAGAATCACGAGGTTTCCCTTATTTAGGAAGATGACCAGTTGGTAAATTCTTTCAATAGATAATTATTGTTCACACCCACAGTTCGTCAAAATCGTCGGAATGTTAATTTCTTGTAATATGTTACTCGCCCAAGGGCTGACATGTACTTGATGTTTTTATCAGGAAGAATTTAATCTGGCTCGGTAGGCGCAGTTATTTCATTAAAATCTTAAAGTTCTTGTAAAGGTTAACACCAAGTCTTTAAGGAAAATGTTTTAGTTCTTCACAGATATTACTCGTGTACTCAACGCTGGCAAAGTTGGGTCACCCCCAGTTTTCACTGTATAAAGAAAAACAACATCTCAAATACTATACATACTATGTACTCCGGTTATAACTTACATTATAACTGCAAGCGGAGAGCTTGACTTATCGTTTAAAACTTCCCGTGAAATAAGTTATATTCATAAAATCAATCATCATGAATTAGAAATACATACATATTTCGTCAATACTCAATGATGAATCGGGCATTATAAGTTAGTTTAAATATTCACGACGGGTTATTAGCAGTTAAATTAAGTTTATTATAGCTGCATGAGTTTTAAGCTAGAAATTATAATTTATTCTGCTTTCCACTGAAACCCGTCAGCTAGAGAATATAACAGACTTATAAATCAATCCTACTGCACAAAAGAAACTAATGAAATAAATCGGCGATTAACCCTTAATCACTCACAAATAATACTAGATATCTAATATTTACCTCCACACAGAACTACAGATTAAATACCACGAAAATAGAATCCTTCAATATACTGGTAGTCTAGAACTCGGCAAAATATTGCCAAACTCAGAACTTTTTCAATATACAAGATATTTCCTAGCCCGAGTGATCTGTCTACTGCGAATCTTGAGTATGAATGACCATTCTAAAACTCTCTCGGGTAGATATATCTTAAACAGACACAGGATGCACGCTATTTCGCAAACCCGAAATAGCACCGGTATCCCCCCCCCCCCTCCTAACACTTCACATTAGCTCAGACCCTGCCATAACCTGCCAAAACGCGTCTTAACGCCTCACACGACATGTGGCCGTTCTGAGCGATGCATGTATGGCGCTTTCCACACCTCAGGCCAAGCGACTTTCCGAAGGAGCGTGGTGTCAGGTGAAAATGTAGACGATATGTCTCATTTTAGAACGCTGCGTGAGTGTCATATCACCCCTATCGCCGAGCGACTAGCCTGAAGAAACGCCCGTGCCAGATGAAAATGTAGACAATTGTCTACATCTATGTCTGGTGAAACGAATAATCACGCATTCCGTACGAAAAAACATTGAAACTGATGGCACGTGACAGGAAGTCTTGGCTTACGTTTGTTGAAGGTCTACACTACTTTCTAATATGACGGGTGATGAATGTATGAACGAATGAATGAATAAATGAATGAATGAAATAACTAGAAACAAACAATACATTTTCATACATTCTGTTGCACAGAAATAAACGTTCTGCCCCTTTTTCAAGAAATCAATAAGTCGTCGTGTCGTTCACAAAAAAGTATAAATTGCAAAAATACCAGCGAAGCAAGAGACGATTAGATGATGCTGGCGATCGATAGGTCTTACTTTGAGGAAACCTGAAGTTAGCATTACAGAGCAGTCCTTTTTTCTGGAATCCCCAGCGTCAATTGGCAGAGTTTATAGAGCGTTTGCTTCTGAAGGCAAAATTCGAAACCTGGTAGCATCACGCTCCGGTCTACTCAGCTGTTAATGGGTACCTGATATGTTAGATGAAGGCAAAAGAAAGGTTTGAAAAATATAGAAAGGAAAAACGAAATATCGAATATCATTTTGTGACAACAACTATTAGCCTTCATTATCAATCTTTCTATGTCTTCCGTTGTTGGAATCTGTGCCTTCCGTCAGCCCTTTTTACCACATTTAGGTCAAGTCATAGGCAAAATTCTTATTTTTTTTAAATTAACCATTTGTGTTTTTATCTGACAGAGTATCGGACAAAAATTCCACAACCCAAGCCGTTTTGATCGTCCGAGTTCTCAACGTCAACGACAACAAACCGACGCTGATTGTCTCTCAAGACAGCGTTACCATCGATGAGAACACGCCTATTGGAACTAGCCTGAGTTATTCTATGACTTTCTCTGACGTTGATATGCTGGGCAACGTTTTCGTCGGCCTTCTAGGTGTGTAAACAATGATTTGATGCTCTAGTTATAATTTTTGGTTTTCCGAACAATAAATGGATCGGCAAGGAGAACAGACAAGTTATGAGATTTTTATTTACTTGGCTCTGGTTGCGTTCATGAGCCGGTGCAATTGTTGTAAATCTGTGTTTTATATATATATCTAAACTGTTAGATGAAAGATATACTAGTGACAGCTTGTAAAATTAATGGCTTTAGCTCAAAATGCAAAGAGACAGTATAAAAAGAAAAAAAAACGATTTCTCTAGAATGCATCATCATAATAGATAGAACACATTAGAAACAAGTAAATAGATTCAGATAACTAGGACCATTAATAACATCGGATGGAAGACAGACCTCAGAGGTAGAAAATAGAATAGCCCGTGCAAAAGACTTCAATAAAATTTAAAATACTGTATATAACACATCCTTGTCAATGAAACAAAGACAGAGAGCTCTTTAATGTTACATAAAGTTAGTTCTGACAAATAATAGTGGTTCATGGACAATTACAATCCTTGAAAGCCACAGAGATAAAGCCTTACAGAAGAATTAAGAATATAACGAACAGCTACGAAAGAAGTATGAAGAATGTCATGAAAAAAATAAATAAATAAACCATAGCAAACATGAAGCTTATATTTCTTTTTGTAGGAAATAATCATTTTTTTTTTTTTACATTTTATGAGAAGCGGAAAGTTATAATATGTTGTTATTTTGTTATTGTTGATTGTTAATCAGAATCGAAATCACTGCACTCCGGGTAAACCCATAAGTGCTGAGTTTCCCTCAGCAAAGGTATAAGGGTATGAATGCTAATTGTTCCTGCTGCGCGCTGGTTGTCTAACGACGTATGCATCCTCTCATACGTCCATCCCTGTTAGTCTTACAGTTGTCACCAAATTCCAGTAATCTTAGCCTTGATGATTCATCGATTGTAGTGCTATTCTCTGACAGGCGATCACTAATTGTCCACAGTATCTCTCCCGTATCCATAATCAGTGCACCCAATATATTGTGACAACAGAAAATACGGAAGGAAAGGAGATAGGAGACAATCAGAGATAATACTGAAGTTTGACGTCACAACATGGAACGACTTGATAAACAACACTGGAGACTGGAGACTGTGGATTGACGTGGTCACCAACGCCACCTGGTGCAATCTAACTCGGACGTTGGCGTAGCTGGCGAGTCCTTTTTAGGGCTTTATGCTAGCAGATAGATAATGTTAGTCCTTGTTAGGACTTAGTATCTATCGACGCTGATCGGGTTAGCAGTCAACAGAGTTGAATTTTTATTTTTGGATGGTAAATGCCTTATTGCTACAGCAGTGAGCAACACAGAAGAACGACCTGATGACTTGGAAACCCTCTGGAATAAATTCAAGGATATCATAAAGACAGCTGCTGCAGAAGCATGCGGTGAAGTCCGACTTGGGAACCAGAGAAAGAGGACACCTTGGTGGACAGAGGAAGTCAAAGAGAAAATAAGAGAGAAGAAATGGCATGGAAACAATACTTAGGAGCTAAAAACACAACAGGACAAATGGAAAAATATAGAGAATATGTGATACTCAGAACAGAAGCAAAGAACAAAGTGCTAGCAGCAAAACAGAAGTCCTGGGAAGAATTTGGAGAAAAGCTAGAAAAAGATGCACAAGAAAACCAGAAATTGTTCTATAAGACCCTAAAGAACATGAGGAAGGAAAAACAATGCCCTCTCAAATTTATAAAGGACAAGCAAGGCAAATTGCTTACTGCCCCGAAGGAAGTAATGGAAAGATGGAAAGAATATTTCTCAGAACTCCTGGATGGTGAGCATGGTGAAGCAACAGAAATGATAACCACTAGCACAGAAGAGAAAACCAATGATGGTGAAGATGACATAAAGATGGAAGAACTGAGGGCAGCACTAGAGAAAATCAAGATGGGCAAAGCAGCAGGGCATGATGGTATAACACCAGAAATGGTTAAGTACATGGGAGCATCAGGCGACCTATTACTCTTAAAGGTCCTACAGGCAGCATGGTGCAACAAGACCATACCAAAGGATTGGGAGATTGCCATCATAACACCAATTTTCAAAAAGGGTGACAATCGACAATGTGGAAACCATAGAGGCATATCCCTTCTCAGTGTCCCTGGTAAAATCTACTCTAGAATCCTAGAGCAGAGACTCCGACGCCTAGCTGAGCCACAATTGGATGAGGCCCAGTGCGGATTCCGAGCAAACCGAAGTACTCAAGACCTAATCTTCACACTCAGACAGCTGAGTGAAAAGGCCCTTGAGTATAAGAGTGAGATCCATCTTTGTTTCATAGATCTGGAAAAGGCGTTTGACAGAGTCCCCTGGAGCAAACTTTGGGACTGTTTGGCAAGGAAGAATATTCCAGCACCTCTGATTCATGCTATACAGAGCTTCTACAAGTCTTGCAGAAATTATGTGAGGACAGCAAACCATAAGTCAGAAGAGTTCAGGACCACCACTGGTGTAAGACAAGGTGATATCCTGTCACCTTATCTTTTCATACTCCTCATGGACGATGTCATCAAGGCATGTAAGGAGAGAACAAGAAAGTATTCGTGGGGTACTGGAAGATGAGACAGGTCTATATTTCGGAGCTGGCATTTGCTGATGATGTTGCCCTGATTGCTAAATCAGAGGCACATCTCCAATCCAACCTGCAAGTCTGGAAAGAAGAGCTGGAGAAGAGAGGGATGGTCATAAGCAGCTCTAAAACAAAATCCATGGTGATATCACGAGAAGAAAGAAAACATCAGATTAAGTTGGGAGAACAGGTCCTGGAGCAGGTCGACCACTTTAAATATCTCGGAGCTATTATAGACCGAAAGGGAGGCATCAAAGAAGAGTTGGCCACTCGAAAAGCAGCGGCTGGGAGACTTTTTCAGGCCATAAATCGTGGATTCCTCAGCAAGAAAGAGGTTGGTAAGAAAACGAAGATGGCTGTATACCGCTCCACCTATGTTCCAGTTTTGACATATGGATGCGAGTCGTGGGCAATGACTACAACCCACAAAAGCCAGATCCAAACCTCAGAAATGAGGTATCTGAGGAAAGTGGTTGAAGTAACAAGAAGAGACATGGTCCGCAACCAGACGATACGTCAAGGCCTGAAATCCTATCCGCTGCAGACCCAAATAGAACAGTCCCAACTAAGATGGTTTGGCCATGTCTGCAGAATGGGAGAAGATCGGCTACCACGACAAGCATGGGAAACAAAGAGCCAGGGATCCAGACCTCCAGGACGACCCAGAGTTCGCTGGGAGGACAACATTAGACAATCTTTGAAGGACCGAGGACTAGAATGGAACCAGGCCAGGAAGAAGACAGCTGATAGAATGGTCTGGCGCTCTCTCTTCCAAACCTCTACACCTCACGGTAGAAGGGGAACGACTAAGTAAGTAAGTAAGGATGGTAAATGCGCTCTGATATAACCAAATAAGTTGAAAGGAACACGCCCCGCCAGAAGAAGGCAAAAACCGAACAAAACAAAAAACAAAAAAAAAACCTGGAGCAATTTTTTTTAAAAGACGGTAAACGAAAATCGGTAGTGAAAGTCTTACTGTATCTATCTATCTATCTATCTATCTATCTATCTATCTATCTATCTATCTATCTATCTATCTATCTATCTATCTATCTATCTATCTATCTATCTATCTATGCACTCACACACTGGGGGTAACCCGTCAGAAATGACAGGAAAGAAGTGAAATAAAATATTATAAAGAGTTTAATTTGGCAATTTATTTAACAGATCTTTTATCAAAGACTTATATTATAAATGTCCTGTTATCTTTTACAATTTTGCCTTAGTAATTGACATCAACAAACAGTTTCACGTGAACTAGTAGCAGGAGTCATCGTCTTCTGAGTTGTAATGGTGGAAATAGAATATATTTAATTGACAAATTTGTGTTCCGTACTCTAGCCAGTGACGGCACATTGACAACAACTACAACCATCACTTTAATGGTCAGAGACATCAACGACAACACACCTGTGTGTAATCCGTCGACCTATAATGCAGAAGTCACAGAGGAAGAGAAAGGTAGAGACCAGTATAACAATATTATTTTATGCCACATCGTTTTTACCTGCATCATTTTCCCTCCTGTTGTTTTACATTTATCGACTTTTTAGTGTTGGTCTTTTCGCTTCTCCTCTTCTCTTCAATTCTATTTTTTTTTTATTTTATCTCTTGCTTAGGAATTCGTCTGTATCTATTATCCCCCGTTTAAGACTTTTTACTCGTTTTTTTCGTATTAATTTTGTCTTGATCTCTTCTTGTTTTTATCTCTTTAAAATGTCATTATTGTCTTTATTTCTTTTTTGTGTTTCTCTAGTTTATTTTATAGAGACAAGATTATCAGAACTAATCTAAATGCATAGAAACAAATAATACAAATCCCTACGTAAAACAGTGGTTGCCAATCGGGCAAATCCGAGTCAACAAATGTGTTTTAACTGCCGACGTAGTTTACATTATGAACAATAACTTGCTTTGTTCTATGCACAGAAGAACAACCTGATGACTTGGAAACCCTGTGGCTTAAATTCAAGGACATCATAAAGACAGCTACTGCAGAAGCATGTGATGAAGTCCGACTTGGTAACAAGAGAAAGAGGACACCTTGGTGGACAGAGGAAGTCAAAGAGAAAATAAGAGAGAAGAAAATGGCATGGAAACAATACTTAGGAGCTAAAAACACAACAGGACAAATGGAAAAATATAGGGAATATGTGACACTCAGAACAGAAGCAAAGAACAAGGTGCTAGCAGCAAAACAGAAGTCCTGGGAAGAATTAGGAGAAAAGCTAGAAAAAGATGCGCAAGAAAACCAGAAATTGTTCTATACGACCCTAAAGAACAAGAGGAAGGAAAAACAATGCCCTCTCAAATTTATAAAGAACAAGGCAAACTGCCCCAAAGGAAGTAATGGAAAGATGGAAAAAATAGAACTCCTTGATGGTGAGCAAGGTCAAGCATCAGAAATGATAACCACTAGCACAGAAGAGAAAACCAATGGTGATGAAGATGACATAAAAATGGAAGAACTGAAGGCAGAAGAGAAAATCAAGATGGCCAAAGCAGCAGGGCATGATGGTATAAAACCAGAAATGGTTAAGTACATGGGAGCATCAGGCGACCTATTACTCTTAAGGGTCCTACAGGCAGCGTGGTGCAACAAGGCCATACCAAAGGATTGGGAGATTGCCATCATAACACCGATTTTCAAAAAAGGTGACAATCGACAATGTGGAAACCACAGAGGCATATCCCTTCTCAGTGTCCCTGGTAAAATCTACTCTAGAATCCTAGAGCAGAGACTCCGATGCCTAGCTGAGCCACAATTGGATGTCCAGTGCGGATTCTGAGCAAACCGAAGTACTCAAGACCTAATCTTCACACTCAGCTGAGTGAAAACGCCCTTTATAAGAGTGAGATCCATCTTTGTTTCATAGATCTGGAAAAGGCGTTTGACAGGGTACTCTGCAGCAAACTTTGGGACTGTTTGGCAAAGAAGAACATTCCAGCATTTCTGATTCATGCTATACAGAGCTTCTACAAATCTTGCAGAAATTATGTGAGGACAGCAAACTATAAGTTAGAAGAGTTCAGGACCACCACTGGTGTAAGACAAGGTGATATCCTGTCACCTTATCTTTTCATACTCCTCATGGACGATGTCATCAAGGCATGTAAGGAGAGAACAAGAAAGTATTCAGTGGGGTACTGGAAGATGAGACAGGTCTGTATTTCAGAGCTGGCATTTGCTGATGATGTTGTCCTGATTGCTAAATCAGAGGCACATCTCCAGTCCAACCTGCACGTCTGGAAGAAAGAGCTGGAGAAGAGAGGGATGGTCATAAGCAGATCTAAAACAAAATCCATGGTGATATCACGAGCAGAAAGAGTACATCATATTAAGCTGGGAGAACAGGGCCTGGAGCAAGTCGACCACTTTAAATACCTCGGAGCTATTATAGACCGAAAGGGAGGCATCAGAGAAGAGTTGGCCACTCGAAAAGCAGCAGCTGGGAGACTTTCTCAGGCCATAAATCGAGGATTTTTCAGCAAGAGAGAGGTTAGTAAGAAAACGAAGATGGCTGTATACCGCTCCACCTATGTCCCAGTCTTGACATATGGATGTGAGTCATGGGCAATGACCACAACCCACAAAAGCCAGACCCAAACCCCAGAAATGAGGTATCTGAGGAAGGTGGTTGAAGTAACAAGAAGAGACATGGTCCGCAACCAGACGATACGTCAAGGCCTAAAATCCCACCCCCTGCAGACCCAAGTAGAACAGTCCCAAGTAAGATGGTTTGGCCATGTCTGCAGAATGGGAGAAGATCGGATACCACGACAAGCATGGGAAACAAAGAGCCAGGGATCCAGACCCCTGTGGCAGATAAAGGGAACGGATAGTGAGAATCAAACATAGGAATGTCTAGAAAGAGTAGAAAAAGGGTCTTGCGCAAAAACAATGTGCATGAGACGGAGAATCTCAAAAGAGGTTAACAAATCCGGTTAGGCACGCTTTTCAGCAGTGTAGCACATGTAATTTTTGCTGGGGAGGTTAAGATGTTATACCTAACAAGAAAGATAGTTGTGTCTGTGGTAACTGTGTGAGGTCAAGCACATGTAGGTCCCTGACTATAAAAGGAATGATGATGATATATTGATCAGGGAACCTAACGCTACCTCCCTACATCTCACACAGTCCGTATTTTGATTCTAGTGGCTGGTGTATGATGTATCTAGTGTCTAGGGATGAAATGAAGATGATGGTACATCAACACAATACTCTTTAACTCACTATAATAAAATGAATAAGACAGTGGTTAAAGTTTTCTTTTAAAATTTGAATGTTTTTTTCTTTTTACAATTTAATCTGCCTGTCCCACCAACTTCTTTTGAACAGGTCTTTGAAAATGAGGAAATATATTTACATATAATGTGGTAACTAAAATATGGACTCTTTGTCCTATGAATATATGTTAATATAGAGTTCCTATAGGTGTATTCACAGAATCAAACTTTACTAGTTGTTAGTGATTGTCATATGTTATGAGGAGCTGTTGTTTACATCAAGCCCCATATAATTCAATGTTATTTTGATAGGAATTATTTTCTTAGGATGAAATGTCAGAGGTCCCAGCTGATAACATTCACCTGGGATTCTTCGTAGGTCGAATATAAGTCAGTATATCAATGTAGAGACAATGTCGATCAGCACCCACACGTAAGCTCCTTCAGGCTATCAGCTGACAGCTTAAACTTTATAATGGAGACTTTACACCCACTCATCAGGTTTCCTGTCACCGGATGGTAACAGGAAATAAAAACTGCAATAAAAAGACACCCTAGCTTTTTCAACCTGATCACAACTTCTTATCCCTATCTATACATGACAGTATGGGGTCAGCCTCTTGTGCATTCATGTGCATCAGCCCCTAATTTATGACTCACACCCTTCTGTGACCACACCACAAGTCCCTATGGCAGATACGCCACTGTACTTTTACATAGTTTGCTTCAATGCAATAACGTGGAGTAACCAAACCTCCTTATATATGATTTTCTTCTTTTCTTTTTCTTTTCTAACTTATAAACGCTCTAGGCATGTTGAAAAGTGTTCATAGAACACAGAGGCTTCCTAACATTCAATACAAAATATTAATACAATATCATAATAATATGCAACAGTCAAATACAGTTCAATGTGAGGACTCAATAATGTTTGCTTCCGGCATGTCCTTCACTTTTCCACAGCAGTATCTGACTTTTTCAGTTTTAATCAAGCATGTAAATACATAAAGCATTCTTACCACTAGTTCAAAGAAATATGTCACAAATAACGTTGACTGGCAAAGAATATGGCCTCAGTTTTGCTCTGCCTCGTCCAGATAGTGAATTAGTATTTAATTTTACAAGCTATCACATCTGATCTCAACGTAAGTGTTTGAATAAAGTTTCTAGTCAAATGGCTCCGAGACCACTATGCCTTTTGCCAATATCTATTAGAGCCGACCAATGAAAGAAGGCACTACTACAACTTTTTAAATTTAGTTTGAAAAAAAAAAATTCCAAACAAACTATGTGCCTCTTAGTCCATTGGTCAGTCTGCGTTAGTTATGCCCAATAGAAAAAGATGTTTCGTTTTAGTTAACATTTTTCCTATCTCTCCCCTTTTACTCCTATACCACCTAATAGAATTTGAATTACTACAATGCCTCTTTTTTTAAAACTAGCGTCCCTCCTAACGTTATGTGTAACGAGCAAGAACAACAGTCTGTCCGGTCAAGCGTCCGTAGACATTTAGTATTTTCTCAATAACTTGGCTAATACTTGGACTACCATATTTTTTAAAACATATTTTTGCTCAGGGGACTTTAAGCTATACTACCATATGATTTTTATGGTCAGTTTCAGTATGGTTTAGATTTTCAATTTTGTCATTGTCAATCGTCAAATATAAATTTTACACAAGTCCGCCATCTTCCCTCCCTGTCTCTAACATTTTCCTCACTATTCAAATAAACCAACTAGTTTGAGTGACGTCAGAATACTACCGCTAGGAGGAAATAAAAAATTGTCTGTGTGTTTGCCTCTGCTGGCTTTGCCCACAGCGTATATATATTAAAGAGACCGCGTGCAGAACGAAGAGGAGTTTTTCAAAACTTTGGTAGTGCTTTGCGTTAATATTTACAATCGCCTCGTTCTTACTACTGTGAAATGTCCGAATTATTACAAATTTTAGTGTTACAGTTAACATATTACGTTAATTCAAACGATGACAAGTCGTTAATTACAAGCTTCCCCCCCCCTCCCCCTCCCCCCACCCCCACCCCTCCCCCCGTTTCGTGCAGCAGATCGGCGAGATGTTAAAAGGTTTTTTGAACGTTTTCGAAACCGAAACTAAAGCGTGTTTGATTTTACGGCGGGTCATTTTCTTAGCATTCCCACTGCACAAAAGGCATCGCCCTACTGGCGATGAAGATGAAACCAGTCAGACACCTGAGGGCTGGTGTATTTATTCATCATGTGACTAAAATCTAACTGAAATAAGCGATTATCTCACAGATTTTACTACAAGCAGCTCAGTCAGAAGCATGAGTGAAGCAGTGCAGGTCGCACATACCCCAGATATACGAGGGTAGCCATGTTGAGGCGACAGTGACTTGCTCAAGATTCTATGTAAATTCGTAGGTTTGCGGTGGCAGATGTGTGCAGTACAAGTTGTCAATATATATTGTATTATCCTGACAAGGAAGTGAGGATTGGAAGAGCGTGTTATGCTCCCATTCGTTAACACGGTACGTAGAGTGCAAAAGTTAACATAGTGCAGTGGTCCTGTTATTCGGGCCAGTATATGAATCAGCTAAGGTTCAGGGAAAGCATCATTCCCCGGAGTCGTCAGGTAACTACAACCTAGTAACCTGAACATGAACAGTAATAACTAAATAGTCAAAGAAGTTTTAAGAAGATACGCAACAGTAACATCTAAAGAGAGACAGATAAAGCAATATAAAACAGAGTCTACTGTCATTGGCAAGTGAGCTGTATGAAAGTATGTCGACAGGAACAAATTGTTGGAGGTCCAACTATATTACTGTTGTACAGTGTAAATAAACAGTGTTCCTGTTCAAGCGGTGTTCCTCAAGTTGTATATAGAAGTACCACTTCGCATTGTATGACCACTCTGTGTGTTGTTGTACACATCCACCATCATCATGTCATCGCTATCTACTGAGGCAAAGAACCTGGGCATACAGCGGCCATGTGGGGTAACCACCTGTTAGCGCAGGCGGCCACACCCCCAGGACGACCCAGAGTCCGCTGGGAGGACAACATTAGACAATCTTTGAAAGACCGAGAACTAGAATGGAGCCAGGCCAGGAGGAAGACAGCCGATAGGGTAGTCTGGCGCTCTCTCTTCCAAACCTCTACACCTCACGGTACACGGGGAACAACTATGGTCTATGCCTTATGGCTGCTTGACTAGCCTCCGAGGCTAAAATACAAATATTTGTTTCGTGTTTGTCATTGTTTCTTCTAAATATGTTATCTTGGTTTTTGCCTTGTCTTTTCTCGTTCACCTTCTCTTTCATCGCTGCCTCTTCATCTTTGATTCTACCTCTTCTCCTTTTTTCCATTGCCACTATCTCTTCTCTGCCGTCTTACCCAAATTCGTTATCTTTCATCTTTGCTTTAATTTCGCCCGTCACTTGCGCATATGTATGTTAATAATGCGCTCTTGTTTACGGTAAGTTGTATCAGCTCACAACAAAAACAGACAATGCTGCAATTGAACTTCCTGTCTTTTGTAAGAATACATACTAAGCTCTGTGAATAGTAAATAAATAAACAAAGGTATTTAACAGGCACTCGTTATACCGAAAGGAGGACATCAGATATTCCCGGTAAGCCTATCCTGTTGTCTGATGCCCTCCTTTCTGTCCAACAAGTGCCTGTTAATTGCCTTTATTTATTTATGTCTTTTGTAAGAGCAAGATTTATTGTACACAGTTAAAAAGCGTCAAGTTATAAAAAGAAGAAAATAAGAATTCATCCCGTGAGATATATGGTTGAAAAAGAAATAAGCCAAAAGTACAAGATGGGCAAATAAGGCACCTAGTTATAGAGTATATATAACTGAGACATCCTCAGAACACTTAGATAAACAGAGCATGGTGGGGTTTGGCAAGTGAAAATAGTGAATCCCGACAGCCAGGCGGCCTAAAAATACAACTGCCTGTATAACGTACGATTAGGAAGGTAGGAACTTCCTTAAATGGATGTTTGCGCAGACTAAAGGGTTTTATACAGCGTGGAAAGACCGTCAAAGCTGACTCTATACCTATTTTTTTTTTTTTCATTTTTCCCCGTTATCAACCATTTGTACAGCATTTTCCATTTTATTATGTTCAGTCATGCAACTTATTTGACATTTCATTCGCTTTGCTGTGACATATCTTCATCTTGTACGTACACTCTCAGACGTCCACTTGAATGTTTTCAAAGAAAGCAGTAGATCGGCTTGAGGTTACTTGCATCTCCGTAGAGCTTTTCCATGAATGGTACTGGTGACAGTCATATGCGTTTTCTCTGTTCCTCATATGTTGGGCAACTTTGAAGCAAATGTTCAACAGTCATTTTATCTGTGCCCCATTAACACTCATTGGTAGTTCCTATCTTTAGCTTGTTGGAATAGATGGTATCTTAATCTGTTGTGGCTAGTGCGGAGTCTGGAGATTTCCACTTGTTCTCTGCGAGATGTAATTAGACTTCTTATTGTTTATCAGAATTGACATCATTGCACTCAGAAAACCTTCTTAGATGCTTAGTCTCTCTCAGCAAATATAGAAGTCTATGAATGTTAATTGTTCCTTTAGCAATCTTGTTTAGTAAACAACAGATGCATCCTCTTGTGAGTCTATCCATGCTAGCCTTACGTTTGATTCCAAATTCCACCAGTCTTAGCCTTGCTGATTCATCGATTGCAGTGCCGTATTCTAACAGGCGATCATCAACTCATTAAACTGTGTTTGCATCATTAATTCGCACAAACTTAGAACAACGCAGCTTTTTTTCAATTCATTCAAGTATGTTTATATATGTTCCTTTATATGGATTTACCAGGCAGACGTGTTATCAGCAATCTCAATTGCACAGACCGAGACAGCGCTTTCAACAATAATAACAAGTTGACCTATATCATTAGCCAGGGTGATCAATCCTTATTTGGGTAAGACTATTTGCTAATATAACACCATTAGACAGTTTGACGATTGCATGTTTAGTTGTTGGTTTGGTTTGATTTTAAGGACTATCTTCGTTGCTCACGGACTGCTCCATCACTGCTCCGAATTCCTCCCTCAGATCACACAAGGAGAATCTAAGCACAGTACACGAACTCCGTGAATCCCAATGTGTGTATATAGGAATCAAACATTCTAGAAATATTTTTGTCATGGGTAGGTTTCTAATTTATTAAATTTTGCCAGGACAGCGGCCTGATAGGCCTACTCTGTACGATTTCGAACTGCCGTGGGATTTTTAACGTGCGTACGGGACCTCCTAATTTTTTCGCCCTTATCCGAGATGGCTAGGCATCCGATCTCACTACCCAGTAGGTGGTCCTGGAAACAGTCTGCAGCAGTGCAGTCTGGCTGAGCGAGTGTGGATCGAAATGGGAAGGCAAACCCGGTCCTAAAAAATGCCGTGCAGAAGTCGGATGTGTCTACCGAAAGGTGCAGATATCACAGCTTAGGCGTAAACAGACAAAACGCAACCACCGTCCTTTTCAGGACGAACGAGGAAGAAGAGGAAGAAGAAGACTACCCAGGAGACCAGGGGTGAGTATGCCATCATTAGGACCACTGGTTCTGAAAAAAAATTTAAATACATTATATTCCATCAACTGAGAATCGAACCTGATATCTCTAGAACTCGAGGCGGACGCCATACCTCTTAGCCACTTTGACCCTTATGTTTAGTTATAATCCAGTAAGTTAAGGTCTAAACATCGAGTTAGGCCTCAGCATATAGGTAAGATCAGGTGCTAACGTATCATCCTTTTCCTTAGCGCATCTTACGGAGCTGGGAGCCATCATTGTAGCTGGTCCCTTGGCAGGAAACCTTGACCAGGATTTCATAAGTTCTTGTAGTGCTGGTTTATGTGACAAGTTCTTGTACATGCTGTGGTTGCCAGCTCTGTCCACAACCTCGTACTAGATATTAGTCGCCTTGTGCCATGTACCTGAGGATGCAGAAGTCCTGTTCTATCTTTGTTTCTTCTGAGACCCCCGAGAACTGCACGCTGCAGTAAGGATATACTAGCAAGCTGCCTCGCCAAATCATGGCGGGAAATAATTATAATTAAGTGCTGCCTTGTGCATGCTCTTCTGATGGTACTAAATTCTATTGTGGTCATTTCTTTCATTTCACTTTTACTTCAGAAGTAAAACAATGACACGGAAACAGTGTGGCACGAAAGCTCAGAAGCTTCGCCCATGATGAGCAACGAGGCTTCACTGGCTAAGTGTATAAATATTTGATGGAGACACTTACTCATACTTACCCGTACCGGTACTGCTTATTATAAATGGGGAAAATTCCAGAAATGTAGTCACCGAAAAGCAAAATAGGCAGGAGTATTTCTTAAAAAACACCCCGCGCAATGAAGAATATTAGGAAGAAATACGCGTTTTTTTTTCCCAACTGGTGGGGAATTTAGTTCCCAGACGTGCAAAACACGTGGCGGGAACTGGAGTATCTGTTGAACATTATGTGTGTTACATAATGTGCCCACGAGGAGACATTTTGAAAAATTGTATCCTGAGTTTTTCATTTGTGAAAGTGAAATTCAATGAATGTGACCAATAAAATTCCTTGTTTTAAGCAGCTAATGCAATTTCATTTATCAATAGCACTCGTAACAGCTCACGTTTATCGAACTTCATAATCCAGTGAATAACCCTCGATACCCCGTATATTCAATTTCAGCATCGATTCTTCTGGAGCATTTTCTGTTTTATCTCCCTTGGACTACGAAAAAGGAAAATCCGCAACTGTAGTGGTCAGAGTAGAAGATGGCGGTGTAGGTCGTTTTTCCACAACGGCGACTATTTCTGTGACGGTAAGTCGAACGTGTTTTTTGTGTAACTTAACAATGGTGGTGTTGATGTATATACGTTTCCATGCTGATACTTTGTTTTCCCGACTAGAGTTACTTGCCCTTATGGGAACTCTTCTGCTTACCTCTTCTCCTACTTCTTCCTGCCTCTAAGATGGCCGATTAAATATGTCGTTATGTATCCCGTGTGTTCCGGCTTAGGGATTATGCTTCATAATATGGAATGTATGACAGCCAGCCCCGTCTCATTATACAAGTATCTTACAATATTTACTATATAAAACAGTAAAGATCAACATGGTGGCAGTGGTGTTTATTTCTACAGAATTCGGACTATTCTGCTGAATATCTTGTAACACGTGTGCTGAATGTCATTTAGACTTTAGGTGAGATTACTGATTATTGCTTGCATACCATTATTAGACATTTCGTCATGGCAGAACGGCCCTTATTTCGGTTACCACCCTGCCTAGACATAAATAACGTCGAACCAGACACATTTCGTAAATGGAGACGACAGTTAGAACTATACATGAATGCAGCAGAAGTGGCCTCTAAACCTGATCCTGTTCGGGCGGCCATTATTCTACACTGTGCTGGACCTCAAGCTGTTGAAGTTTTTGATCAACTTGCAGAGGAAGGAGACCACTCTAATGCTAATAAAATTCTCGATTTGCTCCACAACCATTGTAGCTCACGAAGCAATGAAGTATTACATACCTTCAGATTCTGGAACACACCTCTTCAAGAACCCTTTAATTCCTTTTTAAGTGAGCTGAAAACTAAGGCAGATTTGTGCAACTTTAACGACAATGATCGTATGATAAGAGACAAAATTGTCTTTACTGTCAACAAAAGGTTACAGGAGAAGCTCTTGAGAGAAGCTGACCTCGATCTAAAGAAAGCCATTCACATATGCAGAGTCTTTGAGCAAACTGGAAAAGACATAAGAGAGATGAATAATACAGTACAACCTTCTGAAGCAAGGGTTGAAAAGGTACAGAAAAATTCACTCAACCATAAACCTCCCAAGACACTGGGCATGCTGCTGGTAAAGCCTGTCAAAGTAACACTGACAGTGGGTACTTTGAACCTAGAAAGGAGTGTCATTACTGTGGACAGAAACATCTATTGATTAAGAAAAAGTGTCCTGCATGGGGGAAGTTTTGCTCAAACTGTGGGGGAAGAAACCATTTCAAAGTTAAATGCAAGAGAGTTCACACTGTTCACACAGAGTCAGTGGAAGATTCTGAAGTTTTTCTTAATTGTGTGAAGATTATCAAAGCTTGTACATCTGCACAACTCATTATCAATGGAAAAATGGTAAAATTTCAGCTAGACACAGCAGCTGATGTGAATACAATCTGTCAATGCTTTGTGATGCAAGAACAATTGTTACCCACTAAACAGAGGCTTGTTATGTGGAATGGTACTAAGATGACTTCACTGGGAGAAGTTATATTAACTGCTGAGAATCCTAAGACTGGGACAAAACACAATATAAGGTTTACTGTTGTGAAAAATAAATTCACATGTTTGCTGGGCAACAACACACTGCAGGATCTACAGTTTGTGACAGTCAACACAAACAAATTTATTGCTAAGGTGGCTACTGACAGTTCAGATAATGATCATAACTCTGATAACCATCTAGGTGTCCTGGGTGAAGCTGTGTTGCATATTGATCCTAATATTCGTCCAAAGGCACTGCCGTGCAGAAAAATACCATTTTCACTTAAGAGCAAGGTAAAGTCAGAGCTTCAAAATCTAATGAACAGAGGTATATTAATACCAGTAGAGGAACCGACTGAATGGGTTAACCAAATGGCTGTTGTTGAAAAGTCTGATGGTTCCTTAAGAATATGCATTGATCCCAGACCCCTGAATGAGGCTTTGCAGAGAGAGCATTACAGATTACCAACTTTGGATGATGTATTGCCTGAACTCAATAATGCCAAGATTTTCACAAAGCTGGATATCAAGGAAGCATTCTGGCATATCAAACTTGATGAGAAGTCTAGTAAACTTACAACAATGATTACACCTTATGGTAGGTTCAGATGGTCTAGATTACCATTTGGGTTGAATGTAAGCAGTGAAATTTTCAGAGGCATCTAGCACAAGCTCTTGAAGGTCTTCATGGTTGCATCAATGTTGCTGATGACATAGTTATTGCAGGTTGTGGATCAAACAGACAGCAAGCAATTAAGGACCATGATCTGAAGCTCAAAGCACTGAAACATAGGTGTAAAGAGAAAGGCATTAAACCGAGTGACGCTAAAGCTCAAGAGAAGAAAGAAGAAATTACCTTCATGGGTCACCTGATTACTGCTCGAGGTGTTGAACCAGACAAGAAAAAGGTTGAGACAATACTAAACATGCCCGTTCCTAAGGACTGTCATGAGGTTCGCAGATTTTGCGGCATGATACAGTATCTAGCAAAGTTTCTCAACAATCTTTCAGAAGTTCTTCATCCAATAAGAGAACTTACCCGTAAGGATACTCCCTTTATCTGGTCTGCTGAATGTGAACAAGCTTTCAAGAGAATCAAGAAACTGATTACCTCTACTCCAGTAATCGCATACTATGATCCTGATGAATCTTTGTGTATTCAAGTTGATAGTAGCAGCTATGGACTTGGGGCTGTCCTCCTACAAAATGGTCATCCAATAGAGTTTGCTTCAAGAGCTCTAACTGAAACTGAACAACGCTGGGCTCAAATTGAGAAGGAACTCTTAGCTGTTGTATATGGTTTGGAACGCTTTGACCAGTACACTTATGGAAGGAAAGTTACAGTCATCAACGACCATAAACCTTTGGCAGCCATCGTTAAGAAACCTCTGAGTCAAATTCCTCGAAGACTGCAGAATTTACTGATGCGCAGCCATCGATATTACTTCGAATTCCAATGGGTACAAGGTTCCGATCTTCTTATAGCCGACACACTGTCCAGAGTTTGTATTCATAATGTCACATTGGATTCCTTAGCTGATAGAGAGAGAGAGAGCAATGCAGTAGCTGATGCACCTGTAAGATTACCTGAAATACCAGATGTGATGATGGAAAAGATTAAAGCTGAAACTCTCAAAGACAGTGTGCTCCAGAGGTTGAAGTAGACCATTTTGGATGGGTGGCCTAAAAGAAAGTCTGATGTACCAGCTGAGCTTATGCCTTATTTTGACATTCGTGATACTCTGACAACAGAACAAGGCATAATACTTAAAGGAGAGAATATTCTTATCCCAAAAGCACTGAGGCCTGAAATCAAGCAGAAGCTACACGCTGCTCATCTTGCATTTGACAGCATGATGCACCGGGCCAGAAGTTGTCTGTTTTGGATCGGCATGACGGCTGAGATTCGACAGATAGCTGACAGTTGTCCAGAATGTCAAGAAACGAAGGCAAGGAATACTAAAGAACCTTTAAACCAACACTCAAGAGGTTTATCACCCTGGGAGAAAGTTGGCACTGACATCTTTATTATAGAAGGCCGATATTATTTAGTCCTGATTGACTACTTCTCCAACTTCATTGAAGTAGACTTTCTACCTACAATGACAGCACAGTTAGCCATCAGGAAATTGAAGTCTCATTTTGCTCGTTATGGTGTCCCTAAAGTTATTGTATCTGACCAAGGTACTCAGTTTACGTCTGCACAGTTCAGATCATTTACTGCTAGATGGGGAATACTTCATGTTAAATCAGCACCAGGTCACCATAAAGCCAATGGATTAGCTGCATCTGCTGTAAAACTCATCAAGGGTATGATGAGAAAGACTGTTCAGGACAATACAGATGCATATGAGGCACTACTTGAACTTCGTAATACGCCAAGACAAGGGTTTGATCAAAGTCCAGCAGAAATACTGTTCAGCAGGAAACTGCGTTCACTGATACCTTCTGCAGTGAAACCCATTGCATCTCACAGTAGAGTTGTTGAAAGTAGAGGCAAGAGAGACAGATCAGTGAAGAAGTATTATGATAAAACTGCTCATGATCTGCCCAAGTAGTCTCACCAGCCAGTCTACTATCAAGACCCTGAACAACCAAACTGGAAACCTGGAAGGATTGATAAGAGGCTTTCTGAAAGATCTTATCTCGTTGAAGGGGAGAATGGAGGTCAATATGTCAGAAACAGAATTCATCTAAGACCTAAAACAACACCTTTCACACCTGATCCCGAGGACCTGGAAATTGATGTCTCCTCTCCCGAGCAACAGGTTGTTTTGCCAGACATGGAGAACACTAGTGAAGTGAACATTTCCAATCCTCCAGAAGTTGATCCTTCAACTCCAACTACTTCTACTAATAGAGAATGCAATCAGCTACCCATAGCTTGACTGCTGGCGTCAGGGTCAGCAAACCAGAGCTGACCAAGACCCTACTCCACCTCCACGTGGTAGTCCTGGAAACAGGCTGCTGTCGTGTGAAATTCTAATCCACATATATAAATTAAAAAGTAAATGTAAAGCCTAACAAATAACTTAAATAAAAGGAAAGAAGAATGGTAAAGAACAGTGCTGTCACAATGACTGTACTCGGAATCCCCCTTGTTTTACTTCGTCTGCAAATTGTAACGTTTCACGTTGATAGTAAAAGCCTACTGCATCACTACACGC
Source organism: Oreohelix idahoensis (assembly GCA_024509875.1). Lineage (NCBI taxonomy): Eukaryota > Metazoa > Mollusca > Gastropoda > Stylommatophora > Oreohelicidae > Oreohelix > Oreohelix idahoensis. The sequence goes on from JAMPIV010022834.1 coordinate 24,100, forward strand.
TTTCTTCAATAAAACGTGTACTGCCTTTCTAAGAAAAACCTTGAGATACGCAAGCTGACCTATATTTAATATTCCATTCATGTCATTTTATACACTACGTTACCATAAACGAACGGACAGATGGACTTAGGATAGAAAGAAAGGGAGGGCTGAAAGCCGGGACGCATGCAACACTAACACGCGTCTCGCTATACAATTACTGCCATCACGCGTGTAAGGCCACATGCACTAACTTTTTTTCAAATCGACAGTGATAAAAAACACTACCCATACGAGAGTTAGGTTTTAAAAACCTGAGAAATGCTTATTAGGAAATATGACATTATACTGGTTTACGTTTGAAAACATTACAGTACCCAGACACCACATCGATCGAAGTGAACGGGAGGTAGAAGAAAATACATATTTTGAACGCAGCCCCTTAGCCCCATTAAATTTATATATTTGGGTTCCTTAGGACTTGCTGACAAAGAATATGTTAAACGTTACGCAAATAGTCTAGGAATTAACAAATTATAGCCAAAAGAAATAGTGAGGGTGTCAGACAACACCAAAATCAGAATCGCTCAGTGGCAGATTTTAAAACCACCATTGTACGGGAAATAGGTCCCCATGTTAAATCCTATTTGATTGGAGCGCAATAAATGTAAGGCTAAACACGATTAGTCGGGCTACAAATACTATCTTTTGTTGTTAGGGGAGACGGAAGGAAGGGTACTTTTTTTCAAATGCTTGTGTAAACATGGCTCGATTGGTTAAACCCGCCAATATAGGCAATTAGGAGCGTTAGTTCAGTACCACATTTTTCAAATAAACTTACTAAAGAACCAGTGCGTTGAGCGCCAGTGCATGTTTTTCTAAATAAAAGCCTGGGACATCGGCAGATCGAAATTGTGCTATATTTATTGCCCGTCAACGTAACTGTGTATTATTCCATGAATTGTGGTAAGCTGGATATATTCAATATCTTTTTAATGAAAATTGAATGTAAATTGATAATTTATGTCTGATATGTATGTGTGTGGTTCAGTAGCGATCATGAGGAAAAGCCTATATAGTGCTCCAACCTGAACAGAAGGTGTCGGAGAAAAGTAAAACTGCATGGAATTGCCAAACAGTACACTGACACCTATCTTATTGACTAGAAAGAACTAATGCTGGAATTGCAGAGGCGTGGTGACCATTAGGGAGGAGTATACTGGTGTAAATTATTTCAGATGAAGCTGACAGTTGGCCTACCGCTCTGAACTCAGTGTTTATTATGTATTGTGTTCAGTCTGGAAATAGATTATAAATTAGTTATGAAGTAGGAGGTACAACCTTCTTGTTTCAGGGACTGTGGTCCTAAAGTTATTGAGCAGCACCTGGTCTGAGCTTTGCTGAATCTGGAGGCTGACAGCATACTCCTGGGTCCTGATAGCGACTAGGGAGATGTCTCCAGAACACAGGGGAGCAATCGAGCAGAGGAGTCTTTTCCTGCCGCCATCACGAAAGTGAAGCCTCTGTGGCCAGTGGAGCTCAACATTATGTGTCCCCTCAAAAATTGACATTTTAGTAAAAAAGAGGGACAATACCTTGTTTAAATTGACAGGAACTGTGAACTTTTTCCCCATACTATTTCCCAGATAAACAAACACTTGAAGTCATGATGACAAATAACAACATAGCTTGAAAAAACAAAACCAGTATTACCTCATAGTACTACTACACAACTGACACACATAGGATAATATTAATAAAATATGTCACTACACGGTTCATATGTATAAATTATGTATATATAAATTGTGATTACAATTGATTGTGATTCCTGGTTCACTTTGTAGTTGAATCAGGACATATATTAGTGAAAGTAATTAATACATATATATTTGAAACTTTACCAGTGACTCATTTAAAATAGTCTTATAGAATGTTAAATGTGTGTGAGTGTCACAGTGTTGTCAAGTGTGGTGGAATCAATTAAATTGTTTATCTGTCTGTTGTTGTTGTGACTTACACTTCATCATATACATACCCTAGACATTTAACGTAGTCATCACAATATTCCAGAATAATTCTGACTGAGGTATAATGTGGTAGCAAGTAAGGTTATCTGTAAAACACTACACCTATTAGATACAGATACCTTCACAGCTGATCTCAGTCAGTACACTAAGTCCCCTATAAATATTTATAACATCCCACTTTTCCACAGCTGCATCACTGCAGTCTGGCTGAGAGAGTAGGGATCGAAGAGGGAAGGCAAACCCGGTCCCAAAAAAATGCCGTGCTGAAGTCCGATGTGCCGGCCGAAAGGCGCAGATATCGCAGCTCCGCTGTAAACAGACACAACGCAACCAACGCCCTTTTCAGGACGAACGAGGAAGAAGAAGAAGACAACTACTTTTAGTCCTGGGAAAGCTGGCAAAGAACAGGAACATTCTCTCCTACCATCTTGCTCTAAGAGACCTCAAAGAGATCGCAAGAAACCCTCTTGGATGAATGACTGATAAGGTCCACATTGATAAGTGCTTTTCTGTGATAAAGCTCGTCCAGTCACAATGTTCTTTAAATGGGTCACCACGTTAATAAAGCTGGTATTGGTGTAAATGGTCAACTCAAAACCGGCACAGTGTTGGGCATACAGGTCACCTTGTCCCAAAACGTAATGAGGCCCCGACAAGGATGTAATGTTGACCATGAGTGTTAATGTGAGTGTCAATACGCGAATGCATGGATTGTTCTGAAGAGTTGACTAGAAGATCAAACACTCACTCACACGTAGTTAGAAGTTAATGATGCAGACTACTGTGGTCGTTTCATACTGTTTAATTGGACGCACACACTTGGAAGTTCGAGTATAGTTACAGGAAAACAGGTCGACATATATCATCATACTGTTGATCAATAATCTACAATCTTAAGTTGGCATTCATGTTGAAGAACACTACAATGGAACGTCCGTAGACAAGCACTTAGATTTCCACTGTTTATAAATATAATCATCAGGCCTTACTGACCGATCATGTCCGTTAATAAATAATGTTCAAGCATGACTCCTAGACAGAACCTCTTTTCTAGCGAAGATTCCTTTAGGTAAAGTTCAGCAAATATTTCTGAAGTCAAGGTTAACCCACCAGTATTGGGTTTTCTTTATAACTGTGATCTCTTAATCATCACCTGATAATAAGGGCATCCCTGTTCTCTGATCGATGATCGACAAAAAATAGGATCCAAAATGGCTTCTGGTTCCAATGAGCATTACTCACTATACAGATGCATAGTAAGGCTTCAATAAAGGCTTTGTTCATGAACACAAATGTTTCTACAAGAATCAGCATATTCTTTGATCATAACTGCTGCATACAATCATATTCAGTGCTGCTAGGTAACATGTCATCCCGACATATTGATATAGATAATCACCATGTAGACGTCTGCCCATCTAAGCCTAGCAAGGAAAAAGTTCAGCAAAAAAGTTCTTTTACCTGGGCATGGGAAATACACTAGCGGAACACATACGCCTTCTCCTGGAGTTACAGAATAAACACTGGGGAACTCATAGACTTAATAATCATATCAGAAACTATCTTCTTCCCCATAATAGATCACAGCGATCAACAAACTTCGGACTGGTCTCCGACATGGCATTCACCAGGGTCCATCATCACGGAAGACCCTCTTTCGTCTCCCCCTGCGCAGAAACTGCCTGACCCCAAAGTTCAGTACAAGGAAAAATAGTCCCACTTAGACATACAAAGATATCACGATATAAGACCGAATCGTCTGAAATAGACACGGAGTAAACATAGACTCGGACCATAAACATTCCTGCATAAACCTAAGCAAGAACAATCTGTTTCTGGCCCAACAAAGAACAGACCAACAAAATCTGGATTCATACGCCAAATTCGATATCCAGGGGAGATAACCCATATAACAAAAGTATCAATCAATCATGGGTGATATATCTTTGGCCAGGAAATCATCCTGATTCTAAAAACAAATACTTTCCCTCAGACAAATAAATATTATAATACTACATACATTGCCACCAGTAATCTGTTAGTAACAGACTACCGCAACCCCGGGGAAAAAAATGAAATTTTTTTTAATCATCTGAGAGCAGCATACAATAGGCTCACAATGCATGAATAATGCGCAGATGACTAATAAGAGCAATTTATAATGTCAAATTAAGGTAGAGTCGAAGCATAGATCGACTTGTGAGAATATATCTCAACATCTCAGAGAAAGCATTTCTCTTAAGTATAAATATTTCCAGGGAGGTGCCACCAACGTATACTACAATGCTGGCAATGACACAATGCATATAACAATTTCATATTTAAGCACTATAAGTATATGATTGACAAAGAAGAAAAATCATCAAAGAACAGCGGTGAATATATATCAATGAACGTAGTGATAGTAGTGATACAATCACAAATTACAATGTGTATCTATCTAGATATAGAAAGGAACTATTATAGATTTAGATGTGTTAAGAAGTCCAAGACCTAACAGTTAGGTGGAATCATGTGGGCATCTAGACAAAATGTCTGCCATCACATTATCTGATCCACGGATAGCTCGTGCCGAGAAATGAAAAGGTTGAAGAGCAATTGCATATCGAGTAGACCTCGAGCTCTTCAAATTCTTACTCTGTATAGCCGTAAGAGCTTTCTGGTCGGTTTCTACTATGAAATGTGCGCCTAGAAGGAATCTTTGTAGTTTGAGAATTGACCAGACCATAGCCAATAGTTCACGGTCTAAAACCGAGTAATTCCTTTCTGCAGCATTAAGTTTTCTGGAGATATACATTACAGGATGCAGAGTTCCAGAGTACTCTTGCATTAGTGCCGCTCCAATCCCAGTGGATGAAGCGTCACTACGAAGAACAAATGTCTTATCTGTAGTAGGTAACATTAAAATAGGTGGTGTTGAAAACAAATTTTTACTCTTATCCAAAGAGGATTGGCATTCCTGTGACCAGTGGACCATATTAGGCGACCCTTTCTTTAGTAGTGTAGAAAGAGGTGCCATGATAGAGGATAGATTTGGAATGAATCTTCCATAAAATTGAATAAGACCTAAGAGACTTCGCACTTGCTTTTTAGTCTTAGGAATAGAGATGTTAAGTATCTTAGTGATATTATGGTCCTCTGTCTTTAGGAAACCATGACCAATTCGAAGGCCTAGGAAAGAAATTTAGCTAAAACCAATGCAGGCTGTAGAGGGTTTCGCTGTCAGGTTATACTCGCGTAGAGTAGACAGTAATTGAACTAACCCCGAATAGTGATCTTCCCAAGTATCGCTGAAAAGACAGATGTCGTCTAGGTACGCAATGACATCTGATCGATAAGATAGGATTCGACGCATCATGCGTACGAATGTAGCTGGTGCGTTCATACGGCCGAAAGGCATGACATTCCATTGAAAAAGGCCTCTAGGTGTAGAAAAAGCAGTAAAAGGTTTGGCGCGTTCAGATAAAGGAACTTGCCAATATCCTTTAGACAAATCAAGTTTGGTGAAAAAATGAGATTTAGAAAGCCTAGTAAGTAGCTCTTCTAGTAAAGGCATAGGTTCAGCATCAAACTTCGTAACTTGATTCAATTTGCGATAGTCAACGCAAAGACGTATATTATTGTCTTTTTTCGAACAATAACCATCGGCGAAGAATATGCAGAAGTGGATTGTTCAATTATTTTTAAATCTATTCTCTCATCCAACTCCTTCTCAACCTGTGCTTGAAAATGTATAGGGATAGGATAAGGTCTGACCCTAATAGGATTATGGTCAGTTAGAATAATGTCATGTTCAATGACATGAGTTTGTCCAGGGATGTCAGTAAGGACATCCTGAAATATTTGTAACATAGCCGAAACTTGTCGCTGTTCTCCTAATGATAAATCAGGAGAGACAGTAACATTTTTCCATGATTCACTAGAATGAAGTGGAATCATCGGAAGCGGAAGATTAACATTTGAAAAACTTGTTTCCTCATCCTGTATTACGGACAGTGATGAGTAATGACCATGTTGGACTGGTGAATCGTCCGTTGCCTGGAAAATAGGCTGTAAATAATCCGGACGTTCATGGAATTCCGTAAGCATATTGATGTGGAAGGTTTTATGCTTTCCATCAATATCGACAATGTAGTCAACATCGGAAATTTTCGAGATTATATCGTACGGACCTTTCCAAGAAATAAGAAGTCTGTTTTCCCTACAAGGTAGCAAAACAAATGCTTTGTCACCAGGACAAAGTTGTCGTAAGGTTCTTTTCTTATTGGCAAATTGTCTTGCCTTCTGTTCAGCAAATTCAGAAGAAGAAGTTGCCAATTTGCATGCTTCGATAATCTTTTGTCTCAGCGCGATGACATATTCGTAAGAAGATTTTGTGTCATCGGTAATATTATCAGCGGTTATGAGATCATGAAGCAAAGACATAGGGCCGCGCGGTCGCGCGCCAAGGACAAGTTCAAAGGGAGAAAATCCTGTATGTTCATTGGGGACCTCTCTGTAAGCGAAGAGGGCCATGGGTAAAACCCTGTCCCAATCTTGAGGATGATCCTCAGTTATCTTCCCTAGTAAGTTTTTGAGTGTTCTATTTAGCCGTTCGACCATCCCATTGGACATAGGATGATAGATACTACTCAAAGATCTCTCTATCTGCAGAGTAGACATTACTTGAGACATGGTATCCGATATTAGTTGGGTGCCATGGTCTGATAATATCTCTCCGGGGAATCCCGGACGAGAAAATATAAGTCAAAGAGCATCTGCAATGTCAGCAGTAGTAATGCTCTTCAGAGGAATAGCCTCTGGCCAACGTGTGCACATATCAACACACGTCAAGATAAACTGATGTCCTCTAGCAGATTTGATCTTAAATGGACCAATGATGTCTATCGCCATTTTTTGAAATGGTCGAATAGGGATGTCTGCAGCCTGAATAGGTGCAGCATGGCGTGGCCCTTTGGATTTGACCTCTTGACATACTTTACAAGATCGACAATAAATCCGTATGTCCTTGTTCACAAAAGGCCAAAAGAAAGCCGCAAGATCTCTTGACTTTGTACGGGAAAAACCCATATGTCCAGCACACTGAGAGTCGTGAGCATGCTGCAAAATTTTAACTCTCAAATTCTTGGGCACAAGAATCTGAGAATGACTTGACTTAGTGGAGTCTTGCACCATACGTACAAGTACGCCATTCTTCATTGTAATCCAAGATTTACGCTTTGTATCTTTATTCGGATCACCTTTTGTTGCAAGAGTGAAGAATTTCTTTAGAGTCGGATCATCTTCTTGCTGTTTTATAAACGAGTCACGAGAAATTACCAAGGGATCATCTTGGTTATGCACTTCATTATCTTCAGTAGATGAAGTTTGAGGCATATTAAGAGCTTGAGCTCTAGTGATTACAGCATCAGCAATTTGCATATTTTGTTTTTCCCAAACGGAAATTTGTTGTGGAGTGCATTCTTTGACTCCGTGAATACGACCGATGATAAGATCAGCGATCGGATTCGGCAGAAGACATGCGTGTACATCTCCTGTAAAGAAAGGAGTTGCAATCTTAATGATAGCAGTAGAGTATTTCTCTAAGGTGCCGCCAAATGTTACACATTTGACTACTTTTCCTGTGGCACGAGAAGGATCTACAAGTGACTGTCTAACACCAATTGTGGTGCATCCAGAATCAAAAAGAACTGAGACTGGATTGTCATTTACTAAACCTTTATGTAAGACAAGAGAACCTCTTCCATCATGCGCGACTGACGCAGGAAGAGCGGGAAGAGAATGGCCACAACTTAAAGTGGACACCGTAGTTGGTTCAAATAATGTTTTGCATAGGGGGCACTGAGATGCTCTCCCAAAATCAAAAGCGGAACATGCCATATTATTAGCATCATTATTATCTTTAGTCTGCTTATAGGTTTCATGTGACTCTTGCTGTACAAAGTTTGCCTGATAATGTGATTTATGTTTTTTGTATTGTGATCTACCTCGATTATTATTGCCTCTGTAATCATTATTGTTTCCTCTATTGTAACACCTATTTGGGTTTGAGTCATAGTTCTCATGGTTACCATTATCATATTCATTATAATGAGTATCTCTATAACTATGGTCTTGTTGTCTCCAAGATGGATGACTTGGATAGTTTCTATAATGACTTCCTCTGCGGAAATTCCTATAATTATGACCACCCCTGAATCGAGGGCTGTCGGATCGTCTCCAGTACTTCGCAGAAGAACCCTGAAATGATTGGTTACCTTGGTTTTGATAACTATTATGGTTACCCTTTTTATCAAACCTGTTTTGTGGTCCCTGAAATTTGTGTGAATAATTAGGGTTGTATGGTGTTGCCGAAGCAACTGGCATGCCTTCCTTAACCTTAGCATTGCTAAAAGCTACGTCCGGATGTGCCGTGACGTATTGGGTACAATATTCTTCCATTTCTTTTAGTGTCTTGGGCTTACGCTCATGTAAGGAATTCAAGGAATGGTTTATTTACACTTGACATAATCTTGTCTCTGAGCAACAAGTCCATAAGGGCTTCATATGTCTTTTCTGTTTTGGATAACTCAATCCAACGATTAAACGTAAGACGTGTCCTTGCAATGAATTCTGAGAATTCTACCCCTGATTCAGGAACCATTTTCTTAAACAAAAGACGGTAACCTTCCTCTGTTAATTGATATTTTTTTAACAAGGCTGCTCTGATAACATCATAATTATCCTGGTCAGCCTCTTCTACCAAGCTTAAGCTAGTCAGAGTGTCACCTTTCAGTATCTCCGGTAACTGATTAGCATATTGTGATCTATCCACATTATGATTTCGACAAGAACGTTCAAATCTATCTAGCCACACTGTTAAGTCGTCACTGGATGGATTAAATGCTGGTAGCTTGATCTTGTAAATAAATGGTTTAACATTACCACCAGATGACTGATTAACATTACCCATGTTTGTCAATTTCAACTTTCCTAACTCATAAGCTAAAAGTTTTTCCTGATGTTCATGTTCCATCTTTGTTTTTCTCTCCTCAACTTCTCTGTCTAATCTCTTTTGTTCAGCTTCTCTGTCTAATCTCTTTTGTTCAGCTTCAACTTCTCTTTCTAATCTTTTTTCTTCAGCTTTTTGTTTTTTCTCTTCCTCCTTCTGTGCTTTGGCATAATAAGACAGTGCAAACTCTTTTAACTCCTCAGGAGTCATCCCAAGGGCTCTCCCTTGCACAATGAAGTAGTCTAAAGTTGCCATAATATTTAATAATATGTGACTATTATCACTGAAATAAAAATTTATTTCAACCAAACAGGAGCAAGTTTTTAACAAAAACTTGTATAATCAGCTCCCTATATCCCAATCGCTGTGGGAAACAAGCCTTTAAATAAGGTCTTGTATAATCAACTGTGTACCTCTAATAATAGCAATTAATCATCAGTTGATTCTTTCTCATAAGTTCACTACACAGCTAGTAGTGTATGATCAAATATATTTTATATAGCGTATGTCGATCAAGAACACAAACAAAACAATTATAAAAGACAACATGAAAACATTCGCAGAAATCAAATAAGTTAAATCGAAAAACAGAAGAAAATAATCACAGAACCTGTGATGATAACTGCGCCGTAATAAACAAAACAAATAACGCCACAGTGTATAAATATAAAATTGTATAGAACTGAATGACAGGAAAGATGAGACCTAAAAATACAAACAAATCAAAACAAAACCAAAGAACAGAAAAATATTACAAAAACAACGATAAGCACAGTCGTCACAGCTAACAAAAAATAGCAACAGATGTTGCATGCAAATTTTCAATTAAGAAAATCGCCCCCTACAGACCACTAATATAAGCCATATGTTACTTGGGAAATCTTATGTTAGTCACCTCACCAACCGCCCACGACATAGACACAAATAATATGTAAACATTTATACATAAATTCATAAATATTATATAAATGGAATGTGTTGTAGCGAAGGTTCAGCTGTTATCTAATGCAAAGTTTCTAATGTATAGAAAATAAACTGCCACTTTAATAAATACTAAATTTTGAACTAAACTATTACAATGTTCAATATATAGAGCAGTTCAAGAAGTTCCAACGTTAATAGTTCCAATAACTAACACACGTAGGACTTCTGACCTGTACTGCATTTTTTTCCAAAAAAGTTAACTGTATTTTTGCAACCCGCTGTGATGTCCAACGAAAAAATGTCAATAAGCGCTGACCTAGTTTCAGTATTCGCTTGATAGGTCACGTGAGGAACTGTTGACAAAGTGTAGACTCTCACTGCTGGTGTGTCGTATCAGGCGTCATGGAAACGATCTGGTATGAGTAGCTGACTTCCATGTGGTGTCTACTGTGCAGGTTAGACCCAGAAAGCTGGCCTACCACATTGATAAGGTCCAAATTGATAAGTGCTTTTCTGTGATATAGCTCCTCCAATCACAATGTTCTTTAAATGGGTCACCACGTTAATAAAGCTGGTATTGGTGTAAATGGTCAACTCAAAACCGGCACAGTGTTGGGCATAAGGTCACCTTGTCCCAAAACGTAATGAGGCCCCGACAAGGATGTAATGTTGACCATGAGTGTTAATGTGAGTGTCAATACGCGAATGCATGGATTGTTCTGAAGAGTTGACTAGAAGATCAAACACTCACTCACACGTAGTTAGAAGTTAATGATGCAGACTACTGTGGTCGTTTCATACTGTTTAATTGGACGCAAACACTTGGACAGTACGAGTATAGTTACAGGAAAACAGGTCGACATATATCATCATACTGTTGATCAATGGTCTACAATCTTAAGTTGGCATTCATGTTGATGAACACTACAATGGAACGTCCGTAGACAAGCACTTAGATTTCCACTGTTTATAAATATAATCATCAGGCCTTACTGACCGATCATGTCAGTTAATAAATAATGTTCAAGCATGACTCCTAGACAGAACCTCTTTTCTAGCGAAGATTCCTTTAGGTAAAATTCAGCAAATGTTTCTGAAGACAAGGTTAACCCACCAGTATTGGGTTTTCTTTATAATTGTGATCTCTTAATCATCACCTGATAATAAGGGCATCCCTGTTCTCTGATCGATGATCGACAAAAAATAGGATCCAAAATGGCTTCTGGTTCCAATGAGCATTACTCACTATACAGATGCATAGTAAAGCTTCAATAAAGGCTTTGTTCATGAACACAAATGTTTCTACAAGAATCAGCATATTCTTTGATCATAACTGCTGCATACAATCATATTCAGTGCTGCTAGGTAACATGTCATCCCGACATATTGATATAGATAATCATCATGTAGACGTCTGCCCATCTAAGCCTAGCAAGGAAAAAGTTCAGCAAAAAAGTTCTTTTACCTGGGCATGGGAAATACACTAGCAGAACACATACGCCCTCTCCTGGCGTTACAGAATAAACACTTGGGAACTCATAGACTTAATAATCATATCAGAAACTATCTTCTTCCCCATAATAGATCACAGCGATCAACAAACTTCGGACTGGTCTCCGACATGGCATTCACCAGGGTCCATCATCACGGAAGACCCTCTTTCGTCTCCCCCTGCGCAGAAACTGCCTGACCCCAAAGTTCAGTACAAGGAAAAATAGTCCCACTTAGACATACAAAGATATCACGATATAAGACCGAATCGTCTGAAATAGACACGGAGTAAACATAGACTCGGACCATAAACATTCCTGCATAAACCTAAGCAAGAACAATCTGTTTCTGGCCCAACAAAGAACAGACCAACAAAATCTGGATTCATACGCCAAATTCGATATCCAGGGGAGATAACCCATATAACAAAAGTATCAATCAATCATGGGTGATATATCTTTGGCCAGGAAATCATCCTGATTCTAAAAACAAATACTTTCCCTCAGACAAATAAATATTATAATAACTACATACATTGCCACCAGTATTCTGTTGGTAACAATGACTTTGTTCACTCATAAAGAAGGGGGGATGTTGATGTATATACGTTTCCATGCTGATACTTTGTTTTCCCGACTAGAGTTACTTGCCCTTATGGGAACTCTTCTGCTTATCTCTTCTCCTACTTCCTCCTGCCTCTAAGATGGCCGATTAAATATGTCGTTATGTATCCCGTGTGTTCCGGCTTAGTGATTATGCTTCATAATATGGAATGTATGACAGCCAGCCACGTCTCATTATATCTTACAATATTTACTATATAAAACAGTAAAGATCAACAGGTGCACAATAACATGTTATGGATAACACATAGATAACACCTTGTTTATAAGAGTGTACATCGTTTTTGGCATGGCACGCCCCATTCCAACTGTGTTTTTTGTTTAATTGATGAAGAAAAATGTCCCGTTCAACCTCTGATGTTACGATTCGTTATCATCATCTTCACTATCATCTCCTTTGCGCTGCTAATAAAGTACGGAGCCACCACTGCTGTTGCTGTCCCTCTTAAAGGAAACCTACATCAGTCACATGTTCTTGCAGCGGAGGATTCTGTAGCAATTTTTTTACGTGATGAGCTTGCAAGCCCCATGCAAAAACTAATGCTGGTTTATTCTATCTCCACTTTAATTTGTTTTGTCAAAAACGCGTTCAAAGTTTTTGGATTATTAGGCGAAGAGAAGAATAAATCACATTTTGCATGATGATCAAAACTGTTAACTGTAAGATATTTTGTACGATGATAAATTAACTCTGTCTGTCCCAGGCACTTTCTAGGCTTTTAACCATGTGCCAAAACGGATGCTAACTTTTTCACATATATTTAAAAACGTGAAGCAACTACGTACGTTTATGAGACTGTGGTAAAGTGGGATGATATAAATATTTATAGGGGACTTAGTGTACTGACTGAGATCAGCTGTGAAGGTATCTGTATCTAATAAGTGTGGTGTATTACAGATGACCTTACTTTGCTACCACATTTATACCTCAGTCAGACTTATTCTGGGATATTGTGATGACTACGTTGAATGTCTAGGGTTATGATAGTGATGAAGTGTATGTTCACAACAACCAACAGACAGATAAACAATTTAATTTAATCCACAATACTTTACAACACTGTGACACTCACATACGTAGAACACTCTATAAGACTATCTTAATAAGTCAAGTGTAACTTGTAAAATATGTATTAATTCCTTTCAATAATAGATATCCTGATTCAACTACAAAGTGAACCAGGAATCACAATCAAATGTAATTACAAGTTGTATGTACAAAATTTATAGATAGGATTTGTGTATTGACATATATTATTATTATTACACTATGTGGGTAAGTTGTGATGTAGTACTATGAGGTAATACTGGCTTTTTCAAGCTAGGTGGTTGTTTGTCATCATGACTTCAAGTGTTTGTTTCTGGTGGAAATAGTATTGGAAAAGTTCACAGTTCCTGTCATTTGAAACAAATAATTGTCCCTCTTTATTTAATATACAGTCAATTTTAGAGGGGGGGTACACAAGATTGAGCTGCTCTGGCCAACGAATCTCAACTTCTGTGTGGGCGGCAGGAAACAGTCTCCTCTGCTCGCTTGCTTCACCGTATTCTTGAGAAACAACACTGGTCGCTATCTTGACCAAGGAGTATGCTATCAGCCTCTGGATTCAGCAAAACTCAGACCATGTGCTGCTTTAATACGTTAGTACCACGGTCCCACAATTCATGGAATATTAAACAAATACGTTGACTGGCGATGAGTTATGGCACAATTCCGATCTGCCTCTGTCCCAGGCTTTTATTTACAAAAATATGAGCTGGATCTCAACGCACTTGCTTTTACAAATTGGATTTTAAAAAAGTGGCACTGAACTGACGCTCCTAATTGACTATATTAAATGGTCTGGCCAATGAGACCATGTTTACAAAAGCTTTTGAAAAAAATGTACCCTTCCTATCGTTTCTAGTAACAACCAAAATTAGTATTTGCAATCGACTAATCATGTTTCGCCTTACATATTATTCTAGCCAATCAAATCGGATTTAACGTGGTGGCCTCATTTTTTCTAAAGCAGTGTCCAAACACGCCATTATGAGCAAAAATGATCCTGTGTTGTCAAACAACACCCCTATATTATTTTGGCTATAATTTGTTAATTATTAGACTAATTGCTTAACACCTAACATATTCTTTGTCAGCAAGTCCTAAGGCACCCAAATATATAAGTTCAAGGGAGCCAAGTGGCTGCGTTCAAAATATGTATTTTCTAGGATAGTCGTGTATTTGTTTTTTTTTTTTTATGTTTAGAACCGCCACCTGTCCTGCCTTTTCGACTGTTCTGTCAGTATAAAGTCAGGATTTCAAACAGAAAACAGTATTGTGTCATGTTTCCTAATAAGCATTAAACATGTTTCCAAAACCTGACCCTCGTATTGGTAGTGTTTTTTGTCACTGTTTATTTGAGAGAAAAAAATCAAGCCTGCATGCCTTTCGCTTGGGGGTGGCATTAATTTTATATCGCGAGACGGCGTGTTAGTGTTGCATGCGTTCCTCCGTACATCTCTCTCTCTCTCTCTCTCTCTCTCTCTCTATCCTAAGTCCGTATGTCCTTTTAGGTTAACGTAGTGTGTATAATTTAATTAATGCTAGTATTATATCTGGGTCATTAAGCATCTTGCGTATCTCAAGGTTTTCTAAGAAACACAGTACCAGTTTTATTTTTAGAAACGCGTGTATGATGCTGTAGGCTTTACTATCAACGTGAAAGCGCTACAATTATGCAGACGAAGTAGAAAAGGGGGATTTCTTGTTTAACTAGCATGACGTTCTATAACACAGGCGTACGCTATAGTGACCGCACTGTTCTTCTTTTACCATTCTTCTTTCCTTGTATTGAATTAATTCGTTAGGCTTTACATTTCCTTTTTAATTTATATATGTGGATTTAGAATGTTTCACGACAAATTCTCCCCACTTAAAACAGACGTTATAAGTCAGTCTATAATTCTATATACACAAATAGAAATTTATGTCTATGCCTGGTGATTTCTTTGATTTTCATCGCACGGATGGCGGCTTAGAAAATCTGCATCAACGTTTCTCTGATTTCATTTTGATCATGGATTAATGCAG
Organism: Oreohelix idahoensis; assembly: GCA_024509875.1. Taxonomy (NCBI): domain Eukaryota; kingdom Metazoa; phylum Mollusca; class Gastropoda; order Stylommatophora; family Oreohelicidae; genus Oreohelix; species Oreohelix idahoensis. Next base: position 39,211 of record JAMPIV010022834.1, read on the forward strand.
GTGGGTCAATTCAAAGTAAGCACTACTGACAAAGGTTGCCTCAGACCTCTGCAATCCAAGAATCCATTTCAGTTATATTACTGAACAGCGGCGAGTGTTACTGCTTGTCTTATTGCTGCTCAGCAATCAGTATTCACCATTTCTCTTCTCTGAGTCTGCTCAAGGACATGTCCCGAGAATATTAGATGTTCCTCAATTTGTACGTTATGAGGAGTTGATCTATATGGTGATATCTGAGTTGTGTAGGGGATCCAATAATTTCCTGATCAGCCTTAATAAACACTCGGACTATCCTCAATTCAAAAAGGCAACAATGGAGACACTCTGCTCCTCCGAAATGTTCACAGCCAACAATTGGTTTGACCTCAGGCGTGATTGAATGTGGAAACACCCTTCTAATAATATATTTATAATGTTCTATAATGTGCCACTCAAATGGAGGCCATATTCACCAACTATAGTTCCGCCTACCGACAATCTGGTGAATTAAGATAATATGTGGGGAAATGAGTTTCTGCATCAGAAATCAATTCGCCCTTAGCATTGATATAAGATGTGTGGGTTATCTCCATCCAGCGTCCGAACACTACTTCCCCTTGGACGGTGTAGGGTCGGGTGACTACCAATGTCACCAGTGCCCTTTTAATGCTAAGTTAATAGCCATATTGTGAAGTGCTGTGAGCATTTTCCCAATTTCTCACTCGTCCACTCCCCACTTTTCTTCTGTTAACAATTTGTTTCGGTTTTAACTTAGGCGGATCATCTTCAATGTCAATGTCAGCCAGCTCCCTAAATGCGGCTTCAAACTGTGCCTGGGATGATTGGTCTGAGTTTCTATTTTTTCTGGATGCCTTTCTCAGAGTTGCGAATCTAAATATTGTTGGTGAACACTGTTGGGGGGAAGGTGGATAACTATCCTCTATGTCAACCTTATTATTGTTATTTTCCTTGTTATTGTTAGGCCCATATGTTTCAGAATGCTTGGCTGGCATCTGATTATGATTTTCCCAACTTGGGGACTGTACCTTGCTACATTTTTTCACAGGCCCCCACAAATTGTGCAATATCAGCAGCTACTTGGGGCTAGTAGAATTTTTCCGATGTCCTTTGACGGGTGGTCCCATTTCTCTGGTGTCCACCGTCTGGTACAACATGAGCTTGTGCCATCACTTTTTCCCTGTAGGGGGTTGGCAATACCAATTGTCCCTGTTCTTTGGATCCTGCTCTAGCTTTCCTGAAGAGCAGTCCTTCCTTCAAATAAAATTGTCCTTTCTTAGGGTGTGCATGGCTTGTTGGCAATTTACCAAAGCAAGGTTTTAATGTTTTATCTTTTGCCTGGGCCTTTCTCATCTGCTTATGAGAATAAACTAGTGGTGGTTCCTCCTCCGTTCTACTAGGGGTCGACCTGACCTGAAGCGTGGCCATTACCACAGGTTTTACAGGGCTTCCTAGAAAAACATATTTGCTTCCTAACACCAGCGGGTAATTAGGGTCGTCACACACGGCTGCTCTAATCACTCCTTCCACGTACCTTGTCTCTACATTGATCTCGGCTACGGGAAGTGTCATGGTGGATATTCCCTTTACGGCCCCTTGTATCTCCACTTTCTCTGTGGTATACTGTTCAGGGTGCACTAGGGTTGCACTCACAACTGAGTCATATTCTAAACCTGAATCGTAAAGGCACCTAACCTTGGCACCATTACATGTCACTTCTTCACAGATGGGGGGATGTTGAAGATTTATATGATTCTCTGTCAGTTTCTTCTTCCCCTTGTCCACTGTTATCGTGCATGCCGCGTGATATGGAGGAACTTTCCTACCACATTCACTAGTATTATGATTATGCATCCTGCATATTTGACAATATTTTCCTTCCTGTCTGAAGGGTTTCCTGTCATCATATTTCCTTTCACTGAATTGTGGGGTTTTATGTTTATTATCATAACGTGGCCTATCAAACTGATGCTTACCTTTGTTTTGATCTCTATGATCAAATGCATTAAAGTTTTGTGGTGCCTTAAAATTATCTACCTGTTTCTTTTTATTACTTGTTACCTCTGCCTGAGCTGCCTGATACCTTTCAGCGACATTTAGTAACTCACCCAGCCTCTCTGCACCTTGTTCCATGAGAAACTTTCTCAGGTCTGGAGCCATGGACTCTCTTAGTTGTTCTATAATGATCATTTCCTTAAGATCTTGGGTTTTCCCCAGAGAAGTCCATTTCTCCAAGTATGTCTCTAACCGTGCAGAGAACTGGTGATAGGTTTCACCTGACAGTAGTTTAGCATTCCTATATTTTTTCCTATAAAATTCTGCGTTCTTTTCATATCTTAACAAAAGAGCCTGCTTTAATAATAATAATAATAAATTCTTTAAGCGCCAAACACGGCGCATAAGGCAGAAACCAGTGCTCTCCAGGTTGTTCGTTGTGACGCCACTCCTCTTAGCTCTTGCACATTATTTAGGCCCAACGTTCTTCCTTCTCTTATTATTGTTCTTCTGAGTGTTTCTTTTGGTCTTCCTTTTTTCCTCTTACCCTCAGGAACCCAAGTGAGCGCCTGTAGTGGTATTCTGTTGTTTTGTTTTTTCGTAGGACATGACCCGATATATGACCATCGTCTTTTCCTTATATAGTCGGAGACATATTTCTGCCTAGAGTCTTCTCTTATTTGTCGATTAGTCTTGAATTCTTTCCAACTGATGTTCATGAGTTTTTCTAAGACATTTGTTCTCGAATGTATTCAGCTTGTTCTCCAATGATTTTGTTATTTTCCAACTCTCACAGCCGTATGTTAACACTGAGATAACATTTGAATTAAACAGACGAAGCTTGGTATGTATATTCAATGATCGTAATTTCCAAATGTTAGATAATCTATTGAAGGCGCTAGCTGCCAAAGCAATTCTAGTATGGATTTCTCTTGTTGTGTCACCATCCTGAGTCATTTTACTGCCTAAATAATTGAAACTTTCAACTTTCTGTAGTTTTTCCCCGTTCAAGATGATATCAAAGGTCTCGTTAGAAAAGTTCATAGCTTTAGTTTTAGAGGCATTTATTTGGAGACCAATTTTAACCAAGAGATGACACAAATTATTTATTGCTTCTTGGGATTGTCTTGGTGTTGAACTTAAGAATGCTACATCATCTGCGAAATCCAGGTCCCCCAGGAATTTTCCATTTGTCCATTTTATACCCAATCGTTCATTGTGGGTATAGTTTCTCATAACCCAATCAATAGCTATTCCAAAAAGTAGTGGTGACATAATACAGCCTTGTTTCACCCCTGTTTCTACTGTAAACCATTCTGTATTCCCTTTAGCATGTCATAATTTTCTTGATCATCTCTGCTCATTTTGGCGAAAACATCATAAGCCGTACCACGAAGCCCTTGAGATAACTTTAAGCTCCACCTTTCTCTCTCTAACCCATACGTGGTAGCTAATAGTTCATATCTATTTAGATAACTCTCGATATCATCTTCTTTCTCAACAAAATGATCTAAATGAAAGTTCATAGCTGAGGTTGAGGCTCCCTGACTAGCAGAGGCATCAGAGGTAAAGGGACTGGCACCATTTTCAGGAGCATGGCCTTGAAATTCCAACTCCCTTAGTCGTAACTCGTGTTCCCTTTATAATCTCTTATCTTCTGCTTCCCTTTGTAATCTCTTGTCTTCTGCTTCCCTTTCTGCAGCCTGTCTCCGTTCTTCTCTTTCGGCCTCCAATTGGACCTTCTTAGCCTCAGCCTCCAATTGTAACTTCTTAGCCTCAGCCTCTAATGCCCTAGCCTCCTTGTCAGCCTCAATCTGCAACCTCTTAATTTCTTTTTCAGCCTCTATTCTCTTATCTTCGGCCAATCTATCAGATTCTAATTTTCTTTCTGCTTCAAATTTTCTTTCTTCACGTTCAATATATTTGTCACATTCAGTAGTGACATAAGCAATCATAACTTGCCCGTCCATTCCTAACTCTTTAGCAGTCTGCACAGCAGCAGATCGAAATTTTGCCAAGTCGGCCATTTTCTTAACAGGCAAATTTATACAATGTCTAAGTAAACAAGTCTATCTATAACTAATTATCTAAGGACAACCACAAGCACTGAGAGCTCAACCTTATTTATTTCCACCCAAGGATACCTTTTAATTCTTTATTATTCCCTGAAGTGAATTACCCCCCAATATATATAATAGGAGAAGATTCAAAATCCCGGACAGGACCCCAATATATGTGGTAAAGTGGGATGATATAAATATTTATAGGGACTTAGTGTACTGACTGAGATCAGCTGTGAAGGTATCTGTATCTAATAAGTGTGGTGTATTACAGATGACCTTACTTTACTACCACATTTATACCTCAGTCAGACTTATTCTGGGATATTGTGATGACTACGTTGAATGTCTAGGGTTATGATAGGGATGAAGTGTATGTTCACAACAACCAACAGACAGATAAACAATTTAATTTAATCCACAATACTTTACAACACTGTGACACTCACATACGTAGAACACTCTATAAGACTATCTTAATAAGTCAAGTGTAACTTGTAAAATATGTATTAATTCCTTTCAATAATAGATATCCTGATTCAACTACAAAGTGAACCAGGAATCACAATCAAATGTAATTACAAGTTGTATGTACAAAATTTATAGATAGGATTTGTGTATTGACATATATTATTATTATTACACTATGTGGGTAAGTTGTGATGTAGTACTATGAGGTAATACTGGCTTTTTCAAGCTAGGTGGTTGTTTGTCATTATGACTTCAAGTGTTTGTTTCTGGTGGAAATAGTATTGGAAAAGTTCACAGTTCCTGTCATTTGAAACAAATAATTGTCCCTCTTTATTTAATATACAGTCAATTTTAGAGGGGGGGTACACAAGATTGAGCTGCTCTGGCCAACGAATCTTAACTTCTGTGTGGGCGGTAGGAAACAGTCTCCTCTGCTTGCTTGCTTCACCGTATTCTTGAGAAACAACACTGGTCGCTATCTTGACCAAGGAGTATGCTATCAGCCTCTGGATTCAGCAAAACTCAGACCATGTGCTGCTTTAATACGTTAGTACCACGGTCCCACAATTCATGGAAATATTAAACAAATACGTTGACTGGCGATGAGTTATGGCACAATTCCGATCTGCCTCTGTCCCAGGCTTTTATTTAGAAAAATATGAGCTGGATCTCAACGCACTTGCTTTTACAAATTGGATTTTAAAAAAGTGGCACTGAACTGACGCTCCTAATTGACTATATTAAATGGTCTGGCCAATGAGACCATGTTTACAAAAGCTTTTGAAAAAAATGTACCCTTCCTATCGTTTCTAGTAACAACCAAAATTAATATTTGCAATCGACTAATCATGTTTCGCCTTACATATTATTCTAGCCAATCAAATCGGATTTAACGTGGTGGCCTCATTTTTTCTAAAGCAGTGTCCAAACACGCCATTATGAGCAAAAATGATCCTGTGTTGTCAGACAACACCCCTATAATATTTTGGCTATAATTTGTTAATTATTAGACTAATTGCTTAACACCTAACATATTCTTTGTCAGCAAGTCCTAAGGCAACTAAATATATAAGTTCAAGGGAGCCAATTGGCTGCGTTCAAAATATGTATTTTCTAGGATAGTCGTGTATTTTTTTTATTTTTATTTTTATTATTTTTTATGTTTAGAACCGCCACCTGTCCTGCCTTTTCGACTGTTCTGTCAGTATAAAGTCAGGATTTCAAACAGAAAACAGTATTGTGTCATGTTTCCTAATAAGCATTAAACATGTTTCCAAAACCTGACCCTCGTATTGGTAGTGTTTTTTGTCACTGTTTATTTGGAGAAAAAAAAATCAAGCCTGCATGCCTTTCGCTTGGGGGTGGCATTAATTTTATATCGCGAGACGGCGTGTTAGTGTTGCATGCGTTCCTCCGTACATCTCTCTCTCTCTCTCTCTCTCTCTCTCTCTATCCTAAGTCCGTCTGTCCTTTTAGGTTAACGTAGTGTGTATAATTTAATTAATGCTAGTATTATATCTGGGTCATTAAGCATCTTGCGTATCTCAAGGTTTTCTAAGAAACACAGTACCAGTTTTATTTTTAGAAACGCGTGTATGATGCTGTAGGCTTTACTATCAACGTGAAAGCGCTACAATTATGCAGACGAAGTAGAAAAGGGGGATTTCTTGTTTAACTAGCATGATGTTCTATAACACAGGCGTACGCTATAGTGACCGCACTGTTCTTCTTTTACCATTCTTCTTTCCTTGTATTGAATTAATTCGTTAGGCTTTACATTTCCTTTTTAATTTATATATGTGGATTTAGAATGTTAAACGACAGAGACAATATTTCGTAATACAAATAAACATCGTTGTAAATTCAAAGAAGATTATTTTGAAGTGTTTCAAGTTTTTTAATACAACAGTTAATTTTGTTTTACATCTAGTAAAGTGCGGACATGAGGAAATTTGACTATAATCAGACGGGCGCACTGTTCGGCTCTTGGAGTAAAAAGTGTTAATTAATCCATATATAACACATATCGATATGACCTCAGGCCAGTTTTGGCCTATTAATGGAGATGTAATAACACCAGTACTAAGGCAACGACTTGAAGCCTTGTATGACATGCCCAAGGGTGTAGTAGGCCTTTTCTTTCTTCGTATCTTCAGAGACCCCCCCCCCCCCCCCCCCCCCCCCCCCCCCCCCCCCCCCCCCCCCCCACCCCCCCCCCCCCCCCCCCCGCCCCCCCCCCCCCACCCGGGAACTACACATGACACCTAGGATATATACTATCTTTAATTCCAGATAATTATGTTTAGCTGCCGATACCTGATCGATGCATCATTCTTCCTGTTAATTTTTATAAGCAGAGTCAATTAAAAGTGTCTAATTGAGTGTATGTGCGTGCATGGTTTTTTTTTCCAGGCCAGTGGAGTTGAAGTCAGAGTCAGGAGTAGGAATCGTGAAGTCAGTCGATTTTTAGTGGCGTCAGGAAAAAACATGTCCGGAATCCGAATCCAAATTTTATGTCAAATGACTAGTAAAAATCTGTAGTCTGAAGTTTGGAGGCGTGATTCGTAGTCGTACTTCTAAAATCTCAGAAGTCGTAGTCGGAATTGGAAAATGTTTAGGCCGACAACAACCCTAGTTTTTTTTCCTTTTACCTAAAATGCTAGGCTCCTTTTCCGTTGTTAAGTTGTTTGAAAAGAAAAGTGTGGAGGTTGAGAAAACTTGGGATATTTGGCGTGCGTTATAAGTTAATATTTGTTTACCATTTGAACCTCACACATCTACACTCTCCCCTCCCTTTACATCCATTATTCATTATATATTAATTGTTGTTCTTTTTATAAGCTGTTTTATTACATTGTGTAATTTTCTAGTCCGATTGGCAGAGTGGTTAGAGCACTTTCCTCTAGTTGCAAGGGTACCGTAACGGGTTCGAAACACGGTGGCGTCACACCCCAGTCTACCCAACTGTTAATGGGTACCTGACTCTGCTCTTGAGTTAGGGACGGCAACGGCAGCGAGAAAGGGAGCTGGTCACTCCACCTCTTATAGCTGCACCTAAAAAAGTGAGGTCTCTAACACTTTGATCCCCTTCGGCAGTAACTGCTATGGGACTTTCTTTACCTCTACTTTTCTAGACCTGTCTATTCTCAGTACCTTCTACAGTTATGGGTGAATTCTAGACCTGTCTATTCTCAGTATCTGCTACAGTTATGGTCGAATTCCAGGCCTGTCTATTCTCAGTACCTTCTACATTTATGGGTGAATTCTAGACCTGTCTATTCTCAGTACCTTCTACAGTTATGGGTGAATTCCAGGGCTGTACACATATTCTAATATTGGTATTCTCTGTTGTTCATACTTCCTATATTTCCTATAGAGATGCTCTATACCAGTGTTCCCCAAAATTATAATAATCATGTACCCCATATGGGTACATGTGTCTTTTATCACCCACAGATTATAATTGTAAAAATTTAGTAGCCACACGAAGCACCACACTTTTTCTTAAATTCGCGTGGCAAATCTAACACCGTGTCATTCAATCGCCGTGTCAAGGCCGTGGAAGATGAGTCTCTTGGAGTTGTCAGATTTTACACGCAACAAAAAGAATTGTGTGCAGTTTTTTGCAGGAACGAGGAATTATACACACCGTCCGACTGTGTGCTAACAATCATGTCATGAGTTTGTCTCTTACAGTTCGCCAAGATCGTTAGAGATTCCGCACATGTCAGCAGGACATTCCTGTTCGTTCTGGCACATGGTTAGAGGGCACACATCTGTCCTTCAGGCAGATTATTCTGTTCATTTACTGTTACAGAAAAGAGATGACTAGCATTGCTTTCTGTAAATCAGAGCTAGGAATTGCCAATAAAGCTGTCATAAAATGGAACAGCAACCTCCGTGAGGTTTGTGCAAATTCACTAATTGCTAATCCCGCTGTAATTGGCGGTCCCAACACCACGGTTGAGATTGATGAAAGTGTGTTCACACGCAGAAAAAATAACGTCGGTCGTGTATTTCCACAGCAGTGGGTATTCGGTGGCATTTGTCATGAAACAAGTAAGTGTTTCGTGGTTCCAGTGCCGAACCGCTCACGGCTACACTAATGCCCTTTATCATAGCCAACATTCGTCCTGGTACGACAGTTGTGTCTGATCAATGGCGCGCATATAGTACCATTCAGAATTTGCCAGGTTTAACTCACGAAACGGTGAATCATTCTGCAAATTTTGTCGACCCAAATACAGGAGCAAACACAAAACGAATAGAGAGGTTGTGGAAAGCTGCCAAAGAACGAAACAAACGTCAAAACGAAACACAGAGACACATGTTAGATTCCTACATGTATGACTTTTTGTGGCGACATCGGAATAAAGTTCGTCAGTCAGACCCGTTCGACAGTATCCTGCATGACATTACAGAATTTTGGCCTCCTCTTTAAATTGTGCTGCTACGAACAAACATGTGTATGTCCTGATATGTGCATAGATTCAGCGATCCTTGGTGATCTGTTCCCCTCAAGGTCCTTTTTAGGGCCCTGAAAACCCACAAAACTGCACCACGGTCCTTTTTAGGGCCCAGAACAAAACTGCACCACGGTCCTTTTTAGGGCCCAGAAAACTCACAAAACTGCACCACGGTCCTGTTTAGGACCCAGAAAACCAACAAAACTGTACCCTGACAAGAAATCGCTACGCACTGATCCTTTATTTGTTTTCGCCGCTGGGTGGGGAGGGCTGGGTGGAGAGGGCTAGGTGGAGAGGGCTGGGTGGGGAAGGGTCCCCTCGCTACGCACTGATCCTTGTCAAATGTTGACACAATTATCCTGCCACCCCTACTTGCGAAATATATAATAGACTAAGCCCGCGCAGGCAAATGTAAGGAAAATGTTGACACAATTATCCTGCCACTCCTACTTGCGAATTGCAAAATAGTCTAACCCCACGCTGGCAAATGTACGGAACCGATGTGGTCATTTGTGATGGAATACATTGATACAGCGATAAAATCCTCCATTTATAAAGATAAAAGTTAAAATAAATTGTAGGGATAAAATATAGTTAAGTTACGCTGCGGCTTTTTCGCCTACGCCACAAGCGCGTTGATTTGGTAGATCGTACCATCGTTTTCTAGTGCCATTGGAAAAAGAAAAAAGACTAATTATAATATGGGGACGCGAAAGGCCTATTCGTTTAGACGGGGTAGGAAAGGAGAAAAGAAAAAAATGATGCTGTCTGCAAGCGTTTGAATCTAAGCCTAACATATGCGCGAACTCGTAGTTAGTGTTTGAAATACGAGGTAAAGTAAGAACATGTAGCCACTTAGGTTACGAAAACAGACTTAGCTCTTATTTAGAATGACGTAAAACTCTCGAAATTAGCTGGACAGCACATGGAAAAGAAGTGAACGCGTGGTAGTAAAGATTTCAAGACTAACATGGAAAAAAATATGGAATTTCTTATTAATAGGTTTAGAATCACAAAAATTAGCTAGTTAAAGAGCTTATCTTTTCCTGATAAATAATATGCTTTCAAATAAAAAGACGGACAGATAATTCGGAAGTTATTGACAAAAGACTGATTTGTTCGATGCAGACTCGCAAACACATGTTAGTTTTGCATTCACTAAAAGTTACATTTGACGCGTCCTTGAGACGAAGGCAGAAAAACGAGTACATGTAAACAAGGGGGAGACAAGAAGGAGAGAATCTCAAAATATCTTCGCAGTAGAAATCTAAGCAGTGGGTGAGGAAAATTTTGTGTAGTTTTTTTTTTTGTAGTTGGTCCAAAACCAAGTGCAATTTTAGGAAAACCCAAGTTCGGACCGACCGACAGACAGAAATACACTACACACTAGACCGAAACTGGACCCAAATTGGACATTTATGTTTGAAATTTTAAACTGTAGAGGGGAAGTACTCTCATTGGACGAAATAGTTAATGTTATTGAAAAAAGTTGCCGGCAAGTTGCCATTTTTTGAAGACTGTCCATACGAGCAGATCGTTGAGGCTAAGAAGTTTGTCGTCCATTGAATATATACTAATAATAGTGGGACGCCCTAGTCTAGCCAGCAGCTCAGCTGAGTTTGTGCTATTTCAACGTAACTGTGTGTTTTATTCTGAATTGTGGTAAGGACGAAATTATTAACCTTTTATTAAACAATTCTGAGTGATTGATACTGCCATATAATGAAAAGTGATTACGACAAGTGAGTACTTATTCTAGGTCCCCAGCCGACTGTCCAAAGCCTAGAGGTTGAAATATAGTAGGATAAACTAACAGAAATGTAGAATACAGATGTTTCTTTTCAGGTGGTCAGGTGGAAACATATCACCCACCTTATTATATGGAAAAAAAGAGAGCAATGAAAATATTTCAGATGCAGTGCAGTCCATAGAGGAGAGGAATGGAACTAGTGCTACTTGATAACAGCCTGGATGTAGATGTGCTGGGTTGGTCAGAGAGATCTGAATCCGTCTTGTTAATTCAATGTAAATTATGTTTGTAAACATGGTGGATTATGTAGTATGTTAAGACATAGCCTAATTTTGTGATTTCAGAGTTTCTTTGTCTGGCACTGTGCTAGTGCCAGATGTTCTGACGAATACACCATTGCATGAATTGAGATGCCTACCATACTACCTCAGAGCATATGAGGAGTGAGCCTAAGGAACAACTTTCTTCCAGCGTCACATGCCAGTTAAGTACTAAAGACCTGGCCTGCTGATTCATCAACGAACATAATCTACTAGAAACTACCTTGTGTATTAATAACTTTTCTCACCATTAACACTGTTTAAAGAGCAAATGAACAATATTAACTACAGACTGGGGATGAGGAAATACCCCGACCCGACATCCAGCACTAGTTCATAAAGACTTTTAGTTAGTACCAATATTAGTAAATTCAACTTATATATATATATATATATGTACAAGTCTTTCATGTGTTTACCCGATTCTATGTAATTTTATTGAAATTGATTAACATTTTAATTTAAAAGTCCTGACCAGAAGAAAACTTGATTCAGGACAAAATAAATTTGAAAAAAATTGTAATTCCTAAATTTTAAACACAGTGTTAATTGACTTGATCATAGAGCTTAATATTAGTGTATGTGTGTTTGTGTACTCAATTACCAGCACACCACATTTCATTACCCTAGACATTAAACGTAGCTATCAGTCATATAAATCACAAATAAGTCTGCTTGAGGTCATAGGTGGTAGTAGTAAGATACTCTGTAAACTCACATAAACTGTTATCCTCAGGGACCTTCACAGCTGACCTCATTCAGTACAATAAGTAACCTAGCAACCACACTTAATGACATCAAAACCCACCACATTGTGGTAAAGTGGGATGTTATAAATATTTATAGGGGACTTAGTGTACTGACTGAGGTCAGCTGTGAAGGTATCTGTATCTAATAAGTGTGGTGTATTACAGATGACCTTACTTGCTACCACATATTATACCTCAGTCAGAATTATTCTGGAATATTGTGATGACTACGTTAAATGTCTAGGGTTATGAAAATGATGAAGTGTAAGTCACAACAACAACAAACAGATAAACAATTTAATTTATTCCACAACACTTTGTTGTTGTTCGTCCATCACAGGTGATGAAGACCACTCTGTCCATCCAATTATTAGGATGTTAGGATAGTCTATGAGTACGAAGGTGACTGATGAGCCCGATGCGGGCCTGGAAGGATCTCGGACAGTGTGGGCAGGGAATGTTTGCTTCATGTGAAGGTTTTATTTCACGATCTTTTCTAGCTTGTCTCCGCTGTTCCGCTGCTGCTCTTCTGGAAGATTCGCACGCCACTGCACCTTTACGATGAGATGTGCGCCAGGCAGTTCGGTCTTGCGCAGCAGCTTCCCATGTGTCTGGGTTTATGTCAAAGGTTTTTAATGAAGCCTTAAGCGTGTCTTTGAAGCGCTTTTTCTGGCCACCATGGGAGCGTCTACCCTTCTGCATCTCACCATAAAAGAGTATCTTTGGCAGTCGATGGTCTGGCATGCGGACTACATGATCTGCCCAGCGAATCTGTGACTGCATCAGAATAGTATCGATGCTAGGGATACCAGCTCTGTCAAGAACGGCGGTATCCGGGATCTTGTCTTGCCATTTGATGTTCATTATCTTCCTGAGACAGACTGTATGGAAGTGGTTGAGCTTTTTTTACGTGGCGCCTGTATACAGTCCATGTTTCACATGCATAAAGCAGCACTGGAAGCACCGCAGCTCTGTATACCTTCAGCTTTGTCTGTAGACTAATGCCACTTCGATGCCAAACGTTGGTGTATAGTCTGCCAAATGTGCTGCTGGCTTTGGAGATCCTGGTGTTCACCTCATCATCAATGACGATGTTCTGGGATAGTGTACTACCAAGGTATGTGAACCTGTTCACAACATTCAGTTTCTCACCATTTACCTTGATGACTGGCTCAGTATAAATTGTGCCAGGAGCAGGTTGGTACATGATTTCTGTTTTCCACGTGTTGATGGTAAGCCCAAAGTTGGAGCAGGCTTCGGAGAATCTATCAACGCTACGCTGCAGATCAGCCTCTGAGCCAGCACTGAGGGCACAATCGTCAGCAAACAGAAGATCCCTGATGGTGTGTGATTTGACCTTGGTTTTTGCTTGAAGCCTCCTAAGGTTAAACAATTTTCCATCAATACGATATCTGATGTCGATTCCTGTGTCCCCGTCTCTGAAAGCATCAGTCAGCATAGCAGAAAACATGATACTGAAAAGAGTCGGTGCAAGTACACACCCTTGTTTAACTCCATTTGAGACTGGGAAAGGCTCCGATAGCTCACCGTTTTCCTGAACTCTAGCCTGCATTCCATCATGCAGCTGCTGCACTATTGAGATAAATTTCTTTGGGCAGCCGTATTTTGCCATGATCTTCCATAGACCCTCTCTACTGATCGTGTCGAATGCCTTTGTCAAGTCGATGAAAGCTGTGTACAGGTCACAGTGCTGTTCTTGGCATTTTTCTTGAAGCTGTCTTGCAGCGAACACCATATCGGTGGTTCCACGTTCTTTCCGGAATCCACACTGACTTTCAGGTAGAAGACCTTTGTCAAGATGAGCCGTAAGGCGATTAAGAAGGATTCTGGCAAATATCTTCCCAGCGATTGATAGTAGTGAGATGCCTCGATGATTGTTACAGTCTTGGCGATTACCTTTACGTTTATAAAGATGTATAATTGACGCATCCTTGAGATTGTGTGGGATGGTTTCACTCTGCCACATTTGCTGGAAGATCATGTGAAGTTTCTCTATCAGAACTGTACCGCCATCTTTATAGACTTCAACAGGAATTGAATCGGAGCCGGGGGCCTTTCCACTAGAAAGTTGACGAATCGCTTTTTGAGTCTCCTCCAAAGTCGGTATATCATCTAGTGCTTCATTTATAGGAATTTGGGGCAGTCGGTTGATGGCTTCATCATTAATAGATGATGGCTGGTTCAGAATATTATTAAAGTGTTCGACCCAGCGTTGGAGAATTTTATCCTTGTCTGTAATTAGTGTTTTTCCATCTGCATTAAGGAGGGGAAATGATCCTGATGATGTTGGACCATAGACCGCTTTGAGTGCATGGTAAAAAATTTTCAAGTCATGGCTGTCAGCAAAGCCTTGGAGCTCATCTGCTTTATTACTCAGCCATGAATCCCGCATCTGGCGTAGTTTATGTTGGACGATTCTACGCATGTTGTTGAAAGCGTCTTTCTTGGATGTAGATTTTGGATCATTTAAATATGCTTTATGGAGATGGTGTTTCTCAGCCAACATCTTCTTTATATCATCTGAGTTCTCATCAAACCAATCATTTTGTTTCTTGATGGCGGGACCCAGGACCTCTGTAGCAGTGTTGTAGATCTGCTCGCTTAGGGCTGTCCAATTTGTTTCCGCACTTTGGCCGTCTAACGAGATAGATTTGAGACGGTCTTCTAGGGTGTCAGTGAATGACTGTTTAATTTTTGTCTTCTTTAGTTTGGTAATATCCAGCCTTTTTTGAGTTTTCTTTCCCTGAGGGCCCCTGGCAGGTTGGATACGAATTTTAAGTTTAGACACAATGAGGCGATGATCAGTCCAGCATTCGGCACCACACATGGACTTGGTCACCCGGACATCTTGCCTGTCCTTCTTCCTAACAATTACATAGTCAATTAGGTGCCAATGCTTTGAACAAGGGTGCATCCAGGAGGTCCTGTTGCGGATAGGAGGTCGAAAAATGGTGTTGGTGACAAGGAGGTTATGTTCTGTGCAAGTCTGGAGGAGAAGAAGTCCATTGCTGTTACAGCGACCCACGCCGTACTTTCCGATAGTGCCATTCCAGGAGATGTTATCTGAGCCTACTCTTGCATTAAAGTCACCAAGAATAATAAGCTTATCTGCTTTAGGAACTGATGCAATGACTGCATGTAGTTCTTCGTAAAACTTATCCTTGACGTCATCCTGGTTTGTCATAGTTGGTGCATACGCGCTAATGATGGTGGCATGTTTCCTTCCATAAAGCAGCGGGATCTTGACCGTCATGAGTCGGTCATTTATTCCCTTTGGGGGCTCCGCCAGCTTGCCAATAATTGCTGTTTTGATTGCAAATCCAACCCCTGCTTCTCGTCTTTCTTCAGTTCCTTTTCCGCTCCAATAGAATGTATAACCTGCACCCTTTTCGCAAAGTTGGCCCTCGCCTGCAAGTCGAGTTTCACTCAGTGCTGCTATGTCAATGATGTATCTGGCCAGTTCTCTCCCTATCAGGGCAGTTTGCCTCTCGGATCTGTTTGTGTTAAAGTCTTTGTCGAGTAGAGTGCGCACATTCCATGCGCCTAGAATGAGGGGGAAAAAATCTGTCCTTTCTTTTTCTTATGTGTCGCCCGCTGAAGTAGGGTACCCACCAACCGCGGTAAGCTGGTTAGGTAATGGTGGAGCAGGCAATGTTTAGGGCACCTTTTCTAGCCCCTTCCTCATGCCATGGAGGTGAGCAGTGCTTTCCTAAAGAGGGCTGCTCAGTCACTCAGGGGGCTGCCGAATCCCACTGCTGCTCCGATCAGTGGAAGACGACCATATGGCCTGAGCCGCCTGTGTGTAGGTCTGCGACTACGACTGCCAGCGCACCCACGCCTGCCGCTTCGCCGCTCGCCAATCGCCACAGGACTTGTTGTGAGTGGATGGATGAGTGGATGAAAGAGTGACTTGCGCAGTGATTTGGTTTAAAGTGAGGAAGAGTTGCGCAATTCGTCGACCTCACTCTCTCGCCTGGGTCCATCTTAATCCAGTGGCAAGACAAGTCAAGACGACTGGAGATGAAGTCAGGTGCAGTGGTAATGGCTTTCTACGTCATGCCCGCTTTACGCTAACAGCGGTGGTTTCGCCGTGCAGTGCCCCGAATAACAGTCTACCGAATCCAGTCTTCGCATGCATGGGTAGGCAGACCCTAACTCACCGAAGGTTTATAACCAGTCGGCTACCCTCACCTAGTTTAGCCGGCCTGTCAAAGCCGTTTCCCGGGGGTGGCCGCTGTCGCATGCTGACAGCTACGAGGAGCCACAGGTGAGAGCTGAATGCCAGGTTTGGACCAAAGGTGGCCGAGCTGCCCTGAAAAGGGCATGACAGCTCTTTAACCAGAGGTACTGCCAATACCTGACATCCCAAACCCCCCACACAACACTTTACAACACTGTGACACTCACACACATATAACACTCTATAAGACTATCTTAGGCTAGTCAAATGTTTCAGTTTAAAAATGTATGTATTAATTCTTTCAGTAATGGGTATCCTGATTCAACTACACAGTGAACCAGGAATCACAATCAAATGTAATTACAAGTATTATTTACACAGTTTATATACATGAACTTTGTATTGACAGAGTTAATTATTATTATTCTATGTGTGTAATTTGTGCAGTAGTAATATGAGGTAATACTGGTTCTGTTCAAGCTTGGTTGTTGTTTTTCATCATGACTTCAAGTGTTTGATTATCGGGGAAATAGTATTGGGAAACTTTCACAGTTCCTGTCATATGAACCAATTAATTGTCCCTCTGTGGTTAACAAAATGTCAATTTTTGAGGGGGCACATAATGTTGAGCTACTCTGGCCACAGAAGCTTATCTTTCGTGATGGCGGCAGGAAAAGACTCCTCTGCTCGATTACTTCACTGTGTTCTGGAGACACCTCACTGGTCGCTATCTGGACCAAGGAGTATGCTGTCAGCCTCTGGATTCAGCAAAACTCAGACCAGGTGCTGCTTCAATAACTAGGACCACAGTCCCTGAAACAAGAAGGTTGTACCTCCTACTTCATAACTAATTTATAATCTATTTCCATACTGAACACAATACATAACAAACACTGAGTTCAGAGCGGTAGGCCAACTGCCAGCTTCATCTGAAACAATTTACACCAGTATTCTCCTCCTAAATGTTTACTACGCCTCTGCAATTCCAGCATTAGTTCCTTCTAGTCAATATGATAGGTGTCAGTGTACTATTTGGCAATTCCATGCAGTTTTCTTTTCTCCGACACCTTCTGTTCAGGTTGGAGCACTATATAGGCCTTGCCTCATGTTCGCTACTGAACCACACACATATACAGACATAAATTATCAATTTACATTCAATTTTCATTAAAAAGATATCGAATATATCAAGCTTACCACAATTCATGGAAATAATACACAGATACGTTGACTGGCGATGAATAATGGCACAAATTCCGATCTGCCTCTGTCCCAGACTTTTATTTAGAAAAATATGATCTGGCTCTCAACGCACTGTTTCTTAGTAAGTTTATTTTAACATGTGGCACTGACCTGACGCTCCTAATTGACTATATTGGCGGGTCTACCCAATCGGGCCATGTTTACACAGCTTTTCAAAAAAAGTACCCCTACACACGTTTCCCTAACAACAAAAAATTAGTATTTATAGTCCGACTAATCGTGTTTAGCCTTACATTTATTTCTATCCAATCAAATAGGATTTTACATGGTGGCCCATTTCCCGTACAATGGTGGTTTCAAAACCTGCCACTGCGCAATTCTGATTTTGGTGTTGTCTGACAGCACCACCATTTTATTTTGGCTATAATTTGTTAATTCCTAGACTATTTGCGTAACGTTTAACATATTCTTTGTCAGCAAGTCCTAAGGAACCCAATTATATAAATTTAAGGGAGCTAGGTGGCTGCGTTCAAAATGTGCATTTTCTTCTACCTCCTGTTCACTTCGATACGATGTGGTGTCTGGGTACTGTCAGGCTTTCAAACGTAAACCAGTATAATGTCATGTTTCCCAATAAGCATTTTTCAGGTTTTTAAACCTAACTCTCGTATGGGTAGTGTTTTTTATCACTGTCCATCTGAAAAAAGTTAGTGCTTCTGGCCTTACGCTGGGGGAGGGGTGGCATTAATTGTATATCGCGAGACGCGTGTTAGCGTTGCATGCGTTCCTGCTTTCAGCCCTCCCTTCTCTCTATCCTAAGTTCATCTGTCTTTTCATCACGCCGTGTATAAAATGAAATTAATGGAAGTATTAATTTAGGTCATTACGCGGTGTGCCTAGCTCAAGGTTTTCTTAGAAATGCAGTACACGTTTTATTGTTTTGTGGAAACGCGTGTATGCTGCTATAGGCTTTACTATCAACGTGGAAACGTTACAATTTGCAGACGAAGTAGAAAAAGGGGGATCTCGAGTACAGTCATTGTGACAGCACTGTTCTTTACCATTCTTCTTTCCTTTTATTGTATTTATGTGTTAGGCTTTTAATTTATATATGTGGATTTAGAATGTTTCACGACACACATCATTGAATTTCAGAATGGGTGATAAAAGACACAAGTACCGAATAAATGTGCCCTCCCCCCTCTGGAGAAAAGAATCCAAAAAGTAAATAACCCAAAGGTCAAAAGGTTAGCACTATATTACAGAGTAGACAGTAAGGTAAAATGGTTCCTACTATATGCTACCCAGTAAAGTAAATAAGTTTAAGCAAAAAATAATACAATGTTGGTAAAGTTCCCGTAACCAAAAAAAAGTTATTCACTCTCTCTCTTTGTCTTACAGTGGCCCACTCAATCACGTTTATGTAGGTTATTTACTGTGAGAGGCTCATCCAAAACATCTCTCTCGTAGTCATTTAACCGTGAACTACAGGTGGGGAAAATTCTCCTGTTGGAGACTGTGTAGAATCCTGCGTGTATAATTGAGAGTAAAACTCATGAAAGGCTTTGATTATATCCGGGGTGGTTGTTAATTCTTTGTTCGAATTATCAGCAATTTTTGTATTTCTCTACTCTTTTGTATGTTTTGTTCTATTGTTAGAAATTGTTTACTCGGTGTCTCTTGAAATGGGACGTATGGTCTTGGTTCTTACTTGAGCCCCGTTAAATGTGTATTGGTCATACTTTGATATTTCTTCTTGTAGTGAAAAAATTTGTGGGGCATTCCAGTCTAATTTTTCGACTAGGAAAAGTGCTTTTTCTAACATCTGCTTTAGTTTCCTAATATTTTTTTGTATGTGAGTTGCAATAGACGGTGTTACTTCTTTAATTGTTCTTTTTAGCAAATCCCAGTATTGTGTTATGTTTTCTGTTGGTGCAGTACTGGTGTAATCTTGAATGAGTTTTGTCATATGGGTTATATATAACTCGTTCTGTGATAGAGAAATGTTTAACTTCCAGTGGGGAGATCTTTTCGTAAAGTTTATATATTCTTTTCCGTTGACCGATAGAAGGACTGCTTTATGGTCAGAGAAGTTAGTAGTATGATTTATATTTCTTACTTTAATAATGTTGTAACTACTGTGTATATAAAATATGTCCAATCTCGTAGAACTTCCAAAGGGGTGTGTTCTGTCGGTGTATGTTGTCTCTGTGCATTTTGGGTATTTTTTCCTGTATGCGTCTGATAAGTCGAGTTCTTCTAAGGTGTCATGCAGTATGTCTACCTGCTTATGTTCTGTCCTCACTCGCTTGTTTTCGGAGTGTAGTGTCCCTCGTATTCTATCTAATTCATGTAATACTAAGTTAAAGTCTCCGCCTATTATGACCCGGTTTCCTTTATATCGTTGAGTTACCGTGTCAGACAGTGTTTGGTAGAAGTGTAATTGTTGTGCTCTCACTGCTGGAGCAGGTGTGTGAATCTGTGTGATCGTTTGAATTTCTTATTTGTATTATTGCAAATCTACCTTCTCTATCTTCATTTTTATGTATTATTTCCCATTGATCTGAAGTCTGCAGGATAGTTACTCTCGTGTGTGATGTTCCTAGGCTAAAATGTGCGTTTCGTAAACCTAGTAGTGTTGTGATGTGGTTCGTACGTGATTCGTCACTAACAAGGGTTTCTTGTAGAAAAATAAAATCTGGTTTATATGTTTGTATTAAGGTTACAATTTTATCCATCTTATTTGTGAGACCTCTCACATTAAGCGTCATAACGTTTAAACTGTTTGTCATTGGGCGGTAGAAAGAAGTAGCTGTGTTGTGTTTATTTAAACCTAAATAAACATATTCTTCCAACATCGTACAATACATAGGTTCGAAAGGACAACGACAGGTAAGTAAAACATTACTCCGTGAACTCTATTCAGACACCTAGGTATACACCGATGTAAATACATGTATCTATATAGATATATATTTATGAGTATCCGCACCACTCATACATTTATGAGTAGTGCATATACTCATAAATATATCCACACAAAGTGTGTGCGACCCAAAGGGAATTGTGGATATATAAAGATTTTTTTTTTTTAATTGGCAGTGAGGTGGCTTCCTTTTTTTTTTTTTTTTTTTAAATATTTGTATAAACAGGCATACCTCACTCTTTCGACAGGTTAGGGACCAGAGAACTGACAAAAGTCGAAAATCGACGAAAGTCGAAGCATAGCCTTTATTTAGCTTGCAAATGCATTAGGGCCGCCAAAAAACGTAAATAACTAACTATATAACACTTGCGAATGAGTGCAACACCTAAATAAACAGAAACAAACATAAGAATAAAGAAAATGCAGTAATAAATAAAAAAAATACTAAATAACTTCTTACCTTAAAATCATTCTTGAGCAAGTAGACGATGAATATATACAGTATGTACAGTTTTGAATGTTTTGAATTTAGGGGGATTCTAGACTTAGAAAATCAGATGGAGAAAATTGAGGAGGCTCATCTTCAGAACTGGAGGAACTCTATCTAATTCTTTTAGAAGGGGACTTTCAAGAAGATCTAACAGGGGCTGGGGCTGATGTTGATGGCTCGGAATCTGAAAGTTTAGAGGGAGGGGGTGACTGAAGTTGGTTGTGGCGGTTGCGTCTTGAAAAAGGAGAGCAAAGACGTTTGCCTCATTGATGACTTCTTCCTTTCAATAAGAAGTTCTCTGTAATAGGCTATTTGGCGTAGCGTTTTAAATTTCCTCTAACACTTTAGCTTTGTTCTTTACAAGAGTGCTAACTGTAGTGCGAGGTACACCTAGCTTGCGGCCTATTTCAACATTTGAGATGCCTTGTTCATTAAGCTTGATTAGCTCAAGCTTTTCTTGCAAATTGAGAACCTTGTGACAGACAACTCAGCCGTCCCTGAATTTGTTAGATGATGGTAAAAACCCTCTCATAACATCGGTACCCCTGAAGTGTTGGATGATATGGTACGACCCTTCGTAACGACTCCTTCGCATAGCATCAGTGGCCCCGAATATTGTGGTAACTTTTCGTCAAACGGGATTTTTTTTCACCTGGACTCATTAGCTATGCAACCTTTCCACGCAGATGGTCAACACGTTTGCTGATTAATATGTGGACAGTTTATCTACCGTTCATTCTGGTCATCGCATTGATTTAAGGAGAGGTTAAATCACGCCCACGGATATCTCTTGTGCAATCATATGCAGTTATTTTCATTAACTTGGCCAGTGGGGGGAGGGGGGGGGCGTTGCCAGTATCAAACGATAGTAGCGACCACGATCAAAGACACGGGAGGGATCTCAGGAAAGACTAGCGGCACGCTATCAAAAAGGCAGTAGTGGTACCTGAAACGAGCGACGCAAGTTTTCTGCCGGTATTTCACATCTCGGTGTTAACCACAGAACCGATCGCAGTGGGAGCGAACGGGAAAGCCGACGCGCACGCAGCGAGCGGAGATACGGAAGACCAGGGGCGGCATCTCTCTTTAGTCTGGCGGTCAGATCCCCAAAAGTCTCCTGAGATCTAAAAAGGTGTCAAATTTTCACATGTCCCACTCATCTTACATTCCATTTTAGATATATACAGACCATGAAGAAATGCATTTTATCACTCGTTGGCCAGACCTTGACAGAAGCACTAGCTATATTTGAAATCGTGTTAGATTTTCCCCTGGATTTTCATATATATTTGCAGTGAATTCTATTCTGTGCAAAACGGTAAAATATAATTGTGTAAAGTGATCAGTGGTCTAGTTCAGTCACTCTATTTCACTGGATTTTGCGTTAATTTAAATCTATTAAATTAAACCATCTCAATAGTTCCAGTTTTAAATGTAATGATATATCTATTATATTATTTCAAAAGATAATAGAGGCTTAAATGCTTAAATTAACTTTTTAAAGTCGCGAAGGAATTTATAACTAATTGAGTTAAGTCATATATATAGATGTGTGTTTTAACCATTTAAACTCGCATAGTGTCTTCTTAAATATATAATTAAATACGCAAGTGTATTATTATAGTCTTAACAGGAAATTCATCGCGCTTTAGAATGTTATTTGATTTTTCGGTATATTACATGTTTTTTTCTTTCATACAGAGTGATCGTAACCTGCGATCCCAGCAATAAAGAAATTATCTTAAAACTTCCAGACATATTGATGAAACATTTTAAATTTAATCTTGTGGCGGTCCGATGCGGCCTAGCTATCATAATTTCATGAAAGAAAGCCTACCCAAGATTATTTTAAAAAGAACCCATCAAATTAAATTACAATCTGTAAGATAAACTGGAAGATGAACAGTGCCAGTAGCGATATTTTATTTACAGCCCTACTGTGAGAGAGTACATATTTACCTGAACTGTGACTGGGCCTAGTTTTTCCTCACTGGATTTAAAACCTACCGGTCAGTGGCTATCATCACGCCTTGAAGGAATTTTACCACTAGCGGGAAAATTAAAGAGACCACTCCATCCTCACCCCTGTGTTGAATTGTGTCAGTGCCATCCCATAGACTCCTTTTTATATAATAAAACACAAGAACTCTTAGGCTTCAAGTCCGGCGATAAGTGGGAATATTTGCTATCAGCAAACCTCGCTACATCTGGGGCGGGACATCGAAGTACTAGACATTTTCACATGTCAAGAGTGTAATTGCTGTTTATATAATTCTATGGATTGTCTGATGCTGCAATCGGTAAGTGTGTGTGAGTATATGAGTGTGGGCCCTAACGCGCGTGCATGAATGACAGGAGATTTAATTTTTAAAAACCATTTGTTAACTTGCCTACCGGGTAATACATTTTCTGTATACCCTGCATTGTTCCTTTAAGTGGGATATTTTGTTAACTCGGTTTACCCCCCCCCCCCCCTTTTTTTTTCATTTGCTTAGTAAAGGGACGAACAATTGGGAATAACAGGATTTTTGTCTACCACCCATACCTAATATTGTAACACATCTTTCAGAGTAATTAAATTCACTGTTGGGTTACATTACCTATGTTCCTGATAACTAGCTATCTTTGGACTGGGTTTATCTTTGTCTAATACAAGCGGGAAGGGCTTAGTCGATACCAATCTTGTTCCCCCCCCCCCCCCCCCCTCACCTTGTTATTTGTATTTTCTGTACTTATGATATTATTTTTTTCTGAAACACTTGATATTTGTTTGTGATTTGATTTTTAAGGTTAATAAACATCATACACTTATTTAGTACTGTGTTGGAATACCCAAAGCCCAAAATTTCCCCTATCTGTTTAATATAGTTTGTATTTACGCGCGTCTGTGTGTTTGAAGCACCAAATCGGTGTGAGCGCAGGGGCGTGTCTGGAAACTGGCTGTTACGTGCAGTCTTTGATATCTTACAATATTATACATAGGTAATTTTTTTGTGCTTAAGGGAAAGTCATTATTGAGTTACTTCCCTTGAAAGTTGTGCCATCTCTTCGATCAAACTCCGCGGATAAATCCATTTTACTGCGATTTATTCGTTGTTTGGGTAATAATAGATTGTTCTTGCTTCAGAATATCTATGGCCTGAATTTATGTGTATTGTTTGTCTGAGTAGGACGAGTCTGTCTTATATCTGTATATCTTTACATATCTAAGTCGAACTATATGTTCTGTTGTCTCTAGAGAGGTCAAAGGCTATTCGGCGGATGTGTCGCTAGAGTGTGGTGTGATTTGGCTTCGTCCTGATAGGGACTGTGTGTGTTTCCTATGTCGGCCTGTCGCCGGGAAAAAGTGATCTCAGTATTTGTGGGGAAAGTGATAGTCGTCTAGACCTATCGTGTATGCTTTACCCCAGTGTTTATTCATATTGCCAAGGAATGGCAGTTCCATATTTCCTCTACCAAGGTAATCAAAGACACTCTTATGAACTCTCGATCGAAGCCACCATTTTCGATAGTTACGATTTGAATGTCTAAGAGAATATATTTGACTCGATGAAAACGACTTCGATTCCTAGCAGCACTATATTCTGTAGAATGCAGTCAATTGTTCATGATCAAATCTACAGAGCAATGCAATGTTTTATGAATGACTAACTTTAGGACAGATTCATTATCTGCATCCAAACGTGAGTGACAGTTCACGAGTGAAGCCATCTTGGAACCAAAACATGTAGCGACTTTCAAGAAGAGAAAGGGGATGCCCGTATTATCGCTTGTTTAGTCCAGAGATCACTGCTACACATGAGAACCCGTTATTAGCGGTTCAATATTATTATATGAAAAAAAATATGTGCTGAACATTATGTGGGAGAATCGTCGCTAAACGAGATTAGGTTTAGAAGCCATCTGAAATATTGTTTATAAGCTGACGTGCTCAGTCAGTGAAGTCAGATGATTTATATGTATGGGCGATGCTGAGGGCTTGGCTACTGACAGTCCATTATAATATTAATCTACATGAGTGCCCATGTAACATAACATTGCAGGACCATTTATCCACTGTACTATGATGTATTATGCCAACCTGTGATTTGTCACTATCTGTGCTGTCGAGTGTGTACGTCCAATTAAACTTTAGAAAAGGTACACAGTCGTTGGTGTCGATGACTTCCAGTCATACATGAGTGTGAGAAAAGAACATTTGTCAACAACACGAACCCTTATCATCATTCGCACATTGTACACTCAATCCATGTCTACACACCACTGCGTAGGTCAAGTTGACATTCCATACACTACAGTGGAGCAAACAACACCATAGAGATCTTATCAACTGATGATGATGATGATGTCTGCTTCCATCCACTTATATCTATCTTTTGGTGGATATCATTAACGGGAATAAAAATCCAACATTTATCAACCTTATCAACTGGTGGACCAGCTTTCTGGGTTTGACCTCGCAGAAGTTCAGAAGTCAACAGATTACCGATACCAGACCGTTTCCTGTGGCTGATACGACACACTTGCAGTATTGGTTTGCTCTTTGTCAACACTTCGTCACGTGACCTGTCAAGTGAATGCAGTATGTAGGCCAGCGTTGTTGACAGTTTTACATTAGACATTACAGAGTTTCACAGAACAGTTGGATCAATTCTTGTCAATGTTAACAGGAAGACAGTATTTGTGTACTAAGAAGTCCTATTTTCATCGATGGATCTTCTTGTTTTCCATATATGAACTTTAATATTTAAGGCCAGAATGTTTAATTGAATAAAGTGGCAGTTTGTTTATTTTCATAAAAATAACTTTGCCATTACTGTAAAACTGAGCCTATTTTGCAACACATACTATCATACACATAATTTATATATATTTATGTTTACATGTTATTTGTTTGTATAGTATGTTAGTTTCTATGTCAGCGGGTTGTGTTTAAGGTTGGGCGGCGTCCTCACAACAGAATATCCCACGTCATAGAGGGTCCGTTGTGGGCGTTTTCTATAGGTGCAATTTTCTTGATTGAAAATTTGCTGCGACAACTGTTGCTTTTGTGTTAGCTGTGAAGACTGTAATTATTGTTATTTTTGTAATATTTCTTTGTTCTTTAGTTTTGTTTTGAGTTGTTTGTAATTTGTTGGTCTACTCTTTTCTATCTTTCAGTTCTATTCACAATTTATATTCATATATTGTGACGTCATTTGTGTTGTTATTCTTTGCAGATTCAGTGATTATTTTCATTGATTTCCCTATTTGATTTATTTTGATTTCTGCAAACGTTCTTGTATTGTCAGTCCTATTTGTACTTTATGTATTCTGTTGGTTGACATATGTTTTATATAGGTATATTTCATAAGACACAATTGCCTGTGCACTGCACTTGGATTATGGTATAAACCAGTACCTGATTATTATTACTATTATACAAGACCTTATTAAAGGCTTGTGACCCACAGATATTGGGATAGTATACTGATTAATCAAGTCATTGAGAACTTGTGGTATTATTATTATTTCAGGTGATTAGTATTATTGTTAGACACCATGTCTACATTAGAATACTTCATTATACAAGGGAAAGCCCTTGATAAAACTGGTCAACAATTAGAACAATGGGCAGTTGCTCAATATGACAAAGCATTAGCTGCAGAAGAGAGAAGAGCTATGGCAGAAGAGAAAAGATTAGCTGCAGAAGAAAGAAAAGCTATGGCGGAAGAGAAAAGATTAGAAAGAGAAGCTGAGGCTGCTGCTGAACAAAAGAAATTGCAGATGCAGATGGAGGAAAGGAGATTTGAAGCTGAACAAAAAAAATTAGAAAGAGAAGCTGCGGCTGAACAAAAAAGATTAGACAGTGAAGCTGAACAAAAAAGATTGGACAGGGAAGCTGAACAAAAAAGATTAGACAGGGAGGCTGAACAAAAAAGATTAGATGCTGAAGAGAAAAAAGCAATAAGAGAACATGAATTTGAGTTGGAGAAATTGAGATTGACAAGTATGAGTAATGTTAATCAGGCATCTAGTGGTAATGGTAAACCTTCTACTTACAAGGTTAAGGTTCCACCGTTCAATCAGTCCAGTGACGATATTACATTCTGGCTGGATAGATTTGAACGTTCTTGTCGTACACATAATGTGGATAAATCACAATACGCTAATCAATTATCAGAAAACTTGAAAGGTGAATCTTTGACTAGATTATGCCTTGTAGGAGAAGCAGATAAGGATAATTATGATGTCATTAGGGCGGCTTTGATAAAAAAATATCAGCTAAGTGAGGAAGGCTATCGCCTTTTATTTAAGACGATGGTACCTGAGACGGGTGTAGAATTCTCAGAATTCACTGCAAAGGCACGTCTCACAGTTGATCGTTGGATTGAGCTTTCCAAAACAGAAAAAACGTATGAAGGACTTATGGATTTGTTGCTCAGAGATAAGATTATGTCATGTGTGAACAAACCTTTCCTTGAATTTATACATGAGCGTAAACCCAAATCTCTAAAAGAAATGGAAGAATATTGTTCCCAATATGTCACTGCACACCCCGACGTGACTTTTGGCAACACTAAGATTAAGGAGAGTATGCCAGTTGCTTCAGCAACACCATACAATCCCAATTATTCACACAGATTTCAGGGACCTCAAAACAGATTTGATAAAAAAGGTAACCATAATAGTTATCAAAACCAAGGTAACCAATCATTTCAGGGTTCTTCTTCAAAGAACTGGAGACGACCTGATAGCTCTCGACACAGGGGTGGTCATAATTATAGGAATTTCCGTAGAGGAAGTAATTATAGAAACTATCAGGGTTATCCGTCTTGGAGTCAACAAGATCATAATTACAGAGATACTCATTATAATGAATATGATAATGGTAACCAAGGGAACTATGACTCAAACCCAAATAGGGGTTACAATAGAGGTAACAATAACTACAGAGGTGATAATAACCGAGGTAGATCTCAAAACAAAAGACATAAACCACATTTTCAGGCAAACTCTGTACAACAAGAGTCCCATGAAGCCTATAAACAGAGTAAAGATAATAATGATGCTAGTAATATGGCATGTGCCGCTTTTGATTTTGGGAGAGCATCTCAGTGCCCCCAATGCAAAACGTTATTTGAGCCAACCACAGTGTCTACTTTAAGCTGTGGCCATCCTCTTCCTGCTCTTCCGGCATCAGTCGCGCATGATGGAAGAGGTTCTCTTGTCTTACATAAGGGTTTAGTGAATAACAATCCAGTCTCTGTGCTATTTGATTCTGGATGCACCACAATTGGTGTTAGGCAGTCACTCGTAGATCCTTCCCGTGCCACTGGACAAGTAGTCAAATGTGTAACATTTGGCGGCACATTAGAGAAATACTCTACTGCTATCATTAGGATTGCTACTCCTTTCTTTACAGGAGATGTACACGCATGTCTTCTTCCGAATCCGATCGCTGACCTCATCATCGGTCGCATTCATGGAGTCAAGGAATGCACTCCGCAACAAATTTCCACGTGGGAAAGGCAAAACATGCAGATTGCTAACGCTGTAGTCACTAGAGCTCAGGCTCTTAATGTGCCTCAAACTTCATCTATTGAAGATAATGAAGTGCATAACCAAGATAATCCCTTGGTAATTTCTCGTGACTCGTTTATAAAACAGCAAGAAGATGATCCCACTCTGAAGAAATTCTTCATTCTTGCAACTAAAGGTGATCCGAATAAAGACACAAGTCGCAAATCGTGGATTACAAAGAAGAATGGCGTACTTGTACGTATGGTTCAAGACTCCATTACGTCAAGTCATTCTCAAATCCTGGTTCCCAAGAATTTGAGAGTTAAAATTTTGCAGCACGCTCACGACTCTCAGTGTGCTGGACACATGGGTTTTTCCCGTACTAAGTCAAGAGTCCTTGCGGCTTTCTTTTGGCCATTGGTAAACAAGGACATACGTATTTATTGTCGATCTTGTAAAGTATGTCAGGAAGTTAAATCCAAAGGTCCACGGCATGCTGCACCCATTCAGGCGGCGGACATTCCTATTCGGCCGTTTCAAAAAATGGCTATAGACATTATTGGTCCATTTAAGATCAAGTCTGCCAGAGGACATCAGTTTATCTTGACGTGTGTTGATATGTGCACACGTTGGCCAGAGGCTATTCCTCTGAAGAGCATTACTACTGCTGATATTGCAGATGCTCTTTGGCTTATATTTTCTCGTCTGGGGTTCCCCGGAGAGATATTGTCAGACCATGGCACCCAACTAATATCAGATACCATGTCTCAAGTAATGTCTACCCTGCAGATAGATAGATCTTTAAGTAGTATCTACCATCCAATGTCTAATGGTATGGTCGAACGCCTTAATAGAACACTTAAAAACTTACTGGGGAAGATAACTGAGGATCATCCTCAAGACTGGGACAGAGTTTTACCTGCGGCCCTCTTCGCTTACAGAGAGGTACCCAATGAACATACGGGATTTTCTCCCTTTGAACTCGTCTTTGGCGCGCGTCCGCGTGGCCCTATGTCGTTGCTTCACGATCTCATAACATCTGACAATATTGACGATGACACAAAGTCATCCTACGAATATGTCATCGCGTTGAGACAAAAAATTATCGAAGCATGCAAATTAGCAACTTCTTCTTCTGAATTTGCGAAACAGAAGGCAAGGCAATTTGCCAATAAGAAGAGATGCTTACGACAACTTTGTCCTGGTGACAAAGCATTTGTATTACTACCTTGTAGGGAAAACAGATTACTTATTTCTTGGAAAGGTCCGTACGATATAATATCGAAAATTTCCGATGTCGACTATATTGTCGATATTGATGGGAAGCATAAAACCTTCCACATCAATATGCTTACTGAATTCCATGAACGTCCGGATTATTTGCAACCCATTTTCCAAGCAACGGACAATTCTCCAGTACAACATGGTCATTACTCATCACTGTCCGTGATACAGGATGAGGAAACAAGTTTTTCAGATGTAAATCTTCCTCTTCCAATGATCCCACTTCATTCCAGTGAATCATGGAAGAACGTTACTGTCTCTCCTGATTTGTCTCTAGGAGAACAGCGACAAGTTTCAACTATGTTGCAAACATTTCAGGATGTACTCACTGACATCCCTGGACAAACGAATGTCATTCAACATGACATTGTTCTAACTGACCATACTCCTATTAGGGTTAGACCTTATCCTATACCTATACATTTTCAAGCACAGGTCGAGAAAGAGTTGGATGAGATGATAGATTTGAAAATAATCGAACCATCCACCTCTGCATATTCTTCGCCGATGGTTATTGTGCGTAAAAAAGACAATAACATACGTCTTTGCGTTGACTATCGAAAATTGAATCAAGTAACGAAGTTCGATGCCGAACCTATGCCTTTACTGGAAGAGCTACTTACTCGACTCTCCAAATCTCATTTTTTCACTAAACTTGATTTGTCTAAAGGATATTGGCAAGTTCCTTTATCTGAACGCGCCAAACCTCTCACGGCTTTTTCAACACCTAGAGGTTTGTTCCAATGGAATTTTATGCCTTTCGGTCTTATGAACGCACCAGCTACGTTCGTACGCATGATGCGCCGAATCCTATCTTATCGGTCAGATGTCATTGCATATCTAGACGACATCTGTCTTTTCAGCGATACTTGGGAAGATCACTATTCAGGGTTAGATGAATTGCTGTCTACTTTGCGTGAGCACAACCTGACAGCGAAACCCTCTAAAGCCTATATTGGTTTTAGCGAAATTTCTTTCCTAGGCCACCGAGTTGGTCATGGTTTCCTAAAGACAGAGGACCATAATACTAGTAAGATACTTAACATCTCAATCCCTAAGACTAAAAAACAGGTGAGAAGTCTGTTAGGTCTTATTCAATTTTATGGCAGATTCATTCAGAATCTATCCTCTATCATGGCACCTCTCTCAACACTTCTAAAGAAAGGTTCGCCTAATGTGGTCCACTGGTCTCAGGAATGCCAATGCTCTCTGGATAAGATTAAAACATTGTTTTCAACACCACCTATTTTAGTGCTACCCACTAAAGATAAGACATTCGTTCTTCGTAGTGACGCTTCATCCACTGGGATTGGAGCGGCACTAATGCAAGAGTACTCTGGAACTCTGCATCCTGTAATGTATATTTCCAGAAAACTTAATGCGGCAGAAAGGAATTATTCGGTTTTAGACCGTGAGCTATTAGCTATGGTTTGGTCGATCCTCAAACTACAGAGATTCCTTCTAGGCGCACATTTCATAGTAGAAACCGACCAAAAAGCTCTTACTGCTATACAGAGTAAGAATTTGAAGAGCTCGAGGTCTACTCGATATGCAATTGCTCTTCAACCTTTTCATTTCTCTGTGCGAGCTATTCGTGGATCAGATAATGTGATGGCAGACATTCTGTCAAGATGCCCACATGATTCCACATAACTATTAGGGCTTAGACTTCTTGATATGTCTAGTTCTATAGTAGTTCCTTTTCTATATCATGATAGATACACATTTATAATTTAATAATATAATGATTGTATCACTACATAGCGGTTCATGGATGTTTATTCACCGCTGTGCTTTGATGATTTTTTCTTCATAAATCATAAATTTAAGATATCTAATACGAAATGATGATATGAATTTTTTAGGCATTGTGTAATTGCCAGAATTGTATTATACTTTGATGACACCTTCCTGGAAAAATATACTTGTAGAGAAATAATTTCTCTCAGTTTATGAGACACATTCTCACCAGTCGCTCCATAAGTCGACTTAGCCTCATATTAGGCGTTATAGGTATTCCTGATATTTTCATCTGCGCATTATTCATGCGTTGTGAGCCTATTGTACGTTGCTCCTAGATGTATTTCAAAAAAAAAAAAATGTTCCATTTTTTTTTTTTCCCGGGAGGTGTGGTAAGACTGTTACGTGCAGTCTTTGATATCTTACAATATTATACATAGGTAATTTTTTAGTGCTTAAAGGAAAGTCATTATTGAGTTACTTCCCTTGAAAGTTGTGCCATCTCTTC
This sequence comes from Oreohelix idahoensis, assembly GCA_024509875.1. Classification (NCBI taxonomy): domain Eukaryota; kingdom Metazoa; phylum Mollusca; class Gastropoda; order Stylommatophora; family Oreohelicidae; genus Oreohelix; species Oreohelix idahoensis. The sequence continues at coordinate 70,874 of JAMPIV010022834.1, forward strand.
GATCAAACTCCGCGGATAAATCCATTTTACTGCGATTTATTCGTTGTTTGGGTAATAATAGATTGTTCTTGCTTCAGAATATCTATGGCCTGAATTTATGTGTATTGTTTGTCTGAGTAGGACGAGTCTGTCTTATATCTGTATATCTTTACATATCTAAGTCGAACTATATGTTCTGTTGTCTCTAGAGAGGTCAAAGGCTATTCGGCGGATGTGTCGCTAGAGTGTGGTGTGATTTGGCTTCGTCCTGATAGGGACTGTGTGTTTTCCTATGTCGGCCTGTCGCCGGGAAAAAGTGATCTCAGTATTTGTGGGGAAAGTGATAGTCGTCTAGACCTATCGTGTATGCTTTACCCCAGTGTTTATTCATATTGCCAAGGAATGGCAGTTCCATATTTCCTCTACCAAGGTAATCAAAGACACTCTTATGAACTCTCGATCGAAGCCACCATTTTCGATAGTTACGATTTGAATGTCTAAGAGAATATATTTGACTCGATGAAAACGACTTCGATTCCTAGCAGCACTATATTCTGTAGAATGCAGTCAATTGTTCATGATCAAATCTACAGAGCAATGCAATGTTTTATGAATGACTAACTTTAGGACAGATTCATTATCTGCATCCAAACGTGAGTGACAGTTCACGAGTGAAGCCATCTTGGAACCAAAACATGTAGCGACTTTCAAGAAGAGAAAGGGGATGCCCGTATTATCGCTTGTTTAGTCCAGAGATCACTGCTACACATGAGACCCGTTATTAGCGGTTCAATATTATTATATGAAAAAAATATGTGCTGAACATTATGTGGGAGAATCGTCGCTAAACGAAATTAGGTTTAGAAGCCATCTGAAATATTGTTTATAAGCTGACGTGCTCAGTCAGTGAAGTCAGATGATTTATATGTATGGGCGATGCTGAGGGCTTGGCTACTGACAGTCCATTATAATATTAATCTACATGAGTGCCCATGTAACATAACATTGCAGGACCATTTATCCACTGTACTATGATGTATTATGCCAACCTGTGATTTGTCACTATCTGTGCTGTCGAGTGTGTACGTCCAATTAAACTTTAGAAAAGGTACACAGTCGTTGGTGTCGATGACTTCCAGTCATACATGAGTGTGAGAAAAGAACATTTGTCAACAACACGAACCCTTATCATCATTCGCACATTGTACACTCAATCCATGTCTACACACCACTGCGTAGGTCAAGTTGACATTCCATACACTACAGTGGAGCAAACAACACCATAGAGATCTTATCAACTGATGATGATGATGATGTCTGCTTCCATCCACTTATATCTATCTTTTGGTGGATATCATTAACGGGAATAAAAATCCAACATTATATCAACCTTATCACTGGCAAATAATGGTTTGACCAGGAGAGTGAAGAGAAGATTGAGAGGAACGATTTGTCGTAAATAAGTCTGTCCTTACTCTCCCCAGCACTCTGTGAAGCAACTATTTACTCTCTGCATTTTCTATCACTGAGCTTTTCACCACCATTCTCCACTCTAAACAGGACCACTATTTCTAAGACTCTTTCTCTCAAAATAAATTTACGACAAACCTTATGGGTTCTTTTAACTTTGCCACTATACTTAGGACCCATTATGAGTATATTAAAGCACACAAATAAGTAGTATATGGCCTAATCATACAAAAAATGTACAGTATTCATACTGTACACATGTCTTATAATCACGATGTGAACAATGCCTTTATACTGTTATCACAAAAATAACTATGAACTATTCAAAGTATAAACATAAAAATTATACAGAATGAATATCTTGGTTATTTTAATCACAAAAATAAATAGTATTAATATGTATAATCACAAATATATGAGATTCAATGCGAACAACTTAAAAAAACAGTGCACACCGAACGACTTCTGTTCACACTCGTACACACATATTGCTACCAAAAGGTCTACTTTCATTAACATAACATAGGAGCCGCGCTAGCGTAGTGGTTACAACACCGCTCTGGCGACCGGGTGATTCAGGATCAAACCCGGGCGACGGCATTTGAGGATTTTTCGTCGACCGGGATTTGGACTGGATTAACTCGAGACCTGGCGAGGACATTTGAAGAAGTATCGACGACCAGGGATTGGCGGCTCCTGAGCCGACCCAGCTCTAATGGGTACCTCCGAAATCGGAGAGTATCTGCCTGAATGGCGAGGGACACCTGTCTGTACAAGAAAAGGGATACTCACGTAAAATCAATGTCAGGTTAGACATTAATAATAACCTGAGATTTCGCCTCGAGTATTAGCGGGCGTACGAAAAAAAAAAAAAAAATTAACATAATAATAAAACAGCCAACGTGCGATATATACATTCATGATTAAAATGTTAGGCAATGATGTGTGATTTTTTTTTTATGTACTGTCAATTATTTCCCCCCTGAATTTAAAGTTATTTGCAGTACAATACCAGCGTCAAAGACTTCCCCCGAACACCCTTAGGGATCAGTGGGCAAGGTCACACCTTGACACTTTAACAACATCTAGAACTGTGGTCAACATGACCCCCCCCCCCCCCCCCCCCCCCCCCCCCCCCCCCCCCCCCCCCCCCCCCCGCGCGAATATATGAGTAGTTTAAAAGGTCGAGCTGAAGTACTTGAGAGGATAGAAGGACTGGGGAAGGGAGGGTGCACAGAAAGCTGAAAGCGGACTTACAAAATGTTAGGATAGACGGAAGGAGGGCCGATGGGGAAAGAAGGAGTCGTTTTACGAATCAAGGCTGCCTCGTTAAGGAAGAGGTACCATGTATAACACGTAAGGAAGGGAAACCACGAGGCCTGTAAACAGTAAATTAATATGAAACAAATATAAAGGTATGTTATAAGGCACTCGTAGGAAATAAAGAAGTAGAACCCTAGACAACAGAAAAACAACAGACATGAGTGGCTTACCCAGGATTTGAACCCTGGACCTTCCGTGCGACAACACCGCCTAGCTATGCAAGCGAATCACACTGTCCTCCCTGCCATCTACGCATCCCCAAAAAGGATGTTTCAATGACAGGTCATTAGTGCGAACCCTTATACATAACACCGGAAGTTTACCATAGGCAATTCAGCCCATAGAGGTACCATGTCAGGGGCTATTGATAACACTTTCTGACGAAAAATGTGCAGAAATAAACCAGCGTTGAAAATACTTTATTTATTTTTTTTTTATTTTTAAATACCCCTTCTGGGGCTCAAAGTGAGGTCTATTGACTTTATTGAGTAAAATGTGTAAATTATGTGTGATCCCTTGCAAATTACAACGATAGCGTTGAAAATACGATAATTCTGTAGTACTGTTATAAACAAAGATTTTTTTTTTTTTATCTTCCGTCTGTTATTTTGCTGTTATACCCTGTTCAACCAAAACCCTTTGAAGGGTTAAAAACGGTTATATTGGGGTATATAGGGTGTTAACGTCTTCGCTGGTAACACGTTCCTAGTCCTGGAAATGACTGGTCCTGAACAGGACCACTAGCTACTTGTTAGGTCCCTACTCGTTGTCTTTTTCGTCTGTGTGTTGATCATGACTGTCTTTATTATATTTGGTAGGAGTTCCTTTAGGGTTTCAGTAATTATTTTGTCTTCCTCCTCTTTGCTTCTTTCTCTTCCTTGATTGCTTTTTGGTAGGCGTTCCTCTAGGGTTTCGGTAATTATTTTGTCTTTAGTTTCTATGCTTCTTTCTCTTCCTTGATTGCTTTTTGGTAGGCGTTCCTCTAGGGTTTCGGTAATTATTTTGTCTTTAGTTTCTATGCTTCTTTCTCTTCCTTGATTGCTTTTTGGTAGGCGTTCCTCTAGGGTTTCGGTAATTATTTTGTCTTTAGTTTCTATGCTTCTTTCTCTTCCTTGATTGCTTTTTGTTACGATATCCTCGATGATCCTTCTCTCTGTTTCAATTCTTTTGAGGACTTCTGCGTTCTCTTCCTTTAGCTCTGCGAGTTTAGCGATGTCGACTTCTATTTGGTGTTGAATGGATTTCATGTCCTGTAACATATCCTGGACGCTCTGTAAGGCTCCTATTGTTTCGTCTCTTATGGTACCTGTGTCTTCGTTGTGCTGCCTGTTCTTCTCGACTTTGAGTTTTTGTTTTATGTCTCGCACCTCTGAGGTAAGTTTTATTAGTTGGGTTCTTGTGTGCTGTTCCTGTTTAGCAGTGCCGCCTGAAGCCACTCGGTATCTTGCTTCTCTGAAGGAGATGTTTTTGGTTTCAGATTCCTTCAGTATGGCTTTTGTCTCATAGAAGATCGGACATCCACGGTATCTTGCCCCGTGGTTCCCGAGACAGTTTGCGCAGGTTCTGTTGGAGTTGCTCACTTTATAGTTGGTATCCTTTTTTCGCGTGAGGACATTCATTGTAAGAGTGACGTCTCACGCAGTACCGACAAACTGTCTCTCTCCTGCAAGTTTTCTTAGTGTTTGAAAATTGCTGACAGTTTGAGCACTGCATAACAGGAGGGATGTACTCTTCTGTTTTTCGACATCTATCGTCTAGGTTAAGTTGACTTGGTCTTGAAGTCACTTCAATAGTTAGGATAACTAGGTTTGTGTCCTTCTTGTCCCATGTCTTCAGTCTTTCGACCTGTGTTATTTTGATATTCTTGTTTTCTGTTTGCAGGCGGCTGTGGACTTCTTGTGTAGATCAATTGTTGTCGACCCCTCTTACAACTATCTTTTTAGTCTTCTTGTAGATCTCCACAGTAACTTTAATCTGGTGGGGCAGCTGGACTTCTTTGTGTCCGGACTCTAGTTCGACCATCAGTTGGTTTGTCTTCTCCGTGTTATTTAGAGCTATTATAACTCCGTTTTCGTGTCTTGTAACTAGTTATACTCCTCCTGCCCATTATTGCCTCGAGGATACCGATCACTTTATCGTCGGGTAGGGCCCTGAGCGAGGCCTCACTTCCCGACGTCTGAGTGATCTTAATGATCCTCTCCTGTAGTGCCTCGTGAGAAACGGAATTTCTTTGCTTGCGAAGCTGGCACGTTCCGACTTCCGTCTCAGTTTGGGCGTGTGGTCTGCGGGACGGATTCACGTTCTGGCTCGTCTGAATCTGGTCTAGTTTCACCGAAGTTGACTGGTCACTGCATGATGGAGACTCGACTATGACATCTTGTTTTGACGGTGGATTTATTTTGTCGGGCTTTAGAGCATTGTTACCCTCTGTCGTCGAAGTTTTTTGGCCATGTTTTGCGGATGTTGCCTGGTCACTGCACGATGGAGCCACCACTTCGACATCTTGTTTTATCGGTGATGTTGCTTTGTCAGGCTTCGGAGCCTGGTTATCCTCTGCCTTAAAAGCACTGGGTTGCTCATCGGTCGTAGTGTTAATGGTTGCATTGTTCGGCTTCTGAGAAGGACCGGCCCCGACGCGAGTAATTGGGGCAGTCGTGCTCCACGGCTGACTGTCTTTGTTCTTTGTAGATTCATGTTTGCTGTCAAGTGTTGGCGGCAAGGTTGCCACTCAAGTTCTAGAGATAAACCCAGATTATCTTCTTTAAAAAACCCAGAAATACCCAGATTATTTTATGCCTCAAATAAACGAGATCGACGATGCTTACACACTCTTTTAGTGCAACTTTAGCACAAATAAGCTGTGTGCTACCAATTTTTATTGATTTCTTCATTTTTATTTTATTTTTTATTTTCAAAAATTCACAATTATATGAAACTGATTTTATTAACACCCCAATATATGAACTCTTGAAAATGAGATATTTTAACAGTAACATACTTACAGAAGTTACATTAACAAAATGTTACTCAAATCAAATATAAAATATTAATTGTAACTTGTTACTGTTGAAAATTGTCACTTGTCAGCGACTCGGCATCCATGTCGACAACTTCTCCTTCGTCAAGATCATATGCATGAATTGACAATGTGGAATCTTGATTGTGGAGTTCCAAAATCTTTGCATATCTCTGCCGACAACGTCCTTCACGCACATCTTCAACCACGCTTTTTATTCGAGAAACTGTTTCACACACAAAAGCTTGTTGGTTTGTTTTAGTAAAAAAAATACCCAGCTGTGGCAACACTGGTTGGCGGGCTCCTATAGATTTTCCTCTTTTTTGCTTGTTGCTTGGTACGAACCATTTTAGTATATTGCGGTCGTACGAAGATAGTGATGTCCTATCAACAGAGAGGAACCTTGAATGAAAAAAAAACAAAGATTTTTTTTTTATTTTTATTAATGTGTTTGCTACTTTTCTTTGTAGCACGCCCCTTTCAACCATCTACCATGTACATGGAGTTGTTGGTTATATCAGGACGTGTTTCCTTTATTGTATTATGTTTTTGTTTGTATTTATTTTATACTATATTATCTCTAGTCGGTATTTTTCCTTTTGTAGTTATAGTTCAACATGGTTTTTAAAAAAATCCAAAATATGCTATTTTCTAAGCTGGTATGTTTTTAATTTTCACTGGATAATTTATTTGGTTAATCTGTGTGTATCTGGGGCGAGTCTTTCACCAGTTTGGACTACTGGCTCAAATCCTTATTTGTTTTTTATATGTTAGCTTTAGTTTTTGTAATATAGTGTTTTATTAATGTGATAGGGTGGGCGAGATGATGATGCTGATGATGTTGTGATATGTGATCACTCTCTTTTCACACTCGCACCGACCCGAACAACAATAAAAACTCTTGATTCTGAGGCAGGGGCTGTATTTATTTCTACAACCCTGTCAGTGACTACAAGCACACAAAGCAAACATTAAACAAATAAACCAGCAAGCGAAACACTAAACAAACAAACACCCAGCTAGTGCTCAGTTCCTAATCCTGAAACGCAAACAAAGCACGGGCTAGTTAAAATCATAGTTGAATAACGATACTCTCACCTGCCAAACAGTCCGTCCACGCCACCTGACACCCTCAACTATCACACACGCACACACTCATGCGTGTCATCCAATGCGACTAGTAAGGTGTTGTGCATGAGGCTGGCAATCTCACCGTGTAACATCGGTTGCTACCAAAACCACTAATGCAAGAGCACACACTCAGCTATCACACACACACACACACACTCATGCATGTCGTCCAATGAGACTAGTATGGATTTGTGCATGAGGCTGGCAATCTCACCATGTAACATAGATTGCTACCGAAACCACTACTGCACGAGCATATGAATACTTCATGCGGAGGCAAACCACACTGGTGGCCCCATGCTCCCCCAGGAGCAAAGAAGAGAAATATATATCTCCAAGTGAGCCCACGTGCTCTCACAAACCATCCTACACATAACCATAATTAAATAATGATAAAATATGCATAACATAGAATTAACCAATATGTACGACAATTACTCTCAATAATGAGAATAAACTACCACCTCGCAACTGATCCATCTCAATATTCGTTCCTGCGTTCTGAACATGTCGTAAGTGACGACTGGTGCGCCTGGCAACAAGCGTGTCGTATATGACCCCTGATGAGATTGGGAACTCATCACATGAAACACATTGTTACAGAAACAACCACTGCAATAGCATAAAAATGCTTCTTGTGGGCCTGTAATGGACACCAGTTGCATTGGTGTTTCCATGCTCCACACGGAGCAAACAGAGAAACACCTGTCTCAAAGTGCCTTACGCCCCAAGTAGTGGCCTCGCGCTCTCCAGAAATCTAAATGACTATTCTCACCTCACACAAAGTAACCCACTAAAGATATACAGTAGAATAATCAATAATCGTGAAATACCACTAAATTACTATCGCATCAAAGAATAAAATAAAATTACTCTTGACTTAACAACTAGAACTAAAGTCATCACCACGTGGCCGCCATCTTGATATTTTTGCTAACAGGTTGATATTATCTAAATTCACGTGAAATAGCTTCATACCATATTTGCCTTTCTGATAAATGAAATAATCGCTCTTAAACTTTCACATCTATCTATCTATTTAGACCTAATTCACTAAACATTAAAACAGACTCGTGCTGAATATAATTTCAGAATTATAGAACATTAATGCTAATCTAAATTAACTCACGTGCTCAAGGCATCTATACTGTAGATCGACTCTTGTTTTCTGGTTTCTTTGGGGCGACTGGCAACGAGAGAGTCGTTCGCCGCTAGGCACTTCTTATATAGGCCCTAGGCTAATCACTCAACTTACTGCGCGCTACGCGTATTAATTTAGCCACTTAAATGACACTCGCGATATTTGCTTTATTAGGCCCGAAAACACAGATATGGCTCACAATTATCAAATATAACACACGACTACCAAATATAACACATCACAACTAATTCTCAGGCTTTATTATGTCCTAAACTAATATATCTTCTTGAAGATTTTTACATCCCAGCAATGCTTGCTCGCGCCGTCACGTGGGCTGACCGAAAATATATGGGCGATAAATATGCCAAGAAACAGAAAGGGGGCGGGCGTCTTTTCGGCCCCATCACATATCTCCCTCCTGATTTTGTTGTCGTCCCGACAACATCACTACCTCTGGCGCTTCAATTGTAACCTCTCAGATCGTCTCGGGGCAGGACCCCCTATCGGCTGCAGGGCATACCAGCCTGGTTCGGGCATTAGACCATGCACGTCCTCCCCAGGGTCTGTCTCATCTGGCGAAGCTGGTGCCTCAGGTAGGCCTAGTGTAGCATCTACCAGATTCGGAGAATCATCTTTGTCCTCACTTCGTCTCAGTTCGTGCGCCGCAACCCTCATCTTCAGATCTTTGTTGCCTGCTGGCCTTATCACATAAGGACCACCGCTAGCTTCTGGAATTGATGATACAATGAATTCGTCGTTGGACCACACGTCTTGTATTTTGGCCCTGTCATGGTAGTGCACTCTTTTCCGCACTCTTTCACCCACTCGCAATGGTGTGGGGCCTGGAAGCTGATTACTTCTCTCCCTCCTGTCAGCGGCCATTTTCTGCATTCTCTCTGCAGCTTTTTGGTGTGCTATGTGCAACCTCTCTAGGTGACCTTGCAGCCACTCATCAGTTGTCTCCGGCTCTTCATCTGGGCGCGTGCCTATCATGAAGTCTAGAGGAAGCCTCGGTTCTCTGCCGAAGAGGAGGTAGTATGGTGAGTACCCTGTCGAAGAGTGGGGGGTGGAGTTGTAGACCATAACCACCTCCGCTAGATGCTCAGACCACCTTCGCTTCTGGTCGGCTGTCATGGGTCTCAGCAAATCATGCAACGTCTTGTTGAAGCGCTCGCACTGCCCGTTACCTTTAGGATTGTAAGCTGTAGTGCGGCTCTTGTGGACTCCATATACCTTGCACAGCTCTGCGACTATCGCTGACTCGAAGTTCCGGCCTTGATCAGAGTGTATCCTCTGAGGAGCTCCGAGATACTAGAACCACTTTTCCACTAGGGCCTTGGTGACCGTTGTTGCTTTTTGGTCTCTTGTTGGTATGGCAATGGCGTACTTTGCTGATGATGTTGTGATATGTGATCACTCTCTTTTCACACTCGCACCGACCCGAACAACAATAAAAACTCTTGATTCTGAGGCAAGGGCTGTATTTATTTCTACAACCCTGTCAGTGACTACAAGCACACAAAGCAAACATTAAACACATAAACCAGCAAGCGAAACACTAAACAAACAAACACCCAGCTAGTGCTCAGTTCCTAATCGTGCTCAAGGCATCTATACTGTAGATCGACTCTTGTTTTCTGGTTTCTTTGGGGCGACTGGCAACGAGAGAGTCGTTCGCCGCTAGGCACTTCTTATATAGGCCCTAGGCTAATCACTCAACTTACTGTGCGCTACGCGTATTAATTTAGCCACTTAAATGACACTCGCGATATTTGCTTTATTAGGCCCGAAAACACAGATATGGCTCACAATTATCAAATATAACACACGACTACCAAATATAACACATCACAACTAATTCTTAGGCTTTATTATGGCCTAAACTAATATATCTTCTTGAAGACTTTTTACATCCCAGCAATGCTTGCTAGCGCCGTCACGTGGGCTGACAGTCACGTGGGCTGACCGAAAGTATATGGGTGATAAATATGCCAAGAAACAGAAAGGGGGCGGGCGCCTTTTCGGCCCCATCACATTAACTTTTGCATTTCTGAAGGGGTCTTTGTGCCTTTGAGATTTTCTACACTCATTTCTACCTTGTGGTTACTACAGTATGTCTTAATGTTTTGCCTCTGTTGGTCATATTTCTTGCAGTCTACCAGAAAGTGTCTAATTGTGTTTGGTTCTTGACACTCTTCACATGTGGGTTCCTCAATCATGAAATATCCAGTTCCAAGCTTGAGCCTCAGCAATTTTTTATTAATTGGTATTTTTAGTTCATCTTTTATTTGACATTTTTTGCTTGGTTTTTTAAGGATTTTATATGAGTGTCTTGCTTTTTTACTTTGGTCCCATGCTGTTATCCACTCTTTAGTTATTTCTTGAGCAATTAAGCTCTTAATTTCAAACTTCCCTAAGCCTACTTCAATTTTGTTATGGCTAGTTCTCCCCCCTTTGGCTTCTTTGTCTGCAAGCTCATTTCCTGCTATCCCCACATGTGATGGTATCCATGTTAGTGTTGTACTGCATCCTATAGTTTGTAGATATGTATTAACCTGCAGTATTTCCTCTATAATATATGGCCTGCTACATTCATTTCTGTTTCTGATAGCTAATACTGATGATAGGGAATCTGTGAGAATGGTTACTTTTTTTGGTGGATTTTCTGCAGCTATTTCTAAAGCTTTTAGGATTGCCACTAATTCTGCTGTAAAGATGGATGTATTACCTTAAACTTTGTATCTTTTATAAATTTTTAATTTTGGTATTGCTATTCCTGCTCCTAATTGTCCTTCTTCATCTTTTGACTCATCTGTATATATAGTTAGGCTGTTATTTATATACCGTTCTATGTACTCTAGTGTTTTACTTTTTGCTGAGATTATGTCGTTAGATTTGTTTATGATCTTTGATAAGTGGGAGTCAGTTTCTGGCACTTTTAATTCCCATGGTGAGATCTTTGCTTTATACTGAGCACTACTGTTAATCGTATTAAATAGGTCTGGGTATTGATCCACTTCATCCATTGTTTTCCACCCTAAAGGGTATCTATTATGGTTTAATGGAATGTCTACCCTCGTGGCCCAATTTTTTTCACCTTCTCAAACCACACCCGAGGTTTGTTTACGTTCTGGCCTTCAGTAGAAATTCCCACTGGACCAGCAGACGGTCATATAACGTAATGTTACCTAAACGCACCTGTGGTTCGTTTGACCAGAGAAACATTTCTGTTACGCTTAAAGTGTTTGAACGAGCGAAAGGGTTTCTGTGAAAGAAACGGCTTGTCTGTGGGAGGTAACTTCTGCGGTCGGAAAGCAGTTTTGATCTCCGACTCAGGGGAAGATAACCCGCGGGTGGTCTCTGTGTTTGGCTTTCAGAACGCAGTTAGTGATCATAATATTATGTCTGTCTGGGGAAATTTCGGGCGGCTGTTGTCTCTGATGTAGTCTCTAGAATAACCTTTGTCTTACTAATGATTACGTTCTACGCCGAAACATCTGCAGAAATAGGCCAGCCAGGTGTCCCGGGTAGCGTTGTTTGTAAACTATAAATCTAGAGAGTTTTAATAAGTCAAACACACTCGTAAATATTTCCTGCCCGAAGAGAGACCATCATGAGATAAGGCAGACTTTAACACAGAACTAAATGTTAAGGCCTATCTCTAGTCATTCCTCGGGGTGAGTAAACAACTCTTATAATATATGATATATTCATGTTAGCTTTTACATATATCTGATAGGAAAGTGACTTGAATTCATTTCTGAGGACTTCTCCTAGTAATTTAATTCAGTGATAATGTAGTGCCAGGAAGAAGACAGCTGATTGAATGGTCTGGCGCTCTCTCTTCCAAACCTCTACACCTCACGGTAGAAGGGGAATGACTAAGTAAGATAATGTAGTGCAGTCTACCGCCTTAGTTAAGTGGTGCTTAAACAGTCAGATGTCAGTGTTATGGTTTATAATGGGTTAAATGATAAACTTACGATAACAGATACTCACTAGGCGTAGAATCAATACAGGCACCTAGTTGGCTAACTAACTGTCATTATAGGAATAGTCACTGTGGATTATTCACTTAAAAACTTAATAGTGAGATGCAGGCGCTATAACTCTAGTGGCTGGGGAGAATCATTATATGCTTACTTGTGTAGCTAGACTCTAGCCATAACTTTCACAGAAAGCAGACACCCGCCATAGATATAATTATACCTTATGTTCAGTCACAACGGTATTATTATAGCAAGAACATTGCATTTTCTATTTGTTCATTGGTGGGATGTTAATACTTTTTCCCCAAAAGGGCCATATTATTTATATGTGTAATGTCACATGCTTTAATTTGGTTATGTAAATTCATTTAAATGATTGAGAGATGAATAGCATATCCATTCAACTGTAACTACAAGGTTAGGTTTCCTGTATGTTTAGTTGGAAGAAGAGGAGTTGTTTTTGCTGTCAGAACATTTACTGACGGTACAAAATATATTAAGCCTATGCGGGCACATGCTGATAATTGATAGAGTGGAAGGAACAGGAGACTTATATGGTTAAAGACAGCCCTAAAACTATCATAGCAATTATTACAGTAATTTAAATCCCATAGGGGAGCATAACTGTTTTGTATAACGTTAGTGTAATTTTATCGTTTGCTTGATGTAAAGGTCGTCTTTTTTTGGGTCTCAGTGTCAGGGATACCGACTTGCTAGAGAAAGACTTCAGTCAGACGAAGAACGTCATATTCTCTTCGATCTAAAGGGTTTATGAAAACATCTAGCCTCACGAGTTTGTCACCCCCTTACCTGAATCAGACCCCTTTTTGTCAACGCAATTTCCCTCTCACGGGAGTTAAGCTCACGCATTGTATAATGAGCCATAGGAAAAATCCTGGAAAATCATCTGTTGCAGTAGTAGTTTCCTACTCGCCTATTGGATTACCAGTCAGAGCTTTTGCGGCTCCCAGAAATATCAAACAGCCCAGCGTCTATAGCAGAATTTCAATCACCAGCCTTTGTGTGCCTAAACGGGGCACTCAGTCAAACCAGTCAAGCCAGCCCAAACCGGATTTAATACCCAGTACGCAAGCCAATTCTAGCGCCGGATAAGAGAGCCTGGGACCGTTTTGTCCTCAAGTAACTTCGTCTGGTGTATTTCTGGGTTATGTAGAACCTCGCACTTAGGAGCGGCCAGCCAAAGATAGACAGAGTTCCAGTCCCCCTCGCGCAATTAGAGGTCACCAACGTTTAGCACCTACAAGGAAAGTTTTGTATAATACTCCATTCACCTTGAAGGATATTTACATGTAAGACACTTTTCTGGAGCTAGCTTCTGGTCCCACGAAAGCGGACAGGCTGTCGCTCAGTTTGTTTATTTGGTCAGCAGGAGATAGACAGTCTTCCAGTCCCCCTCGCGCAATTAGAGGTCACCAATGATAGCACCGACAAGGAAAGTTTTGTAGGTTTATTTCATCCCCTTAAAGGATATCTACATGTAAGACACTTTTCTGGAGCTAGCTTTTGGTCCCACGAAAGCGGACAGACTGACAGACAGTTTATTTCATTTCTCTGTGTTCTACAGGTTTTATTGATTGGTGGTGTGTGTGTTCGTTGGTGTATTTTGCATATTTTTGATTATTGATGTAATTTTATGTTGTTTGTGATGATATGCATTATTTTCATACATGCTTCTTCATTTAATAAATTTTACTCATTTATTAATGCGCTGTTCACGACCCTTCCATCCATAATTAACCTTGTTTTCAAGCTCTTTACTATAGTCTCTACGTATGATTCAGAGAAAAGAGTGAGAGCAGGCGGTGCTTAGACAGTATAAGTGTGTTGAGGCTTGGAGAGAGAGATCATTTTAATAAATCTTCTCCCAAGTTGTCTCAAGTCCACCTCCTATTTACACCTTATCTACGTGTAATCTATAACTCTGTCAGTCCACTATCCCTTGTCGATTTCACTACTATTGTCCAACTCGACAAAATACTCTACCACTTTAACTCAACAACGACATACTGAAAATCATTCCCATGGTTTTTTTAACGTTTAGATTAAATCCCCACTTGTTCATCCTTTTATTTTTAAATGCCCCTTCTGGGGTTCAAAATGAGGTCTAATGACTTTATTATTTTTTTAATTAATGCCCCTTCTGGGGTTCAAAATGAGGTCTAATGACTTTATTAGGTTTGGTGTGTTAAGGTGATCCCGGCCCTGGCTAAGACCCGGCATATAACAAAAATGGATTGGTATATGTTGTTGTTGTTTTGATGAGTTGATGGGTGGAGATCGGGCACTGAGCATCTGATCATTGTTGCCTTTTCTCGTTCCATCTTGGTCTACCCTGTTCAACCTGAAAGTTGGTTATAATTGGGGTATTTAGTGTCATTTAATTTACTAATTTTGTTTTCAATTTAAATAACTGTTGCCTTTTGCAGTTGCTGGTTTTTATTTATATTAGTATTTGTCAATTTTATTTTCTCTTTTGTATTGTTTCTAGATAACTGTTGTCCTTTACACTTGGTTTTAATTTGTATTAGTATTTGTTCCTTTTGAGTTGTTGTCCCTTTTTTTTTTAATACCTTGTCTTTCCTTGTCCTATGAGTAGTTATTTTTTGTTAATGCTTAGTTAGTTCTTGCTGCTTAATTTCTATTTAGTTGGATGATTTTCCTGAAGTTCTAACCTTATATTTTTTCCTTTGTTTTATGTATATATCTTTTAAGTATTGATTGGGCATCTCTTGGGGCATCTATACTTAAAACCTTATCACCTGTTAAGTCTATATTGTGATTTCTGTAGTAAGTTTTTAATTCAAGCCTTTGTTGTTCATACTTTTTTACAGTGGATCAGGTAGTGGTCTATGTCATTCTCTTCCTGACATTCTTGGCAGTGTGGTTCTTCTACCATGAAGTATGCTGCACCGAGTCGGAGACGCCACAGTTTTTTTGTTCGATGGTATCTTTAATTCTTCTCTGACCTGGCATGTCCTCGTTGGTTCTTTCAGCAGTTTGAACGCGTGTCTGCCTTTTCTACTTTCCTTCCATGTTGTCTTCCATTCCTCGTTTATAGTTTCCTTCACTTGGCTCTTGATCTCTGACCTCCCCAGTCCTGCTTTTATATTGTTTTTTACTTGTTCTTCCCTTCTTGGCGTTCTGGTCTGCCAACTCGTTGCCAGCTATACCTATGTGTGCTGGAACCCACACTAGCCTCACACTACATCCTCTGTTCTCTAGTGATGTATTAATTGCTAGAATTTCTTCCTTTATGTCTGGCCGGCTACATTTACCTGGGTGTTCTAGTGCTTGTAGTGATGATAGTGAGTCTGTAAATATCGTAACAGCTTCTGGTGGGTTATCTTCGATTATTTCTAGACTTTTAAGAATTGCTACCATCTCTGCAGTAAAAATCGATGCCCCTTCCGTTACACTGTAGCTCTTTTTTATTCCCCATTGTGGTATTACAACTCCGGCACCTAGTTGCCCACTATCACCCTTGGATCCATCAGTGTAGACGGCCAGACTTTGTTTAGTTAGTTGCTCTATGAACTTTCTACTTATCATTTTGGCTTCCTTATCTTCTATGTTTTGTTTGATCTTTTCAGTAAGTGAGTAGTCTATGATTGGTGTTTTTAGTTCCCATGGTGGTATTTTGCTTCTGTATTTATTACTATTTTCAATTGTGTTTGATAGTTCTTTGAAATGCATTAGGTCTTCTATAGTTCTCCACCCTGTTGGATATCTATCTTTATTTAAGGGGACGTCCCATACACTTGGTTGGTTTTTTGACAAATGCTTTATGTGCTGGGTGGGTCACTTCTTGTGCTACTTTACTCCAATAATTTAATCTCAGTTCTTTCCGTCTTAGACCAAAGGGAGGTATGCCGAGAGCTACTTCTAGAGCTTCTACTGGTGTCGATATAAATGCACCTGTAATGGTTCTCATGGCTGCATTTTGAATCCTGTCCAGTTTTGCTTTGTTAGAAGCTGCAGCTGAGTCATAGACTATGCTGGCATAATCCAGTTTCCCCCTGATGAAGGATTTGTAGAACATAAGCATTATTTTATTGCTGGCCCCCCATCCATTACCTTTTACAATCCTTAGTATATTTAGGGGTCCCCTACAGCTTTCTACCAAATTGTCTATATGTTTATTATAATTTAGTTGTTTATCTAAAGTTATGCCCAGAAATCTTGTTGTTGAGGAGGTACATATTTTCTGTCCTTTAATGGTTATATTGATTTTGTTATTTTTTTTTAAATTTCCTTTGCTGAAAATCATACCTACTGTTTTGTTTACATTAATTTGGAAGCCCCAACTTTTCATCCACTCTGAAACTTTTTCTATTTGATTTTGAAGTTTTTTGTAAACATGGTCCAAGTTTTTTCCAGATCGCCAAATGGCACAGTCATCTGCAAATTGTGATACTACATTCTTTATGTCATTAAATTCATCTGCTAAATCATTTACAGCTATAGTGAAAATTGAAGGAGAAATCACTGATCCTTGAGGAATCCCATTCTGTTGTTCATATATTTCTGACCTATCATTATTCACCTGTACAGCAAAGTACCTGTCCTGTAAAAAGTTTTCTAGATACCTATAGGTTTTACCAGTAATGCCAATCTTTTTCATTTTGTAAAGAGCTCCATCTCGCCAGCATTCATCATATGCCCTGGCTACATCTAGAAAGACTGCCACTGTTTTCTCTTTCCTCTTGAACCCTAGCTTTTACATCATGTTCTAATCTTACAAGCTGGTCTACTGTACTTCTGTCTGCTCTAAACCCTGACTGGTTTGGGCTATATAACTGGTTTTTTTTCTAGGTAGAATTTAACTCTTTTATTCACAACAGTTTCCAGTATTTTACCTAGTTGTGATGTTAAGGAGATAGGCCTATATGAACTTACATCATGGGCTTCCTTATTGGGTTTTAGAATGGGTACTATCATAGCTACTTTCCATGCTTTTGGTATCTTTCCTAAGTTCCAGATTTTGTTATAAAGTAAAGTTATTATGTTTATAGTTCTTTTGGGTACTTTCTTAAGGATTTCATAACTAAGTATATCTTGCCCTGAGGCAGTATTAGATTTATCTTTTATTGCATTAGTTACTTCTTCCTCTGTTATATCAGCATCTAAATAGTTTGTTTCATCTATCTGGTCTGGTATTTCTTTTACAAACTGTATCCCAAGTCTTCCTATTCTCTCACTTTCTTACTGTCCAAGGCTACTTTTTGCACTGACTTTATAGAAATACTCGGCAAGGGCATTAGCTTTTTCTTTATCTGTTTCTGCTCTCTTTGGTAGTTTGATTGTTGGCATTATTGTTTTCTTATTGTTCCCTTTGATTGCCTTAAGCTTTTTCCATACTTCTCTAATTTGAGTGCTAGGTTTAAGTGACTGACAAAACTCCTTCCAGTTAGTTTCTTTGGCTTTGAATATTATTCTGTTAGATTCATTCCTAATAAGTTTATACTTATCATAGTTTTCTTCTGTTCTGTTATTTCTATATTTTTGTAAGGCCCTTTTTCTTCTCTCATGAATTTCTGCACAGCTTTTATTCCACCAGGCAACTGGTTCTTTATTCCATTGAGTTTCTCTTTTCTTATTAATGTTATTTATTGATTTAAGGTGTTGTGGCATATTTTTATTTGGTATATACTTTATTGCTATTTTCAGAATTTCATTGGTCAGTGTTTCTGCCCACAAGTCAGTATCATCTGATTCCATGTCTTTATATTCCATCCCCTCCAGCTCTGATTGGAAAGCTTCCCAGTTTGCTTTTTTATAGTTGAAGGTAGGTTTCTCTGGTTCTGGGTTTGGAATGACATTTTCATGCATGGTTATTACAATGGGCAGATGATCTGAGTTTGTGTCTTGTAACACTTCCCAATTTACATTCGCTAGGTTGTTAGTTGCTATACTTATGTCTATTGCTGAGTCTGCCCTATTAGCTTGTGGATTAATTCTTGTTGCAGATCCATCATTTAGTATTAGTAGTTCATTGTTTTCTATGAAGTCAAGTAGGCATTTTCCTGCATTATCTGCATGTTGTCCACCCCAAGCACAATGATGGGAATTAAAATCGCCTACTATGATTGTTTTGGGGCCTAGTCTGGTACTTATGGCTAGTATTCATCAAGTTGTCAAGAAAATCCTTATTTAAACTTGTCATTATTTCCCTAACTTCTTCCGCTAAGTGTGGTAAAAGTCCCTCAAATCGTTTTTTGATAGTTTCTATGATAGTTTCTTCTAGGTTGCTTTTGTTCTTTTTGACCACTTTCCTATTTTCATCCAATGCTACATTCCCTTCTCTTCCTATGTTAATCTCCTGTTTTTCACTTTCCATTCTTTTTAGTATTATTTCACTTTCTTCTTTTTGTTCAGACAGTTTGACTAGTATCATTTCATTTTCTTCTTTTAGTACAGTCAGTTTAGCTATATCCTGGGAAATTTGGTGCTGTATGGCTTTCACTTCTTGAAGCACTGCCTCTGCACTTTTCAGTGCACTTGTGTCGTTCGAGGATGTAGTTGAATCATCTGACTGGTTTTTTGGTACTATTTTATTATTTTCTAACTTGTTCTTACTTTCTTTTGCCATCTGTGTTTTAAGCATTTTGACATCTTCTTGCACACTCTTAATTATTGTTATAACTTTAGTGCTCGTATAGGTATCGTTTTCCTTTAATTCTTTAATGACAGTTTTAAAAGGGGTTTGGGTTGTTATAGCTTCCTTCAGTGCTTTTTTGGTCTGCTGATAAACTGGGCAGCCCTGGAATCTGGCGCTATGGCTTCCTTTGCAATTAATGCATTTTCTGTTTGCATTATCCTTTTTATAGTCAGTATCTGACTTTGCCTTTTCGCATTGCGTGAAAGGGTGTGCCCCCGCACAAAACCTACATACTGCCTTCCCCCTGCAAGTGTGGCGCCCATGACCAAACTTCATGCAGTTGGAGCACTGCAACACTGGGGGAATGAAGGCTTCTGTGTTTTTTTGTGTTTTCCCAAATAGTACCGTCTTGGGGGGTTCCCTACCTTCTGTTGTTATCACTACCACTGGGGTAACGATACTCCCTTTCACCATTATTCTGTCCACGTGTACCAGCTTTATGTCTGGGTTATGTTTTGCGAGGATGTTCATAACTTCCTCGCTTGAAAGGGTAGTGTTTATCCCTTTTAACACACATCTACTGGTCACTTTTGCTAGCTCTATCTTGATTGGTATATGCAATTTATATTAAGATATTGTAGTAATTTATGTTATACGCTTATTTGCTTTATAATAAAATATACTATTGATTGTTTTTAAAGAATTAAAATATACAACTCAAATTAGCTTTATTTTTATACAGCAAGAATTAACTTAAATTATAAATAAACACAATTTAAGATATTGTTGATGTTTGTTGCATTGGCAGCCGTGTATTTTTCTAATAACATAACATTAAAATTTAATATTATTATTTCCCTTGGAATTTTATATTATTAGTTCCCATTTCCTTTGTTAGGGTAACGGATGGAGAAATTGCCGATGTTTACAGATTAAACTGCATTCCAGATATGCTTTCAAACATTATCAAACAATATTTTTGTCGTTTTAACCGTTTTAAATATCATTGTTTCACCTATGTGTTTATTTGAATTTTCAGAGCTAATTATATCATGATCAATACATGATCATTTTTTCTGGCTATAGCACACATTTTAAAATGACATTACGTTTCTGATGCACATATCTTTTTTTTAGGCAAAGTGGGTCAACTACCTTGTTTGCTTTTTATCTCTTGCTCATTCAAGCTGTCGGTAATAAATGTAATTTTTTTTTTTTTTTTTTAACGTCAGATAAAACCAGCCAACGATATATCGCCAGTGTGGGGACCCTGGAGCCCTGACGTTCCTGCAGATTTGACCTACTTTATATACGAGAACGCAACTGTTGGATCCAGCATTCTTACAGCACTGGCCACAGATGCAGACTTGGATGTGGGAAATGACGTCACTTATACTATGACTGTCACATCTACTGGTCTGTTGTTTTTTTATGTCCATTTGTCTGTCTGCCTGCCTGTATAGTCTGTCTGTCTATCTATTTGGTTCTCAATTGTAATTTTATTTGATTTTTCTGCTGTAATTTCGTTTTACTGTCTGCCCATAACCGACTAGTCACGGGAAAGCTAAGAATATGATATCAAAAACTAAGATTAAAACTCAGGATAAGTGGCGGTTGCAGGTTGTGCTAGGTCCTAGGCAAGAGTGAATTTGCTAGGCCCCTTTTGAATCGACAGGCATTTATGTGTGTACGAAGCCCATCAAATCGCCAGGGAGTAAGCAAAAGGTCTGGAAATTATAATCCCAAAATGTTAACGACTAGGAGAAAACTTCAACGAAGCACCATCAACTATATTGCCTAAAGTAAGAGAGACTGATGGGTAACTGACGAAATCCTTAAATCCATTGAGAATAGAAGAAAGTGAAAATCTAACAAATAAAGACTTTCCTAGAAAACCTAGGAATAAAAAGAGAATTACTGAAGACGATAAAAATTAGACAGCTAAAATATTTTAGCCATGTAAAAAGACATAAGACCTTACTGAAGACCATAGTAGAAAGCAGAGTTGAAGGCAAACGTGCAAGAGGAAGACAGCGCTATACGTGGGAAGATAACATCAAGAGATGGACAGAAAAGAGTCTATCATAGTTCACCATCAAGACAAGAGACAGAAGACGCTGGAGATCGATTACAGCCGACCTTCGATTTGAAGATGACACCTGAAGATGATAATAAATCGAACTTTAGAATGAAGAGATAAACAATGATGAACAAAAAGATGAAACATTAAGGTGGCTGCAAAGAAAATGAGAGGAGAGACAATAAGGCCCAAAATAAGGAAGTAAATCTTTGTATACAAGAATTTGAGGCGCCAAAGTTCAGAAACTTTAGTGGTCAGAATAGAAATGGCGATGTTGGTAATTTTCACATCAGAACATGTTTTGTCAACAGGCTGCTTAAAAGACAAGACGGCAATATCGTCATAGATAAGAACAAAATAATGGTAAGATAGAGTAGGACAAACATAATGGAAATGTGCACTTGTACAATCATCAAGAGCGTCCAACTGTCAAAATCTTTAGATCACTTACCTCTTGCGGCAAAGTTACTTGGTTCCAGGTTCAAAACCTGGTGGCGTCACGCGTCAGTCTACTCAGCTAAAAAAGGGTACTTGATTCTGCTCGTGAGTTCGGGATGGTAAATGCAGCGAGGAATGGTATTGCTCGTCCTATCTCATAAAACTGGACCTAGTATATTGAATTATCTAACACTTCCTTATGGGTTCAGAGTAGCTAAGAAGTATGGCGTCCGTCTCTGATTCTAAAGGTATCGGGTTCGCTCCCAGTACAGGGAATATAATTGATGGAATTTTTTTTCATAACCAGTGTTTCTTAATAATATCATCTTCCTCCTCTCCCCCCCCCCTCCCCTCCAGGATAGTGAGATCGGATGCCTAGCATTCTCGGACATGGGTGAAAAAATAGGAGGTCACGTATGCAAATTACGCACGTTAAAAATCCCTCGGCAGTTGGAAATCGTAAAGAGTAGGCCGTACGGGTGCTGCCCTGGCAAAATTAAAAATTAGGAAACCTACCCATCACAAAAATATTTATAGAATGTGTGATTCCTGTATGCACACATTGGGATCCTCGTCAGTGCTACGGAGTTCATGCACTGTGCTGAGATCCTCATTGTGTGATCTAAGGGAGGAGATTGGAGCACTGATGGAGTTGCCCGTGTGGAATGAAGATGATCCTTCAAACCAACCCAATCTAACTCTTCATTTCTCTGCGGCAGTACCTGCATTGTGATGAAAAATACGAAAAGTTTATAATAAACAATTAAAAACAGAACAAGAAACAAAAATCTCCCCACCCAAAAAAGAATTGATTGGCTACCAACAACAACAAAAACTGATTGCTACCAACAACAACAAAATTAATTGGCTACCAACAACAACAAAATTAATTGGCTACCAACAACAAATGAAAGATGTAATCGGTGCATTTAAACACATGCCAGGAGAAAAGACCCAAGATAAATTCGAAAGTAAAATGCACATGGCCTTGGGTGAGTTGAGAGTGAACAAAGCTATTGAGTTTTCTTGTACAATCTTAATACGGACACGGTTCCATCTGAGTTGGTCCAGTCAGTAGACATTGCCAAGAACGCCTGGAACCATTGTAAGTGAACAACTTCAAACCAGAGTTCAGGAGTCGGCCAAACAATTTTCCGACTCCGGAAATTTTAGAAGTCCGACTTCGACTACAGCTGTTTTAACTAGTGATGTGGCATAATTTATCCACTTATATGGAGTTATATGTATAAGTATGTGTTGCGTCCTTTTTGGGTTCCTTAACAGTATTATAGTTGACATGAGTCTTACTACTGTTAAGAGGGTACACATCAACAAATGTGGTAAGAATATATTTGAAATTAAATTCATCGCGCACGGGAGCGTACATATTTGTGCGTGGGTATTTCGCGTTTTGTTGCTAAACACTAGAGGACGTAGTGACCTCCAGAGAGAGAGATGTAATGGCTGTGATGGAAGTCAGACTGGTGTCTGTTTGTTCTAGCCCCATATTGCGGGTTATCTACTGTGGAAGTCTTTTGTATACGGCCTTCCATACGGAAGCCATCGCCGTGAAGATTTTACAGTAAGTTCATTTATACTAATGAAAATATATCTTACGTTGAATCTAGTCAGTACATTCAATGGGAATCGTTGACCCTTCATTAGGATGTACTGAAATGGATACGAGGCCATTTGAACATTAATAATATATTGACATTTTCGCCATGTGTATTACTATGCAAATCGTTAATTGACAGAGGATGTATGCTCTGCCCGTCTTATCGTACGTCAGTCTAATAAACTGTGTGAAATTCACTCAAGAGTTCCAGTGTGCTTCATTTGGCACTGGCATTTGTTGACGTGCCCTGTTGAGATTCATGTTTACCTGATTGCCACATAACCAAATAATATTCGCGTTATCAGCACCAGTAGTCAACTAGCCATCACTACCAATACCCGACTACAATTTGACTACAACAATCTGGTTGGCCAGTGTGATATGAAAAAGTCAACTACAATTCTAGTAGCAAGTTTCAAGGGAACGAATTTAATTTCCATGGAAGATTCGTTTGAAATGTCGTGAGCTTTCAAGGCGACAGCATCTTGGACTTGGAATCAACTATAACGGTTATTCAAGGTCAAGTGGACCACCTTCAACGTTGGACACAGTTAATATTTCACGTCAACACGTACATGATGGCTCATGCATGCTGCGCCCGTATGCCAAAATCGAAAACTTCGTGAGGACCGGGAAATTTTTTCTTCTATAAAGATAAGTAGAAATAGTGTATGTTCTATTCACCGTGGCATGTATAGCTGAGCCCTTTTCCATATTTGTATTTGATGTTATGTATTCCATGTTTTATGTGGGCGGTTGGGTTTGGCGACTCATGAAGGAAACATCCCAGATTCACCCCCGGGCCTTCGTGAGTGTTCTGTAGGGACATATTTTTGCAGACCTCCCGCAAGTGGATGTTCCAGCAAATATTTGCTGTAGGATTATTTCAGTCCACTACGTTTGGTTGTCTTTTACAACTAATTGTTTAGCTGTTACGTCAAGTCTTTATTGTTGTTACCGTTGTAATTTCTTATATGTACCTTATTTGCATGATGTATTTTGTTCGTGACCGTCATTCTCGATCTCACTATCGCTTATTTTTATACACCATTTGTGTTTATACCTTGTGTTGTCGATTGTCTAGTCCATATTCGCAGCTGTCATTGCAAGCTTTGCAATAGTTCTCATATTTATTTCGACTTTGTGATTCTTTTGATTCCTGCGAACGTTTTCATTCGTTCTTTAATATCGTGTCCTTGTCACTATTGTCTGCATTGTTTATTTCTGTTGTACTCTGATAATATTTTAATGCATAATTTGATTCTTTGATTAATAATATTATTAATAATTAACAAGTATTTTGTGCAGTTCTATGGACAGGAACTTATTGCACTTATAAGAGAGTAATAAATTTTAAATCATTTGATAAAATCTTTCTAAGTAAGTAAGATTACAAATACACATTTGTTATAATGGCATTTTTAGATTATTTTATTAAGCAAGCTAAAGCCCTTGGTATGGCCCCTGAAGAAGTCAAACAATTCGCACTTGTCGAATACGACAAGGCTCAGAAGTTGGAAGCAAAGAAATTAGAGGCAGAAGATAAAAGACTTCAATTGGAACTTGAAAATAGAAAATTAGCCGCTGAAGAAAATGAAAGAAAACTTCAGATGGAACTTGAGAGTAAAAAAATGGAACTTGAAAATAGGAGATTGGCAGCTGAAAAAAAATGAAAAAAGATTTCTGCTTGAGTCTGCTGAAAATGAAAGAAGATTTCAGCTTGAGGCCGCTGAAAATGAAAATAGAAGACAACATGAACAAAAATTGATGGCACTGGAGCTTGAAAAAAATTAGATTAACTAATGAAGGTAATGCTCACAACGCTCAGTTTGTTCACACCTCTTCTAACAAAGACAATATTAAGCATGTAAACTTAAAATTACCAGTATTCAAACAAAATTCAGATGACATACTATTTTACCTGGATAGATTTCAAACAATATGCGAAGCCAATAAGATTGACAAATCACAGTATTGCGCACATTTGTTGCCATTACTTACAGGTGAAGCATTAACAGTACAAGGTATTTAATCTGTTGAAAGACACTGACAAAATTGATTACAATATTGTCAGAGCTGCTTTGCTTAAAAAATTCCAACTGGATGAGGATGGTTATAGACTAAAATTTAAATCACTAAAACCTGAAAGTGGAAAGGATATTGGTGACTTTATCTCACTCATACGTCTTACATTCGACAGATGGGTGGAATTATCCAAAATAGAACGTTCCTATGAGGCTATTGTAGACTTATTACTACGTGATAAGGTCTTGTCTTCGGTTAACCCGTAATTTCTTTCATTCTTACATGAACGTAAACCAACAAATATGAATGAAATGGAACAAAACTGTAGAAATTATTGTACCGCACATCCAAACATGGTAGTTAGCAATTCTCTTGTCAAAGATGAATTGCCTGTTGCATTTGCCATGCAACAAGGAAATCATTTCCGTCATCGCTCTCTCAGCAATGATAGGAACTTTAAAAAGGGAGATAACAAGAATTACAATTCTTTTAAAGGGAAATCATTTCGACATGGATCTCCTTATAATCAAAATTGGGGTCAATCTCACAGATCACGGGATTTTAATAAGAATGATCCTGGAAATTATCAAGGTAATAATTACAACCATAATTGGCAATCCAGATCGAATTTTGCTAATAACCGACATTTTTCACCAAACAAACAATATGGTCAAAGGAACAATAGTCATAACAATAATTGGCGAGCTAACCAAAATGGTAATCCCAATACAAATAATAATTATAGCAGTTTTAGAGAAAATAGTCAAAATCGATCTCGAGGTAGAGATAGATCTTCCAACGATAGATCACATCATCTGACAAATTCTGCTATGCATGATACACAGGTTAATTTAAATCAGGATACAAATGTTATTCCTCATAATGCATCATCTTGTTCTCTTGATTTTGAGCAGGCTAAACATTGCCATGAATGCACAACTTTATTCCAGCCCAAGGCGATCACTACGCTGAGTTGCGGACATGTGTTACCAAGCCTTCCTGCGATGTCTACGGCCATGTCAGCTTCGACACATGATGGAACAGGGTCTCTTAAATTACATAAAGGATTTGTTAACAGAATTCCTGTCTCCATTGTTTTTGATACAGGTTGTAGCACCATCGGCGTCAGACATTCGTTGATCGAGCCGTCATGTGCAACGGGGAAAACTGTGAAGTGTGTCACCTTTGGTGGAACAGTTGAGACTTTTCCAACAGCAATCATTGATATTGATACACCATTTTTTACAGGGAAAATACATGATTGTCTTCTTCCAGCACCAATTAGTGATTTGGTAATTGGTCGCATACATGGGTTTAAAGAGTGTACCCCACAGCAAATTGCTGTTTGGGAAAAGCAGCATACGCATTCTGCCAATGCAGTTGTCACTAGAGCGCAAGTTAAGGATATGTTGCAAAGTACACCAACAATACCTCCTGTCAATAATAATGATGATGTTGACTCTTCTATATCACGTGAGTCTTTTATAGCATTACAACAAAATGATGCTTCATTAAATAAATTTTTTCAATTAGCTAAGAATACTACAAACAAAGAAACAAACTCTAGACATAGTTTTATACTGAAGAATGGTGTCTTAGTGAGATTGGTACGTGATACGACGTCATCCGTACGATCTCAAATTTTAGTACCCTCTACAATGAGAGCTCGTATACTGCGTCATGCTCACGACTCTCAATGTGCAGGACACATGGGTTTTTCACGCACCAAATCCAGAGTGCTATCTGCTTTTTATTGGTCAGGAGTTCATAGAGATGTTAATATCTACTGTCGTTCCTGCATTACATGTCAAGAGGTTAAGGTTCGTGGTCCATACCACGCAGCTCCTATTCAAGCTGCTGACATTCCAATTCGACCATTTGAGAAAATGGCAATTGACATTATTGGTCCTATCCAACCTTCTGCTAGAGGACATACACATATTCTCACTTGTATTGATATGTGTACTCGTTGGCCTGAGGCTATACCTCTAATGAGTACTTCATCTGCTAGTGTCGCAGATGCACTATGATTAATTTTTTCGCGTTTGGGTTTTCCACGTAAAATATTATCTGACCATGGTGTACAATTCGTTTCTGAAGCTATGTCTCAAGTCATGGCTATGCTACACATTGATAGATCTCTTAGTTCTATCTATCACGCCATGTCGAACGGTTTAATTGAGCGTCAAAATAGGACACTCAAACAGTTATTGGGTAAAATTACTGAAGATCATCCTCAAGATTGGGATAGAGTTCTACCCGCTGCTCTCTTTGCTTATCGAGAGGTGCAAATGAAGCTACAGGTTTTTCACCATTTCAACTCGTCTTCGGTGTTCAACCTCGTGGTCCTATGTCGTTACTTCACGACCTACTCACGGAGGAGGATATTACAAATGACACTCAATCCTCTTATGAGTATGTAATATCTTTGAGGAAAAAAATTATAGATGCATGTAGGTTAGCTACCACATCATCTGAATCAGCAAAAGAAAAAGCTCGACTATCTGCTAATAGATATCGACGTCTTCGCCAGCTTTTTCCTGGTGACGAGGCCTACGTATTACTCCCTCGTAAAGACAATCGTTTACTCATTGCCTGGAAAGGCCCTTTCAAATTAATTTCTAGAATTTCTGATGTCGACTACATTGTCGATATCATGGGCAAACATAAAACCTTTCACATAAATATGTTAAAGGAATTTCATTCTCGTCCTGACTATCTTCAGTCAGTTTTCCAAGCAACTGACGACCCTACACCTTGTCTTCATCAATATACCGCTTTGTCGGTAATTCAGGAAGAAGAGTCTTCTTTTCAGGATGAATCTTTACCTATACCGGTAGTACCACTTCATTCAACAGAAAATTGGAATGATGTGTCAATTTCTCCTGACCTTTCTCCTGATCAGCGTCAGCAAGTGTCGTCTCTTCTTCAATCCTATCAGGATGTTCTCACTGACATCCCCGTTCGTACGTCTGTCATTGAACATGACATTTTACTGACCGACGACACACCTATTCGGGTCCATCCATATCCCATTCCTCTTCACTTTCGATCTCAGGTTGATAACGAATTGGATGAGATGCTTCAATTAAAAATAATTGAACCATCCACTTCACCATATTCTTCTTCGATGGTTATTATTCGTAAGAAAGATAATAACATTCGTCTTTGTGTTGACTATCATAAGTTAAATAAAGTTACACAATTTGACGCGGAACCATTACCACTTTTGGAAGATTTACTGGCTAAACTTTCTAAATCTATTTTCTTTACTAAGTTAGATTTGTCAAAGGGCTATTGGCAAGTCCCCTTGACAGATCGTGCAAAGCACTCACTGCTTTTTGTACTCCTCGTGGTCTTTTCCAATGGAATTTTATGCCATTTGGACTAGTAAACGCTCCTGCCACCTTTGTGCGCATGATGCGTCGTATTTTATCACATCGTTCCGATGTCATTGTCTATATCGATGACATTTGCCTTTTTAGTGACTCATGGGATGATCATTTTCGTGGATTGAACACATTATTGTCCACTTTACGTCCGTATAACCTAACGGCAAAACCATCTAAAGCTTATGTTGGTTTTCATGACATATCATTTTTATGTCACCATTTTGGTCACGGTCTTTTACATACTGAGGACAGTAATGTTTCTAAAATCCTGAATATCACAACACCTAAGACTAAGAAACAAGTAAGGAGTCGTTTAGGTCTCATACAATTCTATGGGAGATTCATTCCTCATTTATCTACCATCACTGCACCTTTCTCTACTTTGTTAAAGAAGGGCGCAGCTGACATGATTCGGTGGTCGCAAGAACATCAAATCACGTTGGATATCATTAAATCATACTTTTCTAATGAACCTGTCTTACGGTTACCTAATGCAGACCTACCTTTTATTCTCCACAGCGATGCGTCCAATTTTGGCATAGGAAGCGCATTACTTCAAGAATACTCAGGTACATTGCATCCTGTCATGTACGTGTCCAGAAAACTGAAAGGAATTGTTAGCTTTAGTCTGGTCAATAACCAAGCTTCAACGTTTTTTGCTAGGCGCACATTTTATAGTGGAGACAGACCAGCGTGCTCTTACTGCTCTTAACAACAGAGACGTGAAGTCATCGAGATCAACCAGATACGCAATCGCTCTGCAACCTTACAGTTTTACAATCCGAGCGATACTGGGATCTCAAAATGTTCTAGCAGACATCCTTTTGCGGTGTTCTTATGAGTCAAGCGAAATTCTACGCCCTATGAAGAGTGACGCCTCTGCACGTTCACTTCCTTCATTGTGACTTTCTACTCAAAGAACATTATTTCGTTCAGCGATATTTTTATTATTATTGACTTGTACGCTAGTCTTGTGTCTGCATTGACATTTCAGTAATTTGGCATATACAGTTTGCCAGTGAAATGACTTGAATTTTTAAATAACTGACTATTTTGTTAATTTAACATTTCAAAGTGATAACATTTTAAGTCCAGCGGAACTTTGTGAAGTATTGACTATTTTCTAATATAACATTGCAACTTCGTGACTTTAATTAATAGTTAACTCAGGTGGGATTAATAACATTTTAAGACCATGAACGCTATGCTTCAACTATTAACTATTAAACTTACTTAGTTAGTTTTAATATTTAATATATTTAACTATCATTGTTTGGTACTTGTGCGTTTATTCACTGGTTAAATCAAATTCTGGAAATTTATTACCAAAACTGAGAACCGTACTTTTTCTTGACCGAAAAATGTTGATTTCACATTGTGATTTGGGAGGCAAGTTAAAAAAAAAGCGTGTCTCTTGCATTCATAGTTGACACGCTTACGACAGACCCGCCCTCCAACCCCCCCCCCCCCCCCCCCCCCCCCCCCCCCCCCCCCCCCCCCCCCCCCCCCCCCCACCCCCCCCCCCGTATTTTTTTTTAAAAGTTTATGAACCAATAGAACGGAATTGAATCAGTTCTACAAGTTAACGGTACACCGGAAACAAGGGAAATCGCTGCCGTTGCCTTCTCTACCTCAAGATCAGAGTGAGGTACCCATTTACAGCTGGTTTGACTGATGCGTGACACCTGTTCCCTTCCTCGCTGCCGTTGCCTTCTCTAACTCAGGATCAGAGTCAGGTACCCATTTACAGCTGGTTATGGAATGTTAGAGACTTCACCATACTAGGTCCAGCATCGAGAGGTGGGGAGACCAGTTTCCTTCCTCGCTGTCTTTTCCTTCCCTAACTCAAAGTTAAGTACCCATTTATAGCTAGGTAGGCCCCATCTCTCGAAAATGACTGCTTCTGTACGCAAACAGTTAAGATCAAAGTAATAAAGAGTCACACTAAGTTACCATGTTATGCTATTTCTCTCACAATTTCGTGACATCAAATGAAAAGGCGCTAAAGATGGCATACATCACAAGATCATTGGTTCAACGCTCGTATTAGAAGATGACCAAAAAATGATGTACATATTTATTGGCGCGGGGCCCTAAAAGAAAGGGGCTCGTAGCATATGCTACTTTTGCTACTACGTTAATCCGGCTCTGATTAGGTAAATATTTGACAAGGATCAGTGTATAGTGAGGGAGGGGACCAACTCCCCACCCAGCCCTCCACACCCAGCGGTGAAAACAAATAAAGGCTTTCTTGCCAGGGTACAGTTTTGTTGGTTTTGGGGGCCCTAAACAGGACCGTGGTCCAGTTTTGTAGGCCCTGTAAAAAAACCGTGGTGGGTAAATTTTTGTGGGTTTTGTGGGCCCTGAATAGGACCGTGGTAGGCGCAGTTTTGTGGGCCCTGAAAAGGACCGTGAGGGGAACAGATTACCAAAGATCGCTGAAGCTTGGCACATATCAGGACATACACATGTTCGTTCGTAGCTGCATAATTTACAGAGAAGGCCAAAATTCTGCAATGTCAAGCAGTATACTGTCGAACGGGTCTGACTGACGAACTTTATTCCGATGTCGCCACAAAAATTCACACATGTAGGAATCTAACATGTGTCTGTGCCAGGTGCCAGAACGAATAGGTATATCCTGTGTACATATGTGACATCTCTAACGATCTTGGCGAACTGACAAGGACAAACTCATCTGGTGATTGTTAGCACACAGTCGGACGGTGTGTAGAATGCCCCGATTCTGCAAAAACTTCACACAGTTCTCTTTGTTACGTGTAAAATCTGTCACCTCCAGTAAATTCATCTTCCACGTCTCTGGACCGCTATCAAATGACAAATGGCACGATAAGATTTGCAAGAAAAAAAAATAAATTCTACACTACAAATGGGGGAGAGCTCACAATGTGAAATGTCACGTTTTCAGTCAAGAAAGAGTACGGTGATCGGTTTGGGTAATAAATTTCCAAAATAATTATTACCCGGTGAATTAACGCACAAGTACCCATTGTTTTAATGCGAGTTCATAGAGCTAGTAATTTTCGCTCATGACGTGTAGTGTTTTAGCACTCGTATTTAATTAGTACCACTAATTATTTCTAGGCAATTTTAGGAGTGTTGCTCACTTCGCGTAGTTCATTTGCATTCTTCTTCATTTATAACTCATCGTTTTGATGCGTTCATATTCCATTTGTTTGAATTCATTTATTGACATTTTTTCTTTCTGTTAACATTTTATTTGTGTTTCATCGTCCGTATTACTTTATATTATCTAGTGTTGCCACATTGGCCTCATGTTGGTTAATAGTGGTTTTACATTTACTTACATTGCATTTTGTTTATTTGAGCTGAGTTCACTTTCATATTTATTCTGTCACTAGTAATATTTTGTTTAGTATATTTAGATTGATATTATATGTAGATGATAATTTGATTTACCTCTCCGCGGTTATTCACGTAAAAAAATTAATTAATTTATTTTTTTCGCGGGGAATAAGGTAAACTGTTGCGTCCTTTTTGGGTTCCTTAACAGTATTATAGTTGACATGAGTCTTACTACTGTTAAGAGGGTACGCATCAACAAATGTGGTAAGAATATATTTGAAATTAAATTCATCGCGCGCGGGAGCGCACATATTTGTGCGTGGGTATTTCGCGTTTTGTTGCTAAACACTAGAGGACGTAGTGACCTCCAGAGAGAGAGATGTAATGGCTGTGATGGAAGTCAGACTGGTGTCTGTTTGTTCGAGCCCCATATTGCGGGTTATCTACTGTGGAAGTCTTTTGTATACGGCCTTCCATACGGAAGCCATCGCCGTGAAGATTTTACAGTAAGTTCATTTATACTAATGAAAATATATCTTACGTTGAATCTAGTCAGTACATTCAATGGGAATCGTTGACCCTTCATTAGGATGTACTGAAATGGATAACATATAAAGTGAAGTTATTGGATCCAGCCTATTATTTTGAAGAATTGTATTACAAAACGTAAATACAAAGATAAAGTATTTGTTCGCCGTCCTAAGGATTACGGCACATAAGGAGAGGTCATTCAAATTCAGAACGTAGGAGTTTATAAGCACTGTGTACTATGATGCCTTCAATTATGATGTACAGAGGTTCCAGATAGATTATTTACGAGGCCATTTAAAGATCGGATATCCTTGATGTATTATATACCCTGGATCATAACATGTATGTCTGCCCTTGAGAGATCAGCCGTTATAATTGTCGTGAGAAATTCTAATCCACATATATAAATTATCAGGTAAATGTAAAGCCTAACACATACATTCAATAAAAGGAAAGAAGAATGGTAAAGCACAGTGCTGTCACAATGACTCTACTCGAAATCCCCCTTGTTTTCTCCTTCGTCTACAAATTGTAACGTTTCACGTTGATAGTAAAAGCCTACTGCTTCAATACCCGCTTTCTACGATAAAACATGTGCTGCATTTCTAAGAAAAACCTTGAGATACACAAGTTGACCTAGATTTAAAATTCCATTCATGTCACTTTATACACTACGTTACCAAAAAACGAAAGACAGATGGACTAAAGATAGAAAGAAAGGGAGAGGCTGAAAGCAGGAACGCATGCAACACTAAACACGCGTCTCGCTATACAATTACTACCATCACGCGTGTAAGGCCACAAGCACTAGCTTTTTTCAAATCGACAGTGATAAAAAACACTACACACACGAGAGTTAGTTTTTTAAAACTCACAAAACGCTTATTAGGAAACATGACATTATACTGGTTTACGTTTGAAAACATTACAGTACCCAGACACCACATCGTATTCGAAGTAAACAGGAGGTAGAAGAAAATGCATATTTTGAACGCAGCCACTTAGCTCCTTTAAATTTGTATATTTGGGTTCCTTAGGACTTGCTGACAAAGAATATGTTAAACGTTACGCAAATAGTCTAGGAATTACCAAATTATAGCCAAAATAAAATAGTGAGGGATGTCAGACAACACCAAAATCAGAATCGCTCAGTGGCAGATTTTCACACCACCATTGTACGGGAAATGGGTCTCCATGTTAAATCCGATTTGATTGGAGCGCAATAAATGTAAGGCTAAACACGATTAGTCGGGCTATAAATACTATCTTTTGTTGTCAGGGGAAACGGGAGTAGGAGTACTTTTTTTCAAACGATTGGGTAAACATGGCACGATTGGTTAGACCCGCGAATATAGTCAATCAGAGGCGTCAGGTCACCACCACATGTTCAAATAAACTTACTACAGAACCAGTGCGTTGAGCACCAGTGCATATTTTTCTAAATAAAAGCCTGGGACATCGGCAGATCGAAGTTGTGCTATATTCATTGCCATTCAACGTAACTGTGTATTATTCCATGAATTGTGGGACCGTGGTCCACAAGTTATTGAGCAGCACCTGGTCTGAGCTTTGCTGAACCTAGAGGCTGACAGCATACTCCTGGGTCCAGATAGTGACCAGTGAGGTGTCTCCAGAACACAGGGAGGCTATCGAGCAGAGGAGTCTTTTCCTGCCGCCATCACGAAAGATAAGCCTATGTGGCCAGTGGAGCTCAACATTATGCCCCCCCCCCCCCCCCTCAAAATCTGACTTTATAATAAACCAGAGGGAAAATACAGTGTTTAAATTGATAGGGACTGTGAACTTTTCCCCATACTACTTACAAGATAAACAAACACTTGAAGTCATGATGACAAATAACAACATAGCTTGAAAAAACAAAACCAGTATTACCTCATATTACTATTACACAACTGACACACATAGGATAATATTAATAAAATATGTCACTACAAGTTTCATATTGATAAATCCTGTACATATAAATTGTAATTAAAATTGATTGTGATTCCTGGTTCACTTTGTAGTTGAATCAGGACATATATGTTAATGAAAGTACTTAATACATATTGATATTTGAAAATCTACCAGTGACTCATTTAAGATAGTCTTATAGAATGTTACATGTGTGTGAGTGTCACAGTGTTGTCAAGTGTGGTGGAATAAATTAAATTGTTTATCTGTCTGTTGTTGTTGTGACTTACACTTCATCATCATATACATACCCTAGACATTTAACGTAGTCATCACAATATTCCAGAATAATTCTGACTGAGGCATAATGTGGTAGCAAGTAAGGTTATCTGTAAAACACTACACCTATTAGATACAGATACCTTCACAGCTGACCTCAGTCAGTACACTAAGTCCCCTATAAATATTTATAACATCCCACTTTACCACATATATTGGGGTCTCGCTCTCGGGATTTTGAATCTTTCCCTATTAAAAATATTGGGGGTAATTCACTTCAGGGAATAATAAGAATTAAAAAGTATCCTTGGGTGAAAATAAATAACGTTGAGCTCTCAGTGCCTGTAGTGTCCTTAGATAATTATTGAAAGATTGAATTGTTACATTTGCATGTTAGACAATGGCCGACTTGGCAAAATTTCGATCTGCTGCTGTACAGACTGCGAAAGAGTTAGGAATGGACGGGCAAATTATGATTGCTTATGTCACTGCTGAATGTGACAAATATATTGAACGGGAAGAAAGAAGATTAGAAAAAGAGGCCGAAAGAAAATTAGAGGCTGAGACTAAGAGGTTGCAGATTGAGGCTGAGGCTAAGAGGTTGCAGATTGAGGCTGACAAAGAGGCTAAAGCATTGGAAGCCGAGGAAAGAAGACGGACTGCAGAGAGGGAAGCAGAAAAGGAGGAGAAGAGATTACAAAGGGAACATGAGTTACGATTAAGGGAGTTTGAGTTTCAAGGCCATGCTCCTGAAAATGGTGCCAGTCCCTTTACCTCTGATGCCACTGCTAGCCAAGGAGCCTCAACCTCAGCTATGAATTTTCATTTAGATCATTTTGTTGAGAAAGACGATGATATTGAGAGCTATCTAAATAGATATGAACTATTAGCTACCACATATGGGTTAGAAAGAGAAAGGTGGAGCTTAAAGTTATCTCAAGGGCTTCGTGGGGCAGCTTATGAAGTTTTTGCCAAAATGAGCAGAGGTGATCAGGAAAATTATGACATGCTAAAGCAGGCTCTTTTGTTAAGATATGAAAAGAACGCAGAATTTTATAGGAAAAAATTTAGGAATGCTAAACTACTGTCAGGTGAAACCTATCACCAGTTCTCTGCACGGTTAGAGACGTACTTGGAGAAATGGACTTCTCTGGGGAAAACCCAAGATCTTAAGGAAATGGTCCTTATAGAACAATTAAGAGAGTCCATGGCTCCAGACCTGAGAAAGTTTCTCATGGAACAAGGTGCAGAGAGGCTGGGTGAGTTGCTAAATGTTGCTGAAAGGTATCAAGCAGCTCAGGCAGAGGTATCAGGTAATAAAAAGAAACAGCTGGAAAATTTTAGGGCACCACAGAACTTTAATAAATTTGATCCTAGAGATCAAAACAAAGGTAAGCACCAGTTTGATAGGCCACGGTATGACAATAAAAATAAAACCCCACAATTCGATGAAAGGAAATATGATGAAAGAAAATCTTTCAACCAAGGGAAAAGGTGGTGTAAAAATTGTAAGATGAACAATCATGACACTGACCGTTGCAGAAGGAACCCTATAGTGATGGCCACCCTTCAGGTCAGGTCGACCTCAAGAAAGGGGGAGGATATTATGTTAGATACCACTCCAGAAGAGATGAGGAAGGCACAGGCTGGGGATAAGACCCTCAATCTTTGTTTCAGGAAATTGTCAACTGGTCATATAACTCCAGGCAAGGGAGATTTTTACATGAAAAACAAGTTGATGTATAGGAAGACTGGAGCTAGATCCAAAGGTCAGGGACAGCTGGTACTTCCTAAAAGATATAGGGCAGAATTAATAAGGAGCCTACATGTGAAACCAGATGGGGACCATGAAAAAATAGGTACCATCATCCAAAAGGTGGCTCACAATTATTATTGGCCCAAGGCAAGATGGGACATTAAAAATTTTGTAGAAAGGTGTAGCATAGCACATGAGGGAACACCCACAAGTGGGAACATTGATCAGGACCTGGACACGCCAAGGGGCAAAATTAGGCCTGATAATAAAAAGAAAAATAAATTTGATAAAGTGGACCAAAGGGAATGGGAAGCCCCTTTTCACGGACAAGCTTCACTTAACTGTTTTACAATGGCCACTATGCGGAGAGTGCAAAAAGATGTCTTACCCCAGGATATGCCGAAAATCCCTCAGTCGGACTTAAACAAACTGGAGGAAGAGGATGTAGAGAGGAAATCTCTCATCAAGAATTTTAAGTGGGGAGAAAGCCCCAAGAGGAAAGTTGGTAGCGGTCGTTTTGTGCATGATAATTCTGGGAAGAAAAATCATCACTACAGAGCTTCGGGTGGAAAGGACCTGGCATGTGCCAGGAGAAATAAGTTTCCGAATTTAAAAGTCTATATGTAGCTCTGTTAAGAACGTGGACTGACGAAAAGGCAGAGGAAAATATTACATCCTCATACCAATATGTGAATGAGCTGACCACTCGTTTAAAAACTGGCTGGAAACTTGCCAATGAAAATTTGAAACAAGCCAGGAAGAAACATGCTGCCTATTATAACAGGAAAGCTAAAGACAGAGATTTGGCTGTGGGAGAGAAGGTACTGCTTCTTCTCCCCGGTAGTCAGAATAAGTTACAAATTGGATGGCAAGGTCCATATACAGTTCTAGAGAAGGTGTCTAGAACCAATTATAAGATAGATAAGAAGGGGAAAGAAAAAATCTATCATGTGAATCTCCTGAAGAAATATTTGGAAAGAGAACATCAGGAAGAGACACACTTGTTGACCTTGTCCATTGCCATGGAGATGAAAAAGGAACCACTTTCATCATTTGAATATCCATTACACCCCTGTGAGACAGCGGCACAGGTGAAAATCAGTACACATTTAACGAAAACTCAGAAAGAAAGAGTGCAACAGGTTCTAGATAATCATGCAGAGGTGTTAACAGACCGACCAGGGCATACAAACTTATTGGAATATGATATGAAACTGATAGACCCCACACCTGTCTGTATGAAACCCTATTCGATTCCTTTTGCTAAGGAGAAAGCTTTGAAGGAAGAGATAGACTATTTGTTGAAGGAAGGAATTATTTCACACAGTGAATCTTCGTATAGTTCCGGTGTTGTACTCTTAAGGAAACCCTCTGGAGAACATAGACTCTGTATAGATTACAGGAGACTGAATGCTATTACAGAAGGACAGGTGGATCCATTGCCGGATACAAATCAGTTGTTTGCCAGGCTAAATAAAGCTAAATATTTCTCAAAAGTGGATCTGAGTAAAGGATACTATCAGTTTCCAGTAAAGCCTGAGGTTAGACCATACCTAGCTTTTAGTACCTCAGAAGGACACTATGAGTTTAATAGATTGCCATTTGGATTGAAGAATGCGCCTAGTGTCTTCTCTAGAATGATGAGAAAATTATTGGACCCTCTGAATAATCCATGTATCACAAATTTCATGGATGATATCCTTATAGCAACAGAAACATTTGAGGAGCACATTGACTCTCTGAACATGCTGTTTAATCGACTTAGGGAAGCGAATTTAACAGCCCGACCAACCAAATGTTGTGTTGGATGTAAAGAATTGGAATTCTTGGGACACACAGTTTATCAGGGAAACATGACCCCTGACCCAAAGAATTTAGAGAAACTAAAGAAAGCCCCGAGACCACAAACCAAGAAAGACGTGAGATCCTTTGTCTCATTATGTGGTTTCTACCAAAAGTATATCAAAAACTTTAATTCCATATGTGCACCGTTAACTGATTTGACACGTAAAGGACATCCAGATCGAATTACATGGACACCACAATGTGAAATGGCTTACCAGGAATTGAAGGAAAAGCTCACAAGCAAACCTATTTTGAAATTACCTGACTTAATCAAGAATTCATTGTAAGGACGGATGCCAGTAATATTGGGTTAGGTGCAACTCTGCTACAGAAATCAGATGCATTGGATGGGGAATTAAGCCCAGTGGCATATGCTAGCAGAAAGTTGAATAAAGCTGAAACCAATTACTCAACTAGCGAAAAAGAATGTCTTGCAGTAATATGGGCGATAAAGAAATTCAATATTTATCTGTATGGGAAGGCATTTAAGTTGCAAACGGATCACAAACCTTTGTCGTTTCTAGCACAGGCTAGACATGAGAATTCTAGATTACTCCGTTGGTCATTATTGATGCAGCCATTTGAGTTTAGCATAGAGTATATAAGTGGAAAAACAAATCTGGGAGCGGATTTTTTAAGCCGCCATCCGTGTGATGAGAATCACCCTAAACCCCAGGAATAATAATAAATTTCTCTATGTGTATATAGAATTATAGACTGACATATAACGTCTGTTTTAAGTGGGGAGGATTTGTCGTGAGAATTCTAATCCACATATATAAATTATCAGGTAAATGTAAAGCCTAACACATAAATTCAATAAAAGGAAAGAAGAATGGTAAAGAACAGTGCTGTCACAATGACTCTACTCGAAATCCCCCTTGTTTTCTCCTTCGTCTGCAAATTGTAACGTTTCACGTTGATAGTAAAAGCCTACTGCTTCAATACCCGCTTTCTACGATAAAACATGTGCTGCATTTCTAAGAAAAACCTTGAGATACGCAAGTTGACCTAGATTTAAAATTCCATTCATGTCATTTTATACACTACGTTACCAAAAAACGAAAGACAGATGGACTAAAGATAGAAAGAAAGGGAGAGGCTGAAAGCAGGAACGCATGCAACACTAAACACGCGTCTCGCTATACAATTACTACCATCACGCGTGTAAGGCCACAAGCACTAGCTTTTTTTCAAATCGACAGTGATAAAAAAACACTACACACACGAGAGTTAGTTTTTAAAAACTCACAAAACGCTTATTAGGAAACATGACATTATACTGGTTTACGTTTGAAAACATTACAGTACCCAGACACCACATCGTATTCGAAGTAAACAGGAGGTAGAAGAAAATGCATATTTTGAACGCAGCCACTTAGCTCCTTTAAATTTGTATATTTGGGTTCCTTAGGACTTGCTGACAAAGAATATGTTAAACGTTACGCAAATAGTCTAGGAATTACCAAATTATAGCCAAAATAAAATAGTGAGGGATGTCAGACAACACCAAAATCAGAATCGCTCAGTGGCAGATTTTCACACCACCATTGTACGGGAAATGGGTCTCCATGTTAAATCCGATTTGATTGGAGCGCAATAAATGTAAGGCTAAACACGATTAGTCGGGCTATAAATACTATCTTTTGTTGTCAGGGGAAACGGGAGTAGGAGTACTTTTTTTTCAAACGATTGGGTAAACATGGCACGATTGGTTAGACCCGCGAATATAGTCAATCAGAGGCGTCAGGTCACCACCACATGTTCAAATAAACTTACTACAGAACCAGTGCGTTGAGCACCAGTGCATATTTTTCTAAATAAAAGCCTGGGACATCGGCAGATCGAAGTTGTGCTATATTCATTGCCATTCAACGTAACTGTGTATTATTCCATGAATTGTGGG
Organism: Oreohelix idahoensis; assembly: GCA_024509875.1. NCBI lineage: Eukaryota > Metazoa > Mollusca > Gastropoda > Stylommatophora > Oreohelicidae > Oreohelix > Oreohelix idahoensis. The sequence continues at coordinate 110,653 of JAMPIV010022834.1, forward strand.
ACCGTGGTCCAAAAGTTATTGAGCAGCACCTGGTCTGAGCTTTGCTGAACCTAGAGGCTGACAGCATACTCCTGGGTCCAGATAGTGACCAGTGAGGTGTCTCCAGAACACAGGGAGGCTATCGAGCAGAGGAGTCTTTTCCTGCCGCCATCACGAAAAATAAGCCTATGTGGCCAGTGGAGCTCAACATTTTGCCCCCCCCCCCCCCCTCAAAATCTGACTTTATAATAAACCAGAGGGAAAATACAGTGTTTAAATTGATAGGGACTGTGAACTTTTCCCCATACTACTTACAAGATAAACAAACACTTGAAGTAATGATGACAAATAACAACATAGCTTGAAAAAACAAAACCAGTATTACCTCATATTACTATTACACAACTGACACACATAGGATAATATTAATAAAATATGTCACTACAAGTTTCATATTGATAAATCCTGTACATATAAATTGTAATTAAAATTGATTGTGATTCCTGGTTCACTTTGTAGTTGAATCAGGACATATATGTTAATGAAAGTACTTAATACATATTGATATTTGAAAATCTACCAGTGACTCATTTAAGATAGTCTTATAGAATGTTACATGTGTGTGAGTGTCACAGTGTTGTCAAGTGTGGTGGAATAAATTAAATTGTTTATCTGTCTGTTGTTGTTGTGACTTACACTTCATCATATACATACCCTAGACATTTAACGTAGTCATCACAATATTCCAGAATAATTCTGACTGAGGCATAATGTGGTAGCAAGTAAGGTTATCTGTAAAACACTACACCTATTAGATACAGATACCTTCACAGCTGACCTCAGTCAGTACACTAAGTCCCCTATAAATATTTATAACATCCCACTTTACCACACTAATAATAGATGTCATTCAAGCTCATGATCTAAGTTGCTTGATCATATATGAACACTGATGCTTTACTTACGATGTCCTGTCGTATTGTTCATTAACATAACTATCATGAGACTATCCGATCTGAACATTAATAATATATTGACATTTTCGCCATGTGTATTACTATGCAAATCGTTAATTGACAGAGGATGTATACTCTGCCCGTCTTATCGTACGTCAGTCTAATAAACTGTGTGAAATTCACTCAAGAGTTCCAGTGTGCTTCATTTGGCACTGGCATTTGTTGACGTGCCCCGTTGAGATTCCTGTTTGCCTGATTGCCACATAACCAAATAATATTCGCGTTATCAGCACCAGTAGTCAACTAGCCATCACTACCAATACCCGACTACAATTTGACTACAACAGTATGGTATGTGTTTTAATAAATAAATACGTGGCTTTCGTAGACTACATTTTAAACTATTCATTCATTCATACAGTAATACAAAATAACAAATCATCCACACCTGCACACAAATGACTGCTTTGCCAAACACCATGAGGCAAAATAGTTTCATTTTAATAACGACGGGAAAATTAACAGTATATATATAGTTTAGGGATCTAAGACGCATCAACAGTGAGGAATGCAGTCAGCGACTCATAGCTTGACTGCTTGCGTCAGGGTCAGCGAACCAGAGCTGACCAAGACCCTACTCCACCTCCAAGTGGTGGTCCTGGAAACAGGCTGCATCACTGCAGTTTGGCTGAATGACTAGGGATCGAAGAGGAAAGGCTAACCCGGTCGGATGTGTCGGCCGAAAGGCGCAAATATCGCAGCTTCTCTGTAAACGGACACAACCCAACCAACGTCCTTTTCAGGACGAACGAAGAAGAAGAAGAATATAGTTTATTTTCATTTCTTGTGTATTTTTCTAAATGTGACAATACATTTCCAATTGTGATAAAAACTTTATTTATGATCATACGCCATTGAAATTTTCCTACATTATATAAAAATGGATGTACTTTAACATGAACGTGGTTTTAGGAGTTCTACTACTTAAAAATGGTTTTCCAATTAAGCGCTCTCCTTCATTGCATGGATCAAACGTGGATCTGCTTTAAGTCTCATTCAAGTCGGAGTCGGAACATTTTTTACCGACTCCGACTTCACTAAAAATGACCGACTCCCGACTCCGACTACACAGCCCTGCTTTGAACAGTTAGCTTTAGTAGTGACATTACAAAAGACATAATTTAGAATTATCAAGATTAGGCATAAATCTCAGACCAAGCATATGGATTGTTGAACGTAAGAGAACTACAAAGTAAGGATCCAGTTAAACGCCCATTAAGGCATATTGGGAATACGGTGTTAGGCACATATTTTCTTGACCATCGGCACACTAGGGGTAATGTGATCAGCATCACGCCGGCCGCCTTAACCTTCCCAGAGTTGCTGTGGTACCCAATTCATGAGGCTGGGTCGACCCCGGAGCCATTTGCGGTCTAAAAAATCCCACGTCAACTGGTGATCAAACCATGGACCACCGAGCTAGGAAGCCAGTGCACTAACCACTGTGCTACCACGGCTCCCGAAATACAAAGTAAAACACATTAAAAGCTTCCAGATCTCCAGATACAGAGGAGAAGATATGACAGCAGTCAAAAATGTAGATGGAAAAGATCTCATAACAGTCTGGAATTTAGACGGAACAGATGTCATAGCAATCTGGAATTTAGTCGAGAAAGATGTGATACCTGTCTCGAATTAGGCAGAAAAGAATTTTAAATTTAGTCGTAAAAATGTGATAACTTTCTGGAGTTTAGACGGAAAAGATATACATGGAGACATATCTTGAGACATCCTTATATAGCCACCAGCTGTGCACAATGCTATTGTATGTATATTTGGATGTAAATCTCTGTCTGTGAGGCAAATTACACACTCATTAACTCTTGAAATCATCCTCACACTTCCAGGAATTCCCCCTGTGGTGAAACACTTTGAGAACCCAGCATTGCACACTAAGCTTGGAGAAGTCCCTTGAGCCCCAGACATAACTCTGGATTTTACTTGGTTGCCTGCATGCAGGATCTCACTATGGACCCCATGGTAGCCAGGGTAGCTAAGAAGTGGTTCTGTGTAGGACGTGATGATTCCTTGGTTGATCCCAGAACCAGTGCACAGTATCTTAGCTCTGCATAGTTGGCGAGCCCCTTTAGATGGCGGGCAATGCACGTTATGCTTCGTCCTCCTAGCTTGGGACCAGATGTGATGATCCTTTAAATGCAGGCAAAATTGGAGAAACTGGGGCTCATGACTTCCGCTCAACACATTTCGGAATGACAGAAAAGCCACAGGAAAAGCCTAGATCTGTCATGTAGATAATACCAAGGACTCTTTAACTTGGTATTGCTGCAAACGAACGTAAAGCTCAGCCGCCTTAGTTAAACAACAACAAGAAGAAGGAAATGACACTTTAAGATTCTGTAATTTAGGCCGAAAAAATGTTATACCAGCTTGGAATTTAAACGGAAAGGACGTGATAACAGCTTGGAATGTAGACGGAAAAGAAGTGATATCAGCATGGGATGTAGACGGAAAAGATAGAGGCTGATTTAAGTAACGGGTTTTGTGAACACAAATAAATAAAGTGGGAAATGCTAGGCTCGTAAGAAGTAAATAATAAACGAAAATATGTAAATAATATTGGTTCAGTGTGTGCATGCGTGTATTTTGTTAATACTTCGTAAATGGTCCGCGTTTGCAATTTAAATACATGGCAGGATGAGCCATTTTCTATGCATTCTGACCTTTGATACTTTATTTATTTTCTAGTTTTTGTTGTTGGTCTTGTATAATTTTCTAGGTGGCAGTCCACAACCAGACGTGTTCAGCCTTGACCCAGTTACTGGACTGCTAAGCACACGTTCACCCCTAGAGCGCGACGGCCCCAACGGTATCTCACGGTATACGCTTACATTCCAGGTAAGTCAGCTCCCGCGTTATCCTTATTGATCAATTCAAGCATTACCTTCCTTCTCTTCCCCGTATTGCCCATTATTTCATTGTTCTGAGAATTTAAATTTATTAGTAGGAAAAACTGTTTATCAATTGCTTCTGTGATTGTCAACGTTGCAATTTTTAATTGTTTTTATTTATTTTTATTTATTTATTTATTTTTTTTTGGGGGGGGGGGGAGGGGGGGGGAGAGAATAATTTATTTCTATGTTCAGTGGCTCACGAACAATTGTTTCAGCACATTTCTGTTTAGAGTAAGAGGCAGTGGCGTAACTGCCGCACGGGTGGATTGTCATGTACAGGGACCTCAGCGCCGAGAGGGTTCGGAAAATAGTGGATCGGAAGGGATACTCGCCTTTATATATATATATATATATATATATATATATATATATATATATATATATATATATATATATATATATATATATATATATATATATATATATATATATATATATATATATATATATATATATATATATATATATATATATATCTCTTTGAACCTCAGTTGCGGTCGCCCAACCTGTTCTTTTGCCATCTGCCAGTTGTCCGTAGAAGATATCTTCAGGATGCGACCATGGGGTTCAAAGATGTGTGCAAGAGAGATATGGGAGCACTGGACATAAATCCTGCAACCTGGGAGGATGAAGCTACGGCGCCACCTCAGATTGGGCGAAAAGAAGCTCTCATCAGCAGTGGTTCTCAATATATATAGGAAAGGTACATAACTAAGTTTGATGCTAGTAACTACAATAAATTTAGAAGCATTCATACGCACTTGAAATTATAAAATAACACAGTCAGCAAGAATTGAATAAAATAGGATGTCTATCAACAGATAGAGCAGCGCATGAGAACTGTTAATAAAATGTAGAATTATTAAAAGTAAGATCACGTTGATCAAAGGGGCAATAGAGAGAGAGAGAGAGATCATTCAGAGAGATAGAGACAGCAGTGGCAGTAGCAAGTAGAGCAACATTTTAAACTCCAATCTTAAAAATTTTAGAGATGGACACAGAAATAAGAAAAAGATCTCTCCAACATGCTTAAGACAGTTAAAACAACACACTACGCGGCCACATATCTAATGCTGTCCTCCCAGGGGACTCTGGGTCGTTCTGGAGGTCTGGATCCCTGGCTCTTAGTTTCCTATGCTTGTCGTGGTAACCGGCCTTCCTCCATTCTGCAGACATGGTCAAACAATCTTAGTTGGGACTGTTCTACTTGAGTCTGCAGGGGTTGGGTTATTAGTCCTTGACGTATCGTCTAGTTGCGGACCATGTCTCTTCTTGTTATTTCAATCACCTTTCTCAGATACCTCTTTTCTGAGGTTTGGATCTGGCTTTTGTGGGTTGTAGTCATTGCCCATGAATGTACATACACTAATAAAATACCCCCAAGCTTTGTGAAGCGGTTGAGCCATTTCTACTTACATTCCCAAGCTCGTACATGATTGAATATTTTTGTTTTAATTACAATTTGCCTCGTTTGATGATGCGTACCCCGTTCAACCTAGACACAGGGTTCATCGGTTATATTAGGGCGCATGTCCAAAAATAAAAGATCATGTAGTCGGGTTGGTATTTTTGCCTACACAGTTGAAGATATATTTTTAAAAAAATTTGCCTCGTTTTGGCGAGGCGCGTCCAGTTCAACCTAGTCGGTTATATTAGGGCGTATGTCCAAATACAAAAGACCTTTAGGTGTGATAATACTGTTGAAGATGGTTTTAGCCACGCAAATACAGTTTTATCAAAGCAAAAATAACAAAAACAGATGGAACCTGGAAGAGCACGATGACTTGCGACTAAAACTTACCAATCTACAACCAAATATCAATACATTTTTTAATGCTCATCAGCCACATCATTTCTATTAACGAATTGAAGAAGGCGAAAAAGATAATGTTAATCTATTGTTGCTATATAATCACTTCCTTGTTTTATTTATTTATTTCTTTATGTTTGCCTAGAGTCGATTACGAATCAAGGATTCCACGGAGGGATCGGGATTCAAGGCAAGTTTGGAGACCCCTTGGGTTATAGTTTTGAGCTCCGGTTTGTTTCTCGGTTTGCCTAACCTGCACGAGTCTTCAGTCTGATGAAAAAAAAGAAGCATAGATTTGAATATAAATAAACAAAAGGAAACCCAAGGGTTATGAATTGTGAACAATAAACGAAAGTATGTGTGTGGCAGACAATCTTTAGAAGAATTCTGGACAATAAAAATGTAACAGAAGTGATAGGCTAACTAAAAAGAGCATCGAGCCAGAGGCAACTTGAACGGCACCATTGCGGGTGTGATTCGTCAAAGGTTAACAGCCAATGTATTTTGCCAACCTTCAGGGGCGCTAATTTTCTGTGTATCTTTTCAAGATTTACTCCCGCTGCGAGGGTATGGCGCCGTTGGGACGGTCCTTGGTTTTATTCCCCGGTAAACCTATCATTTCTGTTGCTGTTCTGTTATTTTTTTTTAATATTAAGGTGTTTGCTACTTTTATTTGTAGCACGTCCTTTTCAACCATTTATTATATACATAGAACTGCTGGTTATCTCAGGACGCGTTTCATTTATTGTAATATTTTGTTGTTTGTATTTATTTTTGGCTTTATACTATATTATTTCTCTTGTCGGCATTTTTACTCTTTAGTCATAGTTCCTATTGTTTTATTGTTTAAAAAAATGATATTGTTTATACTGGTAAGTATTTAATGTTGATTGGAGGATTATTTATAGTAAATCCGTATTTATCTAGGGGGAATATACTAGCACTGTAGACTACTGGCTCCCATCCTTATTTATTTCTGTTTTTATTTGTTAGATTTTGTTTTTGTAATATAGAGTTTTATTAAATTTTGTATTTCTGGTTGGGTCTTAATGCCTATGAGATATTCTACACCCATTTCTAACTTGTGGTTATTGCAGTATGTCTTAATGTTTTGCCTATGCTGGTCATATTATTTGCAGTCCACCAGAAAGTGTCTGATTGTGTTTGGTTCTTGGCACTATTCACATGTGGGTTCCGTTATCATGAAATACCGAGTTCAAAGCTTGAGCCTTAGCACATTTTTATTACTTGGTATTTTTAGTTCATCTTGTATTTGACATTTTTTGCTTGTTTTTTTTTCTCTCATGATTTTATATGTCTCTATCCTTTTTTTGATTTGGTCCCATGCTAGTATCCATTCTTTAGTTATTGCTTCAGCAATTAAGCTCTTAAATTCAAATTTCCTAATCCTACTTCAATTTTGTGATACCTAGTTCTTCCCACTTTTGCTTCTTTGTCCGCAAGTTCATTTCCTGCTATCCCAACATGTGCTGGTATCCATGTTAGTGACACTGCAACCTGCGGTGTGTAGAAATGTATTGACCTGCAGTGCTTGTATTTCCTCTATAATATCTGGCCTGTTCTGTTATCTAGTGCAGGGGCATACTTAAAGTACTTGGCACCCGGGGCAGAACCTACCTTTGCCACCCCCTCCCCCCGACAGAAAAATATTCTTACGTGCAAATAGATTTTTAAGCATTACAGTCAGTGGCGGCTTTCTTTAATGTGCTGAAGAGCTGCAGCACTCCTTATAAAAAAAAGGCTGCATACTGTCTCTACTATAATACGTAATCCGGACAGACCAAAAAATTGAGGTTACACCGGAAGGGTTGAATAGCAGACAAAAAAAAATTATCTAAGACCGTATCGTGGAGTGCTGCGAACAATTTCAGTTCAAGTGACCTTGACCTCTTATAAGCGAATGCTTGTTATACACAGCTGCGTTTGGGTTGAATTTATTTAACAAGTGCTGCAACGAAAGACAGCTCCAAGTGCAATGAACTGTAATTAAAGGGAAGTTACAATGAAAATTTTAAACACGAGAAATAGCAGCATAAATGTCTGTGTAACCTGGTTTGAAACTCGGGAAACTGCTTCAACTGACAAGGATTACTCCTAGTTGCAGTAAACTTTTAAAGTAACTTTTCACATGTTCTTGACAGATTTTAGATGAGATAAGATACTAATCATTTGTGTCTGGGCTGCTATTTTACATGGTGGTCACAATTTGTGAGTGTTATGTACCGTATAGTATTTTAAATGAATGAACAGTGCAGCACCCCCAATGACCACCCCCTGGAACCGCCACTGATTACAGTACTGTCATAATAGTTTCCGATGGTAACCCCTGCTGGCTGTCACCCTGTGCGGAATACCCTCTCGCACCTCCTTAGTACGCCACTGATCTAGTGTTCTCATTTCTTTCTTTCTTACGAGTGCTTGCCTCGGGCCGATTTTCGTTTATTATTTACTATAACCATGGTCGAGTGTCCGATGGTCGAGTGTCCGATGGTTGAGTGTCCGATGGTCGAGTGTCCGATGGTCGAGTGGTTAGAGTACTGGTCTTTCGCGGCAAAGGTACCGGGTTCGAATAACGCTGCCGACACGTTCCAATCTACCCAGCTGTAAATGGGTACGGTACCTGACTCTGCTCCTTGAGTTAGGAAAGGAAATGGCAGCGAGGAAGGAATTGGTCACCCCATCTTTCGATGCTGGACCTAGTATGGTGATGTATGATGATGTATGGTGATGTATGGTGATGTATGATGATGTATGGTGATGTATGGTGATGTATCTGGCACATCACTTCCGTACAGCAGTATCTACTATGGCATTACCTTTACCTTTTATAATTATGGTCAGCCTGAGTAATTGAGGGGCCTCATTGGAACCATTCTGGTGGGAAAAGACTGTAGTTTGGTTGTTACATGCTTTTTGTCAACATATAGCTTATAAATATGTTTTTTTCCGTTTTAATACAATGTAATAGCATATCCTGTCCCCAGTGCTCTTTAATATATATCTAGAACATATTATGCAGGAGGCTCTCTACGATTATAAAACAACCATATCGATTGGAGGCCGACCTCTTTGCAATCTACGTTTTGCTGATGATATCGATCTTATAGCTGGAACAGAATCAGAACTTCAAGACCTTACCTCTAGACTGGAGGAAGTAACAAGAACGTATGGGATGGAAATTAATATAGAAAAAACGTAAACTATTGGTGAATAGCCATAAGAAACATGTTCCGACCAACATTACGTTAAATGGGCAAACGTTAGAAGAAGTTAACACCTTTAAATATCTGGGTCCACTATATGTAGTGATGGAAGATCAGGTAAAGAAATCAAGACAAGACATGAGATGGCCTCAGCTGCCATGACAAGACTGAATGTGATCTGGAAAAGTAACATCAGTTTTCCTGTGAAGATCAAATTATACAAATCACTTGTATTATCTATTCTCTTGTATGGGTGTGAGGGCTGGACACTCACTGCAGATACGGAGCGAATGATTCAGGCTTTCGAGTATAAATGTTATAGAAGAATTTTGCGCATTTGCTATAAAGAGCACAAAACAAATGTCTATGTTAGAGAGAAAATAAACACATATGCAGGCCACCAAGAACCACTTTTGTCAGTAGTGAAACATCGAAAGCTTGCATGGTTTGGGCATTAACTCGTTGTGACTCCCTTTCGAAAACGATCCTCCAGGGAACAGTCAAAGGTAAACGGAGAAGAGGATGGCAAAGAAAATTATGGGCTGATAACATCAAAGAATGGGCAGGACACGGTTTTTCCACACTTGTACGCATTGCTGAGGATAGAGAGCAGTGGAGGACCCTGTCTGCTGATGCTTCCATCATGGCACCCCTACGACCCATGACGGGTTATGGGTTGAGATGATGATGAATAGCATATACAGTATGTTACTAATATCTAATTTGAAATAATCTATTTTCTTATTTTAGTTTTTTCAAAGCTGGGGGTGGGTACTCGTGTGCGTGGCCCCCCGTACGCTAGGGCCCGATTGAGTCAAAAAGGTTAAATTTTTTTTAAAATTGATGATGAGAAATATCTTGTTCAACCTCTGGTGGGTTATAATTACGATGTATATTGTTTTCAATCTCAAATAATATGAATAATTGCCGATACGTGAAAGTGGCACCACGTAAATAGGTTTAATCGGCCTAAAGTGTGCCCTAACTATAATTGTGTGACAACATACGACGAGATGATAAAGTTAGGGCAATAAAAATTAGGGCCGCACAGAATATGAATCTATTAGAAATAACTCTAAGAGACTCATATTCTGTGCGGAACGAATTGCAACGTTCTTTTGGAGATTACCACCTTAGGTCACACAACACATCAGAAATCAGTGTTACCATGTGTCAGTTTTCCAAAAGCCGTTATACATTAATTTGTGTGTGTGTTTTTCTCTCTCTATAAAATGTAGGCTTCTGATGGTGGCGTAAACAATCACGTGATCAACAGGACAGTGTACCTTGTTGTCAGGGATGTAAACGACAACGCCCCCAAATTCGTGGGGGTTCCGTATCCTGTTATCACCCTCCAAGAAGATGCAGCTCGCGCTGGAACAGTTGTCACAAAGGTAAATATTGCCCAAAGACATAGAATTCCCGCAATGCAGCTTTCACTTGAGTTCGTCATTTGATATAGGTAATGATCTGGGGAAAAAACATGACAGAGCATAGTATTTCTTGACAAGAACTGGCTCTGAAACTACAAAGAAAAAGTATAATCAGAAGTAAAAAGATGTTTTCCAGTGTTTGTTTTTATCTTTTCCTACTTAGGTGTCAGCAACTGACGAAGACTCAATCGCGACGAATTTGACGTTTAGTGTGAGTGCGGTTATTTCTGGCAATACTTCTCGTGAGTGAGCTATTTTAATTCATTTTGTGTTTATTGTGTATTTGGTTCTAGTTGTGTAATTCGACATCTGCAGGCTGAATGAAAAGACACTTTCTCTTCTCAAATTGTCATATCATCACTTGTATCCACTGGATATACATGACGCAAAATTATCATTTTGAATTTTGACTACACTATATATCATAACCTTACGGAGAACAGTGGAGGCTGAGATGCACAGCTTTAACCAGATTTATGACACGGCACGAAGGATGGCCCCCGACCGAGCAAAATGGATACATTGTTGCTGCCCTACAAGACGCCACCAGATGTGATGGCCACTGACTGCTTTGTCAGTCACGGACTAAGTATCCAAGAAGTAGATAAATTCTAATTGTAACCCATCAAGGGTTCAACGGGTTGTTTTTTTTCTTTAATAAGAAAATGGAATGTCAAATCAGTGAGCAATAATTGCCGTTGACAAATGTGTTTTATTTTATTTTATTTTTTTTTGTTTTGTTCCCAGAAACAAAATAAAACAAAATAAAATATAAAATGGCCAAACAAAGGGACGTTACAAGAGACAGCAAAAATGGCTGCCGGCTACGAAATTATTTTTAGAACAAACAGGATCTCATGTTGAGTTGTCATGTTAATGTGACTTGGCATTTGATGTAATAAAATGCTCCAGTACACACGGATGTAAATGGGTACCTGACTCTGCTCTTTGAGTCAGGAAAGGAAAAGGCAGCAAGGTAGGGAACTGATCACGCCACCTCTCGATGCTGGACCTAGTATGGTGAAGTCTCTAACACTTCACTCCCCTATGGCAATATCTGCTAAGGGATTACCTTGACATTTTCCTGATGTAGTCTTTATTTTACTAAACTGATTTACTGATATAGTCTTTGTTGTATTAAACTTATCAACTGTTATTATCTTTATTTAACTAATCTACTATTCTTATCTTCATACATCTGATCTACTATTCTTATCTTTGTACAACTAATCTACTATTCTTATCATCATACATCTGATCTACTATTCTTATCATCGTACATCTGATCTACTATTCTTATCTTCATACATCTAATCTACTATTCTTATCTTTGTACAACTAATCTACTTTTCTTATCTTCATACATCTGATCTACTATTCTTATCTTTGAACATCTGATCTACTATTCTTATCTTTGTACAACTAATCTACTATTCTTATCTTCATACATCTGATCTATTCTTATCTTTGTACAACTAATCTACTATTCTTATCTTCATACATCTGATCTACTATTCTTATCTTTGTACAACTAATCTTGTATTCTTATCTTTGAACATCTGATCTACTATTCTTATCTTTGTACAACTAATCTACTTTTCTTATCTTCATACATCTGATCTACTATTCTTATCTTTGTACAACTAATCTTGTATTCTTATCTTTGAACATCTGATCTACTATTCTTATCTTTGTACAACCAATCTACTATTCTTATCTTCATACATCTGATCTACTATTCTTATCTTTGTACAACTAATCTTGTATTCTTATCTTTGAACATCTGATCTACTATTCTTATCTTTGTACAACTAATCTACTTTTCTTATCTTCATATATCTGATCTACTATTCTTATCTTTGTACAACTAATCTTGTATTCTTATCTTTGAACATCTGATCTACTATTCTTATCTTTGTACAACTAATCTACTTTTCTTATCTTCATACATCTGATCTACTATTCTTATCTTTGTACAACTAATCTACTATTCTTATCTTCATACATCTGATCTACTATTCTTATCTTTGTACAACTAATCTTGTATTCTTATCTTTGAACATCTGATCTACTATTCTTATCTTTGTACAACTAATCTACTTTTCTTATCTTCATACATCTGATCTACTATTCTTATCTTTGTACAACTAATCTACTATTCTTACCTTCATACAACTAATCTACCATTCTTATCGTCATACAACTAATCTACTATTCGTATCATCATACAACTGATCTTTATTTAACTGACCTTCTGTTATTATGAGCGTCCAGTTGACATAGTGGTTAGAGTGCTGGCCTCTTGCAGCAAAGGTACAAAGTCTGAAATGTAGTGGTGACACACTCCAGTCTACTCAGCTGTAAATGAGTGCCTGACTCTGCTCTTGAGTTGCAGAAGGCAAAGTCAACGTGTTGAGGAACTAGTCACCCTACCTCTTAAACTAGATCTAGTATAGAGAAGTCTCTAACAATTCACTCCCTTATGGCAGTATTTGCTGTGGGACTACCTTTAATGTTATTGTGACTCTGCTCTTGAGTTAGGGAAGGCAAAAGGCAGCGAGGAAAAGATCCGGTCACTCCATCTCTTCATGTTGAACACAATATAGTGAAGTCTCTAACACTTCACTCCCTTATCTCCTATAGGCCTAATTTTACCTTTACGTATGGCTGTTATTATCTTTATTTAACTGATCTGCTGTTATTATCTTTATTTAACTGATCTGCTGTTATTATCTTTATTTAACTGATCTGTTGTTATTATCTTTATTTAACTGATCTGTTGTTATTATCTTTATTTAACTTATCTGCTGTTATTATCTTTATTTAACTGATCTGTTGTTATTATCTTTATTTAACTGATCTGCTGTTATTATCTTTATTTAACTTATCTGCTGTTATTATCTTTATTTAACTTATCTGTTGTTATTATCTTTATTTAACTGATCTGTTGTTATTATCTTTATTTAACTGATCTGTTGTTGTTATCTTTATTTAACTTATCTGCTGTTATTATCTTTATTTAACTGATCTGTTGTTATTATCTTTATTTAACTGATCTGTTGTTATTATCTTTATTTAACTGATCTGCTGTTATTATCTTTATTTAACTGTTGTTGTTATCTTTATTTAACTGATCTGCTGTTATTATCTTTATTTAACTGATCTGTTGTTATTATCTTTATTTAACTGATCTGTTGTTATTATCTTTATTTAACTGATCTGTTGTTATTATCTTTATTTAACTGATCTGTTGTTATTATCTTTATTTAACTGATCTGTTGTTATTATCTTTATTTAACTGATCTGTTGTTATTATCTTTATTTAACTGATCTGTTGTTATTATCTTTATTTAACTGACCTGTTGTTATTATCTTTATTTAACTGATCTATTGTATCTTTATTTAACTGATCTGTTGTCATTATCTTTATTTAACTGATCTGTTGTTATTATCTTTATTTAACTGATCTGCTGTTATTATCTTTATTTAACTGATCTGCTGTTATTATCTTTATTTAACTGATCTGCTGTTATTATCTTTATTTAACTGATCTGTTGTTATTATCTTTATTTAACTGATCTGTTGTTATTATCTTTATTTAACTGATCTGTTGTTATTATCTTTATTTAACTGATCTGTTGTGATTATCTTTATTTAACTGATCTGTTGTTGTTATCTTTATTTAACTGATCTGTTGTTGTTATCTTTTTTAAACTGATCTGTTGTTGTTATCTTTATTTAACTGATCTGTTGTTATTATCTTTATTTAACTGATCTGCTGTTATTATCTTTATTTAACTTATCTGTTGTTATTATCTTTATTTAACTGATCTGTTGTTATTATCTTTATTTAACTGATCTGCTGTTATTATCTTTATTTAACTGATCTGTTGTTATTATCTTTATTTAAACTCATTTACTGTCCTCCCAGTAAGTGCTTGGAGATTTAGCACCATTCTGCCAGGACAGCTGGAACTTGCTACTGACCTAGATCTAGACGTTGACAATCCACCGGCCCCTGTGTCTGTGCTTAGGGTCAGTACTGTTTATGCTTTACTTTCTTATTGTCACCCTCACCATCATCATTAACATCAGCTTCAATATAATACAGACAAGATACAATCTTTAAGCTAAATTGATAGACACTTTAAGGACAGACTTTGAACAGTAGTATACTAAAGACCATAATAGAAGGCAGAGTTGAAGGCAAACATACAAGGGGAAGACAGCGCTTTAAGTGGGAAGGTAACTTTAAGAGATGGACATAAAAGAATCTAGCAGAGTGCAACATCAAAACAAGAGACAGAAGATATTGGAGATCCGTTGCAACTGACCTTCGATGTGAAGATGGCCCTGATGGTGATGATACTATAGTTATAGCGTATATTTCAGGGATCTTTTAGGAGACAAAGAAAGAATAGATGTTATCACCATGTCACAATGACAGTATATCTCAGTGTTACACTGGTTGTAGGTTTAACACACAACATATTCCGCAGTTCATAGACCATAACAGGCAAATCTGCATGGAGGTGTATCTGGAGTCATCTATATATGACCACCAGCTATGCACAAGGCTACAATATACATATGTGGAAGTGAACCTCTGTCTGTGAGGCTAATTATACCCTCATTGACTCTTGAAATCATCCACACACTTCCAGGGATTCACCCTGTGGTGAAATTTGTTGAGAACCGAGCATTGCACAATAAGCTTGGAGAAGTCACTTGAGCCTCAGACATGATTCTTTGGCTTTGACCTGGTTGACTGCATACAGGAGGATCTCTCACTATGGGCCCAGTGATAGGCAGGGAGAGCTGAGAAGTGGCTCTGTGCAGGACGTGACAATTCCTAGGGAGAGCCCAGAACCAGAGCACAGTCCTTTAGCTCTGCATAGTTGGAGAGCCCCTTGGATGGCCGGGAATGCACAGTATGCCACGCTCTTCTTACTCTTATCTTGGGGCCAGATGTGATGACGTCAAGCTGGAGAAACTGGAGCTCAGGACTTTAACTCAGCACGTTTCAGAATGGCAGAAAAGCCACAGGAAAATCCTAGATCTCATCATCATCATCAGTTGCCATCTCCACAACGAAGGTTGGCTGTAATGGATCTCCAACGTCTTCTGTCTCTTGTCTTGGTGGTACACTCTGATAGACTCTTTCCTGTCCATCTCTTGATGTTATCTTCCCACTTATGGGGAGGTTAAACCCCCAAAATGAAAAACACAGAATTATAAGTTAATAGCTATATCTAGTCATTTATACAAGAACAATGACTGAAAAAAATACAAAACATTGAAGTATATACTAAAAACTTGCGGTCTATGGGTGAAAAACAGTAGAAAAAAGGCAAATTTTAGCTTTTTTGCGTATTTTGTTGCCCAAGATATCTCAAATGTGAGTACAACTTGAGTTATGAAATTTGGCTGTTTCATTTGTTAATGTATGATAATGATTTTAAACTAAAATAATTTTGATTGGTTTGATATTTGAATTTCTTTGGATTTTAACATACCAATCGAAAAATAGTTGAAATTTTTAAGGGGGGTATCTTAGCTATTTCTTAACAGTTTTGTAGTTTGTTAACATATATCCTTTATTTTAGTTTATTTTTATGAGCACTGTGTGTACAGCATGTGGCCCAAACTTTACAGCTGTATCACTAATAGTTTTTGAAAAATCATGGGCTACGTGCCCACATTTGTGTGAAAAATGCTGTTTTGAGAAAATTAAGAAAAAAGGGAAGAATTACACTTTTACACAAAAGTTTCTCACCTCAGTATCCCCCTGCTATGTAGGAATCATCTCTGGTATTTTCCTTCATTGATTCCATGGGCTGTTTCATACCTCGCAGCTTACTTTTCATTAAATTCTTCATTTCAGCAGACTATGCGCTTTTCGTCAGTTCCCGAAAAAATACATCCTTTCTCTGGTAGACATGTACTATGTGTGGGGAAGCGATTGCTCTACCCTCAGCAGACTCAGTACATGTAGGAGAGGCTTTGCTCTCCATATTCACAAGATTAGGATACCCTTATCAGATATTAACTGACAATGGTTCACAGTTCAGAGGGAAACTGATGGAGGAAGTTTTTAGTATTTTTAAAAATATACTCGTCCACACATTTTATTATTCACAATCCGTGGAAAGAAATAACGGGAAAGACGTGGACAAAAATAACGGGACTCTACTTACAATTTTATGGAAGCTCGCACAGGAGAAACCAGAATCCTGGGATTCGTTCTTACATGCAGCTTTATTTGCATATAAAGAGGTACCCCACCACTCTACTGGAATACCTCCAGCCACGTTATTATTTGGACGACCCATCAAAGAACCCCATGGTTAATAATAATTAGCCAGTCAAAATTATTTTTACACATGAAACGATGTTTAAAAAAACTTTAATTCTGTTTGATTCAGGGAAATGAATACCGAAAAAATTTTAAAATCTATCCATTAGAAGCGAAGATATACCAATTTGTATATTTTGCATATATAATTAGGTACAAATACACTTACCTCATATACTTTAAAAATGTATATAAAATGATCCACAAAGGTTTTAGTGAAAATCATCATCATCTCAGCCCGTAACCCGTCATGGGTCGTAGGGGTGCCATGGTGGAAGCATCAGCAGACAGGGTCCTCCACTGCTCTCTATCCTCAGCAATGCGTACAAGTGTGGAAAAACCGTGTCCTGCCCATTCTTTGATGTTATCAGCCCAGGATTTTCTCTGCCTTCCTCTTCTCCGTTTACCTTTGACTGTTCCCTGAAGGATCATTTTCGAAAGAGAGTCATGACGAGTTACATGCCCAAACCAGGCAAGCTTTCGACGTTTCACTATTGACAAAAGTGGTTCTTGGTGGCCTGCATAGGTGTTTATCTTCTCTCTAACATAGACATTTGTTTTGTGCTCTTTATAGCAAATGCGCAAAATTCTTCTATAACATTTATGCTCGAAAGCCTGAATCCTTCGCTCCGTATCTGCAGTGAGTGTCCAGCTCTCACACCCATACAAGAGAATAGATAATACAAGTGATTTGTATAATTTGATCTTCACAGGAAAACTGATGTTACTTTTCCAGATCACATTCAACTTTGTCATGGCAGCTGAGGCCATCTCAAGTCTTGTCTTGATTTCTTTACTTGATCTTCCATCACTACATATAGTGGACCCGAGATATTTAAAGGTGTTAACTTCTTCTAACGTTTGCCCATTTAACGTAATGTTGGTCGGAACATGTTTCTTATGGCTATTCACCAATATCTTGCTTTTTTCTATATTAATTTCCATCCCATACGTTCTTGTTACTTTCTCCAGTCTAGAGGTAAGGTCTTGAAGTTCTGATTCTGATCCAGCTATCAGATCAATATCATCAGCAAAACGTAGGTTGCACAGAGGTCGGCCTCCAATCGATATGGTTGATTTATAATCGTAGAGAGCCTCCTGCATAATATGTTCTAGATAAATATTAAAGAGCACTGGGGACAGGATACATCCCTGCCGAACTCCTACAGTTGTTTTGAAAAATTCTCCAATGTCGTTGCTTGCAAAAACAGCACTGCTTGCGTCCTTGTATAGTGCTTCAATGATATCTATGATGTTGGTATCAAAATTGAATTTTCTCATTACTTGCCATAAGCCTTCATGCCAGACTCGATCGAAGGCTTTTGTGAAATCGATGAAGTTATGGTATAAATCGTGTTGATGTTGGAGATGTTTTTCGATAAGTACTCTAATATTGAAGATTTGTTCTGAGGTACTTCTTTTTGGTCTAAAGCCAGCCTGTTCCTCTGACAAGATTTCTTCTGATTTCTGTTTTATTCTGTTCAAAAGTATCCTTAACATCACCTTACTTGGATGACTAATAAGGCTAATGGTTCTGTAGTTCTTGCACATTTTTTAGATTTCCTTTCTTTGGAAGCGGTATTACTAATGACTGCGTCCATTCTTTTGGCCATTTTTTTTGTACTCCATATCTTCTGGCAAATTGTTGTCATGATTTTTACTATATCTGGTCCTCCATATTTCAAGAGCTCTGCTGGGATATTATCCACACCCGGTGACTTCCCTCCTTTCATCGAACATATAGCCTCTTCCACTTCTTCCCGTAATATTGCTGCATTTCCGAGTTCCCTGTTTTCGCACTTAATGTTGTTTAATATGCCTAAGTCAGTGTCAAGTTTACAGTTATATAATTCTTTACAATATTCTGTCCACCTTCTCATTACAGCTGTTTTTTCATTGAGCAGAGCCCCATTGCTATCTTCTATGACAGTTACCCTGGGCTGTTGGGGTTTTGATAGTTTTCTTAATGTGTCAAAAGCTGCCTTGCTGTTACCTTTTATTAGCCCCGTATTAATGGACTCACATTGATCAGCTACCCATTTTTCTTTGGCCCGTTTCATTTTCTTCCTAATATTTTTATTCACCATACTGTATTGCCATGCTGCTTCAGGAACCTCTTTCTTAACCTTTTTCATTTCCCGCCGTGTATCACATAACTTCAGAATGTCATCTGTAACCCATGGTTTGTTTATTTTCTTTCTTTTACCAAGTATTTCTGTTGCTGATTCAATGAGCACGTCTTTCATGTTCTCTGTGATTGAGTTGATATCATCCTCCAAAAAATTGAGAGCTGCGAATTTTCCTCCAACAGTTGCCTCAAAGATTCCCGCGATTTCTGGATCTTTCAGTTTGTCTAAATTGAATCTTAACTGAGAACATCTGTTTTGATTATAGTTCTTTTTAAGTTTAAGCTTGAGCGTCATCAATACCATGTCGTGATCACTACCAATGTCGGCGCCAGGAAAAGTCCTAGTCTTGGCTTTATTAATACTAGACTTGAATCTTTTGGATACAAGAATAAAATCAATTTGGCCATGTATCTCAGTTTTTGGGGCATGCCACGTTGTTCTTCTTGATAACTTATGAGGAAATAGTGTATTTGCAATGGTTAGTTTATAGTTGCTGGCAAATTCTAGTAGCCTTAGTCCTCGATCGTTGGTTTCACCTGTCCCAAATCTCCCCACTGTACCAGCCCAGTGACCGTATGCATCTGGCCCTATTTTAGCATTCCAATCACCTAACACGATGAGAAGATCTTTCTTTGGAATTTTCTTAATTGCTTCATCCAGATTGTCATAAAATGTATCAATTGCCTCATCCTCATAGTCAGTATTGGGGGCATATACCTGTATAATGGAGATGTTCTTTGGATGTGCTGCAATACGAATGGTGATAAGCCTGCTATTTATTGGGGTGCAGCTGATGACAGAGTGAAAATAAGCATACAGAAATGTGGGCAAATGAATGTACTTTCCAGTGCAATATACTTGTATATCTAACATTTGATATTTTCAATGAAATTCTTCATTTTTGGGGGTTAAACCTCCCCTTATAGCGCTGTCTTCACCTTGCACGTTTGCCTTCACCTCTCCCTTCTATTATGGTCTTCTGCAAGGTGTTATGCCTTTTTATGTGGCCAAAGTATTTTAGCTGCTGAACTTTGATCTCCCTCAATAGTTCTCTTTTCATACCTAGATTTTCTAGGACCTCCTTATTTGTTTTCTTCTCTTTCCATGACATATGCCCCTTTCTTCTATATATCCACATTTCAAGAGCCTCAATTCTTTCTTCCAAATGCTTATTCATCGTCTATGTTTCTGCACCATACAGAAATGCAGAATATATATAACACTTTATGATTCTCAGTTTTAATTTGTGAGATAACTGTTTAGATGTCAGTATATGTTTCATTCCTATTGGCCATTCCTATTCTCTTCTTGATTTCTGTTTCACATCTGCCATCTTCTGTTATTATATGACCAAGATATACGTAGCTCTTGACTTGTTCCACGATTTTCCCATTTACGCTTATCTTTAATGTGGGTTTATCATCTGTTTTGCTAATTATCATAGTTTTTGTTTTCTCAATATTAATGTCGAGTCCATATTCATGACTTATACTGTTCACTTGCTTCACTAGTTCTTGTTTACTCCTGTTCGCTTTCAGCTAACAACACGGTATCATCTGCATATCTAAGGTTGTTTATTGACCTTCCACTGATGTTCAGTCCTGGTATTTCCTGTATCTGTTTGAAAATGTTTTCGGTGTATAGATTAAATAGGCAGGGGGACAGCACACAACCTTGTCTGACACCTCTTTTTATGTCTATGTATGGTGAATAATTCCTTCCAGATCTTACTGTGGCAGTTTGCTCCCAATAAAGGTTACTGAGTATTCTTATATCTTTTCCATTAATACCTGTGTCTTCGAGGCATTCAATTATTTTCTCATGATGGACTCCTAGATCTACAGTGTAGATAATACCAAGGAGTCTTCAACTTGGTAATGGCAGCAAAAGAGCAGAAAGCTCAGCAGCCCTAGTTAAACAACAACCAGGAAACATGTATTCAGCACAAACATTGTCACATAAACATACTTGTATCATCAACTCGACAAGTTGTTACAGCACCACCACATTATACTTCACAGAAACAAAAGATGACATCAAAATGTACATGTTCATTAAACGCCGATCAAACATGATAACATCTGGCTGACTCACACAAACCAGAAATAATGTGGTGCATTTACACAGTTGCACACATCCCCATGTACAGAAATGATCTCTGCTGTCACAACAGTAGAGCGCTGAATCCACTTTCATTCAAATAATGGCTCATATCACACAAAAGCGGCCGTTGTCTACAACATTCCCTGCTGTTCTCCAAAATCCAACTCTTCACTTAGAAATTTATCAGCCTGACTGAATATCCCTCAACTCACTCACTCCTAAAACACGAGAGCAGTTAACAGATCTCTTTGCCAAACATCACGCATAAATCGTTCACACCAGCGAACACAGGAGAGTGAAAGGCTCACTACAGTAAACAAATCACTCCCACCTTCATAATCCATTCCCACACTCAGTTACTATTGTCATGCAACACTCGGCATTTACTGTAATGTCATGACCATGTCATGATGATTGTACATCTCAGCTTTTACTAAGATGTTACGACCATGTCAGGATGACTGAATATTACAGCTGTTACTGAGATGTTATGATGATGTCATGATAATTGTATATTTCAGATTTTAATGAGATGTTATGATGTCTTAATGACTGTTTTTCAGCTTGTTGTGAAAGACAATGGTGTTCCAGAAATGACAGGGACAACAACTTTAACAGTTAGCATTGTCCCTGATAATGAGTTTAGCCCAACTATCATCTCAGAACCTGGAGCTATGCCTGTCCAGGTTGGTGTGTCCTGCTTGCTTCTGCTTGAGTTTTTATATCTGATTTTATATAAAGTATTGACAGGGAAGAAACAGTGAGGTATGGCAGTCTGTTTGTATTAACAGAACCAACAACGAAGAAGGTACAAACATTTATATGTTAGTGTTTGCCTAGGGTAAAGGGGTTGAAATGGTTTGACATTGTCAACAGTGTGGAACTGATGACAAGAACCAGACAAATGCCAGCGAGACAAGAGATGAGAAAATGATGCTAGCGATTGACTGGACACACACTGAGGAAACATGTTGATAACATTACCAGGCAGTCCATGTTATGGGATTCCCAGGGAAGTTATAAATAGAGGTAGACCAAAATAAAACACATGAAAAAGAGGTCACTGGAGAGAGAAATCAAATTTCTAAGATTTGGTTTAGGTTTTAAGAACCATATTCATTACACACGGACAACTCCATCAGTGCTCCGATCTCCTCCCTTAGATCACACAAGGAGGATATCAGTACAGTGAATGAACTCCAGAGCACCAGGAAGAATCCCATTGTGTGTATATAGAAATCACACATTCTATAAATATTCTTTTGGTGGGTAGGTTTCTAATTTTTAAATTTTGCCAAGGCAGCGGCCTTATGGCCTACTCTTTATGATTTCCAACTGCTGAGGGATCTTTAACTTGCACACGGGACCTCCTATTTTTTTCGCCCTTATCCGAGAAGGCTAGGCATCTGATCTCATTACCTAGGAGACCAGATGGGAGAATGACATCATTGGGACTGGTTCTGAAAATTTTATTAAAATAAATTTTCTTCTGCTGGGAATTGAACCCAGTACCTTTATAATTTGAGGCAGAAGCTGTACTTCTTAGCCACTCCGACCCCTTAAAATAAATGCTAAGGAAGACATGGAAAGACCTTGAGTGGATGACACATAACAGAAGACTTAGCACATGTTTGTTAAAGGCCTGTACTTCTTAGGGAGCTAAAAGTGTGACAGATGAAATGATCAGTGAATGTTTGTGTTACTAAGAAGCAGTGTTTATCAATACCACAGCTCACTAACGTTTAAGCTGTCATAAAAGGCCACATATTTGAGGTTAATCATGAGACTGATAACTTCATCATAGAAGATAAATTTCTCCAAAAACCACTACTGCCAGAGCAGACATATGATTTAGTGCAAGCTTCTTGCGAAGGGATAGCAGCAGTGGAGGCACTATACCCCCTATGGAGACAAAAAAGAGAAACTAAAATAATGATGGTGATAATGAAATTTGGCATTTTGACATTTCCATAATAAATTTGACATTTCCATAATAAATTTGGCATTTTGACATTTCCATAATAAATTTGGCATTTTGACATTTCCATAATAAATTTGACATTTTGACATAATAAATTTGGCATTTTGACATTTCCATAATAAATTTGACATTTTGACATTTCCATAATAAATTTGGCATTTTGACATTTCCATAATAAATTTGACATGTTGACATTTCCATAATAAATTTGGCATTTTGACATTTCCATAATAAATGTGACATCTGTTCACATTTTAAATTAAAAAAATGTTCCTCGTTGGTTATATTAGGGCACATGTCCAAATATGAAAGACCTGTAGGTCTGAATATCTCAATGACTAACACAAATCCAGATTTGTATCACAATGAATATGTTGTGTTTAGTAGCTGTACCAGGTATCAGAGCCTTCTATTGACAGGTGGTTATAGCGCTGGTCTCTCGCGGCAAAGGTTCTAGTATCGACACACTCCAGTCTACCCAGCTGTAAATGGGTTCCTGACTTTGCTTATGAGTTAGTGAAGGAAAAGGCAGCATGGAAAGGAACTGGTCATCCCATCTCTCAATGCTGGATTGATGCATGGAAACATATCTGGAGTCATCTTTATATGACCACCAGCTATGCGCAATGCTACAATATACGTATGTGGAAGTGAACCTCTGTCTGTGAGGCTAATTACACCTTCATTGACTCTTGCAATCGTACAGACACTTCCAGGGATTACACTGTGGTGAGACTTTTTGAGAACCCAGCATTGCACACTAAGCTTGGAGAAGTCACTTGAGCCCCAGACGTGATTCTTTGGCTTTGACCTGGTTGACTGCATGCAGGACGATCTCACTATGGACCTAGTGGTAGGCAGGGGAAGCTGAGAAGTGGCTTTGTGCAGGACGTGACAATTCCTTGGGAGAGCCCAGAATCAGAGTATAGTATTTTAGCTCTGTATAGTTGGAGAGCCCCCTTGGGTGGTGGGGAATGCACAGTATGCCATGCGCTTCTTACTCCAAGCTTGGGACCAGATGTGATGATCCTTTAAATACAAGCCAAGCTGGAGAAACTGGAGCTCATGACTTCAACTCAGCACATATCGCTATGGCAGAAAAGCCACAGAAAAAGGCCTAGATCTACAGTGTAGATAATACCGAGGAGTCTTCAGCTTGGTATTGGCTGCAAAAGAGCGAGAACCTCAGCAGCCCTAGTTAAAGGGCAACAAGAACATCCTAGTATATTGAAGTCTCTAACACTTCACTCCTACAGCAGTATCTGCTATTGGACTATCTTTACCTTTTTTTTTTAAACCAGGTTTCAGAAGACACACCTGCACAAACACGGATCATTCAGATTGAGGGGCGTGACAAAGACAAAGGGCAAGAGGGCATATTAGTCTATTCTATAATTGGTGAGTAACTTGCTGTCTTTTATATACATGATGTTGTAAACATTACCTTGTCATTGTTTCTAGCACTAGCTGTCTTTGATATACATGATGTTGTAAACATTACCTTATCATTGTTGCTAGCACTAGCTGTCTTTGATATACATGATGTTGTAAACGTTACCTTGTCATTGTTTCTAGCACTAGCTGTCTTTGATATACATGATGTTGTAAACGTTACCTTATCATTGTTGCTAGCACTAGCTGTCTTTGATATACATGATGTTGTAAACGTTACCTTGTTATTGTTGCTAGCACTAGCTGTCTTTTATATATATGATGTTGTAAATGTTACCTTGTCATTGCTGCTAGCACTAGCTGTCTTTTATATACATGATGTTGTAAATGTTACCGTGTCATTGTTGCTAGCACTAGCTGTCTTTGATATACTTACTTACTTACTTAGTCGTTCCCTTTCTACCGTGAGGTGTAGAGGTTTGGAAGAGAGAGTGCCAGACCATTCTATCAGCTGTCTTCTTCCTGGCCTGGTTCCATTCTAGTCCTCGGTCCTTCAAAGATTGTCTAATGTGGTCCTCCCAGCGGACTCTGGGTCGTCCTGGAGGTCTGGATCCCTGGCTCTTTGTTTCCCATGCTTGTCGTGGTAGCCGATCTTCTCCCATTCTGCAGACATGGCCAAACCATCTTAGTTGGGACTGTTCTATTTGGGTCTGCAGCGGATGGGATTTTAGGCCTTGACAGATCGTCTGGTTGCGGACCATGTCTCTTCTTGTTACTTCAACCACTTTCCTCAGATACCTCATTTCTGAGGTTTGGATCTGGCTTTTGTGGGTTGTAGTCATTGCCCACGACTCGCATCCATATGTCAAGACTGGGACATAGGTGGAGCGGTATACAGCCATCTTCGTTTTCTTACCAACCTCTTTCTTGCTGAGGAATCCATGATTTATGGCCTGAAAAAGTCTCCCAGCCGCTGCTTTTCGAGTGGCCAACTCTTCTTTGATGCCTCCCTTTCGGTCTATAATAGCTCCGAGATATTCAAAGTGGTCGACCTGCTCCAGGACCTGTTCTCCCAACTTAATCTGATGTTTTCTTTCTTCTTGTGATATCACCATGGATTTTGTTTTAGAGCTGCTTATGACCATCCCTCTCTTCTCCAGCTCTTCCTTCCAGACTTGCAGGTTGGATTGGAGATGTGCCTCTGATTTAGCAATCAGGGCAACATCATCAGCAAATGCCAGCTCCGAAATATAGACCTGTCTCATCTTCCAGTACCCCACTGAATACTTTCTTGTTCTCTCCTTACATGCCTTGATGACATCGTCCATAAGGAGTATGAAGAGGTAAGGTGATAGGATATCACCTTGTCTTACACCAGTGGTGGTCCTGAACTCTTCTGACTTATGGTTTGCTGTCCTCACATAATTTCTGCAAGACTTGTAGAAGCTCTGTATAGCATGAATCAGAGGTGCTGGAATATTCTTCCTTGCCAAACAGTCCCAAAGTTTGCTCCAGGGGACCCTGTCAAACGCCTTTTCCAGATCTATGAAACAAAGATGGATCTCACTCTTATACTCAATAGCCTTTTCACTCAGCTGTCTGAGTGTGAAGATTAGGTCTTGAGTACTTCGGTTTGCTCGGAATTTCGTTTGCTCGGAATCCGCACTGGACCTCATCCAATTGTGGCTCAGCTAGGCGTCGGAGTCTCTGCTCTAGGATTCTAGAGTAGATTTTACCAGGGACACTGAGAAGGGATATGCCTCTATGGTTTCCACATTGTCGATTGTCACCCTTTTTGAAAATTGGTGTTATGATGGCAATCTCCCAATCCTTTGGTATGGTCTTGTTGCACCATGCTGCCTGTAGGACCTTTAAGAGTAATAGGTCGCCTGATGCTCCCATGTACTTAACCATTTCTGGTGTTATACCATCATGCCCTGCTGCTTTGCCCATCTTGATTTTCTCTAGTGCTGCCCTCAGTTCTTTCATCTTTATGTCATCTTCACCATCATTGGTTTTCTCTTCTGTGCTAGTGGTTATCATTTCTGATGCTTCACCATGCTCACCATCCAGGAGTTCTGAGAAATATTCTTTCCATCTTTCCATTACTTCCATCGGGGCAGTAAGCAATTTGCCTTGCTTGTCCTTTATAAATTTGAGAGGGCATTGTTTTTCTTTCCTCATGTTCTTTAGGGTCTTATAGAACAATTTCTGGTTTTCTTGTGCATCTTTTTCTAGCTTTTCTCCAAATTCTTCCCAGGACTTCTGTTTTGCTGCTAGCACTTTGTTCTTTGCTTCTGTTCTGAGTGTCACATATTCTCTATATTTTTCCATTTGTCCTGTTGTGTTTTTAGCTCCTAAGTATTGTTTCCATGCCATTTTCTTCTCTCTTATTTTCTCTTTGACTTCCTCTGTCCACCAAGGTGTCCCCTTTCTCTGGCTCCCAAGTCGGACTTCACCGCATGCTTTGATATACATGATGTTGTAAACATAACCTTTCATTGTTGCTAGCACTAGCAATTTTAACGTTTTTTAACAAATAAATGAAGAGGAAATCCTGAGACCTAAGAACAGTAAAAATATAATCTACATAAGGAGTTATGTTGCAGGTACTCGTGAGAAATAAAGAAGTAGAAAAATAGACCGCAAAAGGAGTGATAGAGTTACTGGTGACTCTAACCAACGACCATTCGAATGACACCACCGCCTCAATACGGGAGGGAATATTGAATAACCACACTGCTAATTAGACAGCATGAAATTCTTAATAATGTGGCCAGCATTGTTCACATATATGTGGTCAGCATTGTTCACATATATGTGGCCAGCATTGTTCACATATATGTGGCCAGCATTGTTCACATATATGTAGCCAGCATTGTTCACATATATGTGGCCAGCATTGTTCACATATATGTGGCCAGCATTGTTCAAGGAGAAAAGAAAAGAATAAGCCTACTGTTCCTTGAGACATGTTGTAAAAGGTGACTAGTATAAGATTGTGTATGGTGCTGGCAATCTCAACATGTAATACAAATTGCTACATAAACCACATCTGAAGGAGCATGCCCTTTGACACAGGGTTCCAGCAGAGGGGGCCATCTATAGTTGTGGCATGCTTCATAAGGAACGAAAAATGAAATAATTATGATGATGATTATGACAAAAACATAAGTTAAAGTTATGCAGCAGCAGAGGCTTTTTAGTAGCAGTTAGTAAAGATCGATGTTATGGGGCCTTATTTTTGATCTCATATGGTAATGGATATTCTCCAGTGTACGTTGATGTGTATGTAATACACATTCTAATGCTCGTATTCATTAGCAGTTATAACATAGTAATAAATAGTATTGAACCATACACAAACTGCCCATAACATATTCAGTCAGATAACTCCTTGGTCCTTATCCTGGAACACATTAAATTATACGGCTACATCTGTGTCAGGTATATATATCCATAATATACAAATATTCATCGGGTATCCTTGTGGCATAAGATTCCCATTTTATTTACAATTCAACAGTTCTTAAAATTATGACACATTCCACTAAGCAGTGAGTCTCCTAGACTCCAATATTAAATATGACATTTTACTCTAAAACATACTAGCATGTGTGAGCCTCTTGATTCATTCATATAATATGATTATTTCTTACACACTTGTAAAGGAATAATATTCCACATCGAATAAACGCAGTCGTCTCAATGAGACACTAGACACTGACTGATCATGTATCCACACACAAAAAAACAAAGACATATCACCACATCACAATACAAGTACATACATATTGATGCCTTTCTGCACAGCAGATATTTTTCAAATAGAATTTCCTATTTGCCATGAAAAAAACATTTGCACAAAACGGTATGGTAATGTAATACTACAGAATTGGCTTTTTCGTAGCTGTTGGTAAAGACCGTCTATGCCAGATGGAACGAGACTTGAAGAAGACTGTGGTGATGGATAATATACTACTGGACAAAAGTTAAGGGCCGCCATTCAGTTTAGACAAGGTTTGTATAATTCTTCGTGAGCAGGGTCGATTTTCCAAATGTCCGGTAGCTTGAAATCTCTCAAGAAGTCTCTGAATGGTAGAGTAGGACACTGCTAAACGTCTTGCAACATGACGAACAGATTGACCATCCTGAATGCATGCCATGGCTCGACCACGGTCTACAGTGCTGAGACTTCTCCTTGGTGGCATGGCTAATGCAGTGATCATTTCGACCACTTGTCATACTGATTTACTGCATACCAACGGTGAACACTCTTTACCGATGATCATTTTCCACGTGCATTCAAATTCAACTCACTTTTTCACCTTTTGAACTAGTGGGGCGTGTTGCAAAACCACAAGTTTTTGCAGCAACAATGGCAATTTTCACGTGCGGGTTAAAGTGACCCAGTTTTTGGACATTTAAAAAAAATTAACCTAGTGCACACAGAAATGTATGCACATTTCTCTGAGCTCAGTTTTAATGACATTTTCACTTGTCTTTACAGTTTGCCAATCAATTATATAAACCTTGTCTAAACTGAATGGTGGCCCTTAACTTTTGTCCAGTAGTATATTATAAATGAATGTAACAGAAAAAATAGAAAGTAAAGCACATCTCAGTAAGACTGGAACACATCTTCCTGCCCCGTGCCTTTATGACAGGGTCTTTTCGTGTCTTCTTTATCTCTTTCGTGTCTTTCCTGTTCTCTTTTCTGTGTGTTCTTTCTGTACCTGACTTATCCTTTGGATTCCAGAAAAAGGACTGCCTGGTAATGCTGTCAACAGGTTTCCTCAGTCTGTGTCCTATCCATCTCCAGTGTCTTCTTCTAATCTGTCATTCCACAGGCACTTGTCTGGTTCTTGTCTGGTTCTTGTCTGGATCTTGTCTGGTTCTTGTCTCGATCTTGTCTGGTTCTTGTCTGGTTCTTGTCTGGTTCTTGTCTGGTTCTTGTCTGGATCTTGTCTGGTTCTTGTCTGGTTCTTGTCTGGTTCTTGTCTGGATCTTGTCTGGTTCTTGTCATCAGTTCCACATTAGTGCTCTTATCATACCACTTCAATCCTTCTGTTCTACAAAGCCCCCATATTGAAAGTCTGTAGCTTTTTGGTTGTAACTGATAGTTAAATGTCATATTAGTCATTTAAATCGCTTGGAAACGCAAGTTCTTACTTGCGGGCTCGTGGTATTGGTTAGGAACCATAATGATGGACTAGGACATCAGAAGGGGAACTGAACAAGAAAGTTAAAAATTAACCGAGTGATAGGTTTTCTGAGAGATCTGGAAGAGAAATCCAGACATAAACAGTGCAAGCTAAATGATACCCACAAGGAAATACAAAACTGTGATTGTATGTCCAATTAACTATAATTCATTTGATTAAACACGAAGATTTCTGTGTCAGTCCTTAATTAAAACCAACTGATTTTGCTGAGATAAGGATGAAGATAAATTTCAACCATTTTTATCCTTAGATCAAAGCTAAAGAGAAGCAAAAACTACTGTTTATTTGCTCAGGTCCAAGCTAAATTTTTTTAAATTTGCATTGCTTATATCAGGATCAAGCTAAAGTTTTTCTAGAATCTGATCAAAATTTACATGATCTCAATTTACGCAAATTCAAAATAATATTGCTACTGCTAGTAACATTCATAATTTCATGTTTTTTGTGTCATATTTCTTATGCTTTATGTTCTTTTTCTATGCTTATTATGAAAATGTGCATACATGTTTATTTTAATCTACTTAGCAGAAGCATTCCCTAATTTTAACGTACCAATTTTCTATGTAGAACAAATTTTCATTTCACGCAAATCTCAAATTATGCGGGAGCCATTGCTTTTATAAGGTTCAAACTAAAATTTAAGAAAGTTCCATTGCTTAGATCAGTTTCAACCTATAATTTAACAAAGTTCTATTGCATTAATCAGGTTGAAACTAAAATAAATAAGGGGGCACCTGTAAAATTGGTAGGGAAATGAATATAAATATTAACAAATAATACGGTATTGAATCAGTTTTACAAATTAACGGTACACAGGAAACATCTTTCACCTTTCGTCAGCCTCAGTTACAAACAGGCAGCAAGGACAAGAAATACAGACAGGTTAAAGAAAAAGTACTATAGGCACTACAAACACGTAATATATATACATATATATGTGAAATATAACAACGCAGGTGAAGAGCAATAATAAAGCAAGGAAAATACAAAACCGAAAAAAATATCAAGGCAAATAATTCAACAATCAACAATTGAAACTTAAATAAAATCAGGTACCATTGCTTACATAAGTACAAGCTAAATTAGAACCAGCTTTTACGTGGAATCTACTTTTCTTTGAACTGACATTTAAATATTTGGTTGACACAGCTGGAAACACAGGGCAGGCCTTCTCTATAGACTCTAGGGGCTGGATCAGTACAGAGACAGCATTGGAAAGCGAGACACTGAACAAGTACATTCTGACAGTACAGTTGTCTGACTCGGGATCTAAAACTGTTCGGTATGTATTCATTTGTCTCATGTTGATATCTGAGAAGCGTTGGATTGACAGAGTGGTTCGAGTGCTGGTCTCTCGCGGCAAAAGTGCTGGGTTCAATTCATGGTATCAGCATGGGTACCTGACTTTGCACTTGAGTTAGAGAAGAAAAAGGCAGCAAGGAAGGGAACTGGTCACCTTGCTTCTCAATTATAGCCCTAGTATAGTGAAGTCTCTAACACTTCACTCCCCTACGACAGAATCTGCTATGGGACTACCTTTATTCAGATACCTGAAATGCCTGTGTGTTACCAGGGCCCGAAAGGGGAGCAAAGAATAGTAACACTGTTCTCTACCAAGCGTGTTGTAGAAAGCGATTAAGCAAGGTTGGGCATGGGGCAGGTTACCCCATCCTGTTAAAAATGTTAAACAGCTCAACAAACAATGGACAGGTCAACTAAGGAAATAAAACTCAGCCATCCAAGACAGCAGAAGGTCTTCTGGCAGGAAGGCGCATGATACAAGACAGAGAAAACTGAAAGGAATCTGGGTTGCTGACTAACCTTCTTTCTTCTAGGAACGAACGAGGGAAAATGGTACAGGTGGCAGCAGAAAACTGAAGACAGACATGAAGGGGATGAAGAATACATTGAAAGTCCTTTGGGAGTTGAAAGATGAAGAAAAAGAATATACCAGTGGAACAAGTGTAGGTACTGATGGTGGACTGGACACACATTGAGAAAAACCTGTTGATAGCATTACAAGGTGGTTCTTATTCTGGAATCCCCAGGGTAAGAGAAAAAGAGGGAGACTAAAAACACATGGAGAATTAAATAGACATGACAGAAATAAACTTACTTACTTACTTACTTAGTTGTTCCCCTTCTACCGTGAGGTGTAGAGGTTTGGAAGAGAGAGCGCCAGAATATCCTATCGGGTGTCTTCCTCCTGGCCTGGTTCCATTCTAGTCCTCGGTCCTTCAAAGATTGTCTAATGTTGTCCTCCCAGCGGACTCTGGGTCGTCCTGGAGGTCTGGACCCCCTGGCTGTTAGTTCCCCATGCTTGTCGTGGTAGCCGATCTTCTCCCATTCTGCAGACATGGCCAAACCATCTTAGTTGGGACTGTTCTATTTGGGTCTGCAGGGGGTGGCATTTTAGGCCTTGACGTATTGTCTGGTTGCGGACCATGTCTCTTCTTGTTACTTCAACCACCTACCTCAGACACCTCATTTCTGACAGAGATAAAGACAAACTAACAGGTATTGTATGAACAGTATTTATGTTTATTTGCAACATGAACAAAAAGAAATTGGCAAGAAGACTAAGATGACTGTGTACCGCTCCACTAATGACCAAGTCTTGACTTATGGATGTGAGTCGTAGGCAATGACTACAACCCACAACAGCGAGCTTCAAACTTCAGAGATGAGGTATTTGAGGAAGGTGGTCCAAGCGACAAGAACCAGACCATAGGTAATAGTCTCAAAAACAATCCCCTGAAGACCTGAGTGGAACAGTTTTGGTTGCAGTTGTTTGGCCATGTCTGCAGAATGGGAAAAGATCGGCTACCATGACAAACGTGGGAAACTAAGAGCCAAGGATTCAGACTTCCAGGACATCCCAGAGTTTGCTGGGACAGCAACATCAGACAATCTCTGAAAGAACGGGGACTGGGCTGGAACCAGGCCAAAAGAAAGACAGCCAATAGGATTGCATAGCACTCTCTCTGGCTAACCTCTACCCCATGGTCGACCAGGAATGACTAAGAAAGTAAGTAAGTTGCGACATGAACTACATGTTTATTAACTGCATTCCCTTGTTAGAGAATTGCCTTATCGGTTTCATCATGTTCCCTTAACAAAGGTTTTCACCAAACTTGCAACTGTTTCACTGCGCAATTATATGTTTTGAAAGAATGCACATTTTGTTCTCAGCTTTGATAATGGCGGATATTTGATTTTGGACATAATTTCTTGAATTTTCCCCATTTGTATTATGGTGAGTATGAATAAAAATCTTAAATGTATATTTAGCAGTAGATGATGAATGGAGATCATTACGTTTGCAGTAACTCGACCAATTTAGTTGCTCAAGTCGATGCAAACTTAAATAATGACTTGGAGACGGAGCATTGGAAGGTTTATTTTGAATTTCTGTTGAGTGTTTTTTTAATATGTACCAGGACGCGATTTTGAAAGATATCTTTACATTTACAAAACAGGTTGTGATGAAATAGCTGTTAATTATTTCATAACATTTCAATCGAATGGCATTTCTTTTTTTCACTTCTCCCCGTGCCATTGTTGACTTGTTGCTTCTTAGCATCATAACCAATGGATCTAGCTAAATGATCACAAGAGAATTAGTGCCGTCATGAGGACATACAGCAGAAAAAGTGCAACATAATTCTTTCCCACCATGTTTTGGTGGGTGACCTACTCATATGTTGCTTATATCTTTATTCATGCGATTTCTGCACATCTGGCTATTCATACACTGTATTGCTTATTTTGTGTATTGTTTATCATCTTAAGCAAAATAAGTATGATGCGGTATATACAGGAATGTTTATAGTATTACCAGACCAAAAAGATATGTTATATTTTGACATAACCCTAATATGACTGATGGACATTGTAACTAGGTTGAAAGGAGTATACTTCACCATAATTAGACTAAGATAATATTTTTATTTAAAAACTTGAATGTTTATGGTTGAGTGTGGCATTTTATGGAATTTTTTGTTACTTTTTTATTTTTTATATGTTTAGCACTGTGACAACCTCAGTGACTATCCTAGTCACAGATGTAAATGACAACCTCCCAACTTGTCAGCCTGCGATTCAGTCGGTTGATGTTCCAGAAAGTTCACCTGTGAACACTACTGTAAGTTGCGCATTGTGACTGTACTACCAACCTTTTTTTTTTTTTTGTGAATAAAGGAAAAAGTAAAAATCACAAAATATCATTGAAAAGATTTTAATTAGAGATTTTTTTATTGAATCCCATTCAGTCTTCTTCTTCTTCTCGTTCGCTGTTGTTTAGTAATGTCTACACAAGAAGTCCGGTTCTCTGGATGTATGTTGCTGTGGTTGAAAGTTCGTCAAGACTCCCAAACAGCTTTGTGTGGATGTGCGTCTCTATGGGCCAATGTTCAGTCCATAATTGACTAAGCATGTGGCAGGATATGTCGGCTGCCTGTACTGCCTGTCCATATGTGCACTGGGGTGATAGGACCAATTTCAGTCTGTATAAGTTACTGTTCAGCCTGTTGTGTCCTGTACTAATACGGAACAGGATCACCTGTTTTACTAGATCCCATTCAGTTACCATCATTATTTACATGATCTCTTGTTTTGCTTGTTCCCATTCAGTTACCATCATTATTTTCATGATCTCTTGTTTTGCTTGATCCCATTCAGTTACCATCATTATTTTCATGATCTCTTGTTTTGCTTGATCCCATTCAGTTACCATCATTATTTTCATGATCTCTTGTTTTGCTCGATCCCATTCAGTTACACTCATTATTTTCATGATCTCTTGTTTTGCTCGATCCCATTCAGTTACCATCATTATTTTCATGATCTCTTGTTTTGCTTGATCCCATTCAGTTACCCTCATTATTTTCATGATCTCTTGTTTTGCTCGATCCCATTCAGTTACCATCATTATTTTCATGATCTCTTGTTTTGCTTGATCCCATTCAGTTACCATCATTATTTTCATGATCTCTTATTTTGCTTGATCCCATTCAGTTACCATCATTTTCATGATCTCTTCTTTTGCTCCTCATGAAGCCACTACTGCTGAGGCTGCCATGAGCAGCTTATGCCAAAGCACAAATTCTTTCAGCGGTGGTTTCTGTAGCAGTTGTTTGTGCATGATGAGGTTGTCAGCCTCATATTGGTTACCTCTAATGACATGCCTGAGGGGGCAGTTGTCCTATTCTGTCTTTGTCTCCTCAGACTTTGTCTTCTCAGACTTTGTCTCCTCAGACTTTGTCTCCTCAGACTTTGTCTCCTCAGACTTTGTCTTCTCAGACTTTGTCTCCTCAGACTTTGTCTCCTCAGACTTTGTCTCCTCAGACTTTGTCTCCTCAGACTTTGTCTCCTCAGAGACCGATGAAAGTAAAAACATGAATGTGTTGCTAAAGGTGAAGGATACTTGGTAAACTTGCAGTAATTTTTTTTCATGGCGACTTGTCTGCTACCGGTATTTATAAAGATACAGAAGTAGCGTACAATTACAAATAAAGAAATTTCTATTAGAATCAGTATTATCATACAAAAACAAAAAAAAAGAAAGAAGAAGCAACTGTCGAAAGTTGTTTTCATTTTATTAATTGCGTGCTTTTGTTTCCCTTACTTACTTATTGCCAGCAAACTCTGGGTCGTTCTGGATCCCTGGCCCGTTGTTTCCGATATTAATTGTGGTAGCAGATCTTTCATTTGTTTCTGAGGTTCATTTTTTTGTTTTACTCACAATATTAAATTTGCTTCAGATGTATTAATTATTAAAATGTAAACATTATATAGCACCTAGGCATGTTAATAACATCAAATGGAAGATGCATCTCAGAGGTGATGAGAAGAATAGTCCAGGAAAAATCAGTGTTTCATAAAATTAAAAGTATATTATGCAACAACTCCTTTTCAGTAGAAGTGAGAAATAAAGTTCTTCAGTGTTTTATAGATGGGTTATGAAAATATTGACCTCAGCCAACAGAAATGGAATCCAGTGGAATCAGCTTGACAATCTAGATTTTGCCAATGACCTGGCACTTCTGTCCCATAACCACAGTCAGATGCAAGACAAAATTAAAATAACTTTATGAGAGATCACATCAGGTGGGTCTGAAAATACACAGGGAGAAACCAAAGATAATGAGAATAAATGCAGGACATGATAACAATATTTTACCAGAAAAAACACCACAACAAAATGTAGAATCATACATATTGCTTGGCAACAATATAGATACAGTTGAAGGGATAGACAATTATATCAAATTAAGAATACAAAAGTCTAGAAGAGATGTCATTGCACTGGGAAAAATAATGAGATCAAGAGAAATCAGATCCAACACAAAAGCCAACATTTTCAATTCAAATGTCCAGTCAGCCATTTTGTCTGGCTGTGAAACTTGGAGAACGAAAAAGAAAGAAAAAGCCAAAAAAAACTACATACTTTCATAAATGGATGCTTGCATAGAATAGAAGGATTGAAGTAGTATGACAAGATAACTAATGTGGAACTGATGACAAGATAACTAATGTGGAACTGATAACAAGATAACTAATGTGAAACTGATGACAAGATCACTAATGTGGAACTGATGACAAGATCACTAATGTGGAACTGATGACAAGATAACTA
This sequence comes from Oreohelix idahoensis, assembly GCA_024509875.1. Taxonomy (NCBI): domain Eukaryota; kingdom Metazoa; phylum Mollusca; class Gastropoda; order Stylommatophora; family Oreohelicidae; genus Oreohelix; species Oreohelix idahoensis. The sequence continues at coordinate 146,849 of JAMPIV010022834.1, forward strand.
ATGTGAAACTGATGACAAGATCACTAATGTGAAACTGATGACAAGATCACTAATGTGAAACTGATGACAAGATCACTGATGACAAGATCACTAATGTGGAACTGATGACAAGATAACTGATGTGGAACTGATGACAAGATCACTAATGTGGAACTGATGACAAGATCACTAATGTGGAACTGTTGACTAGATAACTAATGTGGAACTGATGACAAGATAACTAATGTGAAACTGTTGACAAGATAACTAATGTGGAACTGAAGACAAGATAACTAATGTGGAACTGAAGACAAGATAACTAATGTGGAACTGAAGACAAGATAACTAATGTGAAACTGATGACAAGATAACTAATGTGGAACTGATGACAAGATAACTAATGTGGAACTGATGACAAGATAACTAATGTGAAACTGATGACAAGATAACTAATGTGGAACTGATGACAAGATAACTAATGTGGAACTGATGACAAGATAACTAATGTGGAACTGATGACAAGATAACTAATGTGGAACTGATGACAAGATAACTAATGTGAAACTGATGACAAGATAACTAACGTGGAACTGATGACAAGATGACTAATGTGAAACTGATGACAAGATCACTAATGTGGAACTGATGAAAAGATAACTGATGTGGAACTGATGACAAGATCACTAATGTGGAACTGATGATAAGATAACTAATATGGATCTGATGACAAGATAACTAATGAGGAACTGATGACAAGATAACTAATGTGGAACTGATGACAAGATAACTAATGTGGAACTGATGACAAGATAACTAATGTGGAACTGATGACAAGATAACTAATATGGAACTGATGACAAGATAACTAATGTGAAACTGATGACAAGATCACTAATGTGGAACTGATGACAAGATCACTAATGTGGAACTGATGACAAGATAACTAATGTGGAACTGATGACAAGATAACTAATGTGAAACTGATGACAAGATCACTAATGTGGAACTGATGACAAGATAACTGATGTGGAACTGATGACAAGATCACTAATGTGGAACTGATGATAAGATAACTAATGTGGAACTGATGATAAGATAACTAATGTGGAACTGATGACAAGATAACTGATGACAAGATAACTAATGTGGAACTGATGACAAGATAACTGATGACAAGATAACTAATGTGGAACTGATGACAAGATAACTAATGTGGAACTGATGACAAGATAACTAATGTGGAACTGATGACAAGATAACTAATGTGGAACTGATGACAAGATAACTAATGTGAAACTGATGACAAGATCACTAATGTGGAACTGATGACAAGATAACTAATGTGGAACTGATGACAAGATAACTAATGTGGAACTGATGACAAGATAACTAATGTGGAACTGATGACAAGATAACTGATGTGGAACTGATGACAAGATCACTAATGTGGAACTGATGATAAGATAACTAATGTGGAACTGATGATAAGATAACTAATGTGGAACTGATGACAAGATAACTGATGACAAGATAACTAATGTGGAACTGATGACAAGATAACTGATGACAAGATAACTAATGTGGAACTGATGACAAGATAACTGATGACAAGATAACTAATGTGGAACTGATGACAAGATAACTGATGACAAGATAACTAATGTGGAACTGATGACAAGATAACTGATGACAAGATAACTAATGTGAAACTGATGACTAGAACTAGACAAGTGCCATTGAAACAAGAGATGAGAAGAAGATGGAGATAGATTTGACACACATTAAGAAAACATGTTGACAGCATTACCAGGCAGTCCTTGTTCTGGAATTCTAGGGTAAGAGAGGTAGAGGAAGACCAAAGAAGACATGGAGAAGAGAACTGGAGATAGACATTGAGGGAATGAAGAAGACATAGAAGAACCTTGAGCAGACGGTACAGGACAGGAAGACTTAGTATACGTTTGTTGAAGGCCTATGCTCCCTGGGGAGTTGGAAGGTGAAGAAGAAGAAGTGTTATATAGAACCAATCCTAACATACAAAAGTGAATCATGGACAGTTAGTAAACAAGTCAGAAAATCCCTGGAGACAAGAGAAATGTGGTTTTACAGAAGAAAGTTTAGAATACCATGGACAGCTCAAAAAAGTAATGAGGATGTCCAGAAAGAAAATCAGTGCACAAATGAAGCTTATTACTTTTGTTAGAAAGAGGGAACCCACTTATTTTTGGGCATGTTATGAGAAGATAGCTGGAATGTATTGCAACGACAGGAACGATTGAAAGAAAAAGATATAGAGAACAACAAGGACAGAAGATACTGGATGGTTTGGCATCATAGCATGGAAATAAGTCAACAACAGAAATAATAAACAGTTCTAGAGATGATAAGTTGTGGAGAGACATGATCACCAGTACCACCAGACGTGATACTTGAAGAAGAAAAAGAAATGTTAAATGATCTTAGATTATATGTTTTATCTATTTATGTGTCACATCTATATTTTAGTCTGTCTATAATTCAATGAAAAACAAAAGGATTTTCTGCTAGTGAATATGCACCATCATTATATGCCTTCAATTTTTTTTTTTTTTTTTGCCACCCTCCATATTTCTTCACCTGTATCCTTCCTTTTTCTGTTCTATCATAGTCAAATTACTTACCATATGTAATCCTTGTCCCTCCTCTCTTCCATGTGAATTCCATGTCGGTGCTTGACAAGCTTGACAAGCTATATTGCGAGTTATTTTCCTCAGTGTGTCCAATAGCTCTTCATTTCTGTTATCCTATTTGTTGTTGGCAGTTTTTTAAAATTTGTTTTGTTTGGTGTGTATTTTTTCATTTTTTTCTATGACTTTCATTATTTATTTTTATATTTTTTGTTGTTGTTAAATTTATGGTGAACGTTGCTGTTTTTAAATAATCTCAGCATTATTATTGGCCCATCTCAGATAATTTTACATAATTAATATTGCTAATTTTTTATTTATAACATACTAACTTCCAGTTTATAAAACATGAACTTCTAAGTAATAAAATGTTTACTTCTACTTTATAAAATGTCTACTTCTAATTTCTAAATGTCTGTATTTAGTTTATGGGTAGCCGCGCTGGTGTAATGGCTTCGGCGTTGTACTGGCGACCAGGTGTTCATGGTTCAAACCCGGGCGTCAGCGTTTGAAGAAATGTTTACGGCCGGAAATTTGACTGAATAACCTGAACGGCTCCTGTGATAAACCCTCTGTGGATGGGAAGGAGCGAAGCTCCTGACCGGGTTGGAAGGAAAGTCCTCAGGTTCCCCAGCCTCGCAATGACATGTCATTGGGCCGAAGGGCTGAAAGCCCAAGTGCCGCTGGTTAAGAAAAAAAAAAAAAAAAAAAAAGTTTATAAAATATCTATTCCTAATTTCTAAATGTCTGTATTTAATTTATAAAATATCTATTCCTAATTTTTCTAAATGTCTGTATTTAGTTTATAAAATATCTACTCTTAATTTCTTAATGTCTGTATTTAGTTTATAACATGTCTGCTTCTAATTTATAAATGTCTGTATTTGTTTATAAAATGTCTACTTCTAATTTCTAAATGTCTGTTTTTAGTTTATAAAATGTCTACTTCTAATTTCTAAATGACTGTATTTAGTTCATAAAATGTCTACTTGTAATTTCTAAATATCTGTATTTAGTTTATAAAATATCTACTCCTAATTTCTAAATATGAATTTAGTTTATAAAATGCCTACTCCTAATTTCTAAATGTCTGTATTTAGTTTATAAAATGACTACTTCTAATTTCTAAATGTATGTATTTAATTTATAACATGTCTACTTCTAATTTCTAAATGTCTGTATTTAGTTTATAAAATGTCTACTTCTAATTTCTAAATGTCTGTATTAAGTTTATAAAATGTCTACTTCAACTGTATTAAATGTCTACTATTTAGATCATGATACCCAAGAATTTTAAACTAAAAAAAAAATATCTTGCCAGGGCAACGGCATTATTGCATGCTTTTTACGATTTCCAACTGCCATAGGATTTTTAATGTGCACAGGGACCTCCTATTTTTTTTGCCCTTATCTGAGAAGGCTAGGCATTCTATCTCACTACCCAGGAGACTGGGGGTGTATGACATTATTAGGACCACTGGTTCTGAAAAAAAATTTCCATAAATTATATTCCCTCTTTTGGGAATCAAACCTGGTACCTTCAGAATTTGAGGCGGATGCCGTACTTCTTAGCCACTCTGACCCCTGATTTAAAATTAGAAACCTTACTTACTTACTTACTTAGTCATTCCCCTTCTACTGTGAGGTGTAGAGGTTTGGAAGAGAGAGCGCCAGACTATCCTATCGGCTGTCTTCCTCCTGGCCTGGTTCCATTCTAGTCCTCGGTCCTTCAAAGATTGTCTAATGTTGTCCTCCCAGCGGACTCTGGGTTGTCCTGGGGGTCTGGATCCCTGGCTCTTTGTTTCCCATGCTTGTCGTGGTAGCCGATCTTCTCCCATTCTGCAGACATGGCCAAACCATCTTAGTTGGGACTGTTCTACTTGGGTCTGCAGGGGGTGGGATTTTAGGCCTTGACGTATCGTCTCGTTGTGGACCATGTCTCTTCTTGTTACTTCAACGACCTTCCTCAGATACCTCATTTCTGATTTTTGGATCTGGATTTTGTGGGTTGTAGTCATTGCCCATGACTCGCATCCATATGTCAAGACTGGGACATAGGTGGAGCGGTATACAGCCATCTTCGCTTTCTTATCAACCTCTCTCTTGCTGAGGAATCCTCGATTTATGGCCTGAAAAATCTCACAGCTGCTGCTTTTCGAGTGGCCAACTCTTCTTTGATGCCTCCCTTTTGGTCTATAATAGCTGCAAGATATTTAAAGTGGTCGACCTGCTCCAGGACCTGCTCTCCCAGCTTAATCTGATGCCTTCTTTCTTCTCGTGATATCACCATGGATTTTGTTTTAGAGCTGCTTATGACCATCCCTCTCTTCTCCAGCTCTTCGTTCCAGACTTGCAGGTTGGATTGGAGATGTGCCTCTGATTTGGCAATCAGGGCAACATCATCAGCAAATGTCAGCTCTGAAATACATACCTGTCTCACCTTCCAGTACCCCACTGAATACTTTCTTGTTCTCTCCTTACATGCCTTGATAACATCGTCCATGAGGAGTATGAAAAGATAAGGTGACAGGATATCACCTTGTCTTACACCAGTGGTGGTCCTGAACTCTTCTGACTTATGGTTTGCTGTCCTCACATAATTTCTGCAAGACTTGTAGAAGCTCTGTATAGCATGAATCAGAGGTGCTGGAATGTTCTTCTTTGCCAAACAGTCCCAAAGTTTGCTCCAGGGGACCCTGTCAAACGCCTTTTCCAGATCTTTGAAACAAAGATGGATCTCACTCTTATACTCAATAGCCTTTTCACTCAGCTGTATGAGTGTGAAGATTAGGTCTTGAGTACTTCGGTTTGCTCGGAATCTGCACTGGATCTCATCCAATTGTGGCTCAGCTAGGCGTCAGAGTCTCTGCTCTAGGGTTCTAGAGTAGATTTTACCAGGGACACAGAGAAGGGATATGCCTCTGTGGTTTCCACATTGTCGATTGTCACCTACCCACCACTAAAATATTTATAGAATGTTTGATTCCTTTATACACACATTGGGATTCTTGCAGGTACTACAGAGTTTGTGCACTGTGCTGAGATTCTCATTGTGTGATCTAAAGGAGAAGATCTGAGCACTGATATAGTTTTCCTTGTGCTATGAAGATAGTCCTTCAAACCAAACCAAACCAAACCAAAGTAGTTTGATACTGTCTAAAATAAATATATAAATGCAGAACCCGATTGTAATTTTTTTATCCACTTCGTACTTCAGAACAGTTGGTTGTACTTTATCTATATCTAGTGATTGTATTTTGTCTATGCAGGTAGCAAATATTTCTTGCACTGATGCTGACTCTGGTGACATCTTAACCTTGACTGTCAGACCACCTCTGAATTCCATATTTGGATTTACTCCACCCAAAAATTCATCCAAAAATACATGGCAACTAAAACTTTTGAAAGGTAAATACTCCAGAGTTTATTTGGATTTTAAGTGTACTAGTGGCTTCTTGCATTTAATATCTTTGCTTCAGGTTGCATTCATTTATTATGACTTTAGTGTTGGAGTTATTATGTTAATTGTTTGGTCAGGGATTTTTTAGTTATGTAACCTGTACATAAATTACAGAGGATTAATGTTACTGTCGCTGCCATCAATGGTACCTATACCTTGTAGCGGTATGGCAGCTTGTGTGCCCTGACAACCCCCAGAGCTATGCCAGTGGGAGTTTTACTCCTGGTAGGTTTCAACCAAGCTGGACTGGTCTGCGTGGGTAGGGGTCAGACAAAAGCTGGCACCCTGATCCTCCAGGTTGGGGGTTTTAGCACAGGGCCGACACCCCTGTCTATGTACAAAATCGCACATGTTACGGAAACGGCAATAAATGAAAAAACTTTGATTCGGGATGGACATCCGGAGTCTCGGGCTCGTATGACTGACAGTGGTGAAAGCCGAAAGGAAGCCACTGGCATGAAAACGGATGCCCAGACCGCAAAACACGAAACCAGAATTGGTTTTTGGAATGTCAGAACTATGAATGAGGCAGGAAAGCTGAGACAGATCACAGCAGAGATGAGGAATTACAAACTACATATCCTTGGAATAAGCGAGAGCAGATGGACAGGGATGGGGAGAATAAAAACAGCTACAGGGGAAACAGTACTTTATTCTGGTAGAGAGGATGGTCAGCACAACGAAGGTGTAGCCATTATCCTGAAGAAAGGAATGGAAAGGTCTTTACTGGAATGGAAACCCATTAACAACAGACTAATAAGAGCAAGACTGAGAGGGAGATTCACCAACACCACAATTATACAATGCTATGCACCAACAAACGACAGCGATGAAGAGATCAAGGACGAGTTCTATCAACAGGTACAAAAGGAAATGGAAACTGTACCCAGGTACGATCTTATTATAGTAATGGGAGACCTAAATGCGAAAGTTGGAACACACAATAATTATAACGAAAGAGTAATGGGGAAATGTGGCAGTGGAACAGTAATTGAGAATGGGGACAAATTAATAAGCTTCTGCAGTATTAACAACCTGGTCATTGGAGGAACACTTTTTCAACACAAAGAAGTGCGCAAGTTAACATGGGAATCACCAAATGGACGAGAGAAAAACCAGATAGATCACATAATGATCAATGGCAGATGGAGACATGCACTACAAGACATGAAAGTAAGAAGAGGCGCAGATGTGGGAAGTGATCATCACCTAGTAGTAGCAAGACTGAAGGTGAAACTCAAAGCTGCTGGACCAGTTGCAGTCAAACATAAAAGATACAACATCACGAAACTGAAGGATCCCCTCACCAGAAAGGCTTTCGTGGTCGACGTAAAGAGACGATATCTGATTACCAAAAGCCAGGAAAGAACAGAGGCTGACGATGTCGACCAGAAATTCAACACCATCTCAACAATATACAAAGAAAGCAGCAAGTCATGCTTGGGATTCCAGGAAAGAAAGATAACACCAGAAACACTAAACACCATAGCGAAGAGAAAGGAAATGAAAAGAAAGAAAACAGAAGCTAAGTCTCCCAGGTTAAAGGCAATATATAGTGAACAGTACAGTCAGCTGGACAAGGAAGTAAAACGTCAAACCCATGCTAACAAAAGGACATTTCTGGATGACCTTGCAAGACAGGCAGAAGAGGCAGCACTGAGAAATGAACAAAGCACAGTTTAAAAATAACTAAAGCTATCAGTGGAAAACGAGGTGCAAACAACATAACGTTAGTAAGAGACAAGCAAGGAAATCTCATCACCATAGCACAGTGGCAGGAAACAAGATGGGCAGAGCACTTCAGAGAAACACCGAATAAGAAACCAACAGAGACTCAGCTGAATGTTCCTGAGGCTGGAAGTGACTTAGATGTAAATACAGACATTCCACGAAAAGAAGAAATCATCACAGCTATCAAAGGGCTAAAAAATGGAAAAGCGCCTGGTCAAGACAATCTAAATGCTGAGCTATTCAAGACAGACCCTGAACTAGCAGCAGAACTATTATAACCACTATTTGCACAAGTCTGGGAAACTGAGACAACACCAACAGAGTGGAGTAAAGGAATAATTGTCAAATTGCCCAAGAAGGGCGACCTTGCAGAATGCAACAACTGGAGAGGAATTACCCTCCTCTCAGTTCCCAGCAAAATACTAGGCAGGATAATCATCCAGAGAATTTCAAAAGCAGTTGACCATAAACTGAGGAAAGAATAAGTGAGCTTCAGAAAGAACAGAAGATGTGCAGATCATATATTTACCCTCAGGAACATTATAGAGCAGTGCTCAGAATGGCAGAGACAGCTGTACATTAACTTTGTTGATTTTGAAAAGGCTTTCAACAGGATACACAGGGACAGCCTATGGAAAATTCTGAGGGCTTATGGAATTCCCAGCCGCATTGTTTCCATCATAAAAGGCCTCTATTCTAACTTTACGTGCAGTGTTGGATCGAGTAATGTAACTTTCGAAGTGAAAACAGGAGTACGACAGGGATGCCCCTTATCAACAACATTATTTTTGACTGTCATAGATTGGGTGATGCGCCAGACAACAGTTGGCAGTCCAAGAGGAATTAGATGGACAACGTTTTCTACACTGGAAGACCTGGAATATGCAGATGACATTGCACTACTCGCGCATTCACATCAACACATTCAAGACAAAACCGATAGACTGAATAAGTATGGCCAGCAGGTTGGCTTGAACATCAATTTGAAGAAGACAGAGGTCATGACACTAAATGTGGGCAATCCTGAGCCAATAACAGTAAGGAACCAGAAGTTAGAACAGACAGACACATTTACTTACCTAGGATGCATAGTAACACCTGACGGCGGAACAAGCAAGGACATTAACAACAGAATGAATAAAGCGAGAACAGCCTTTGCTGTTCTCAACAACATTTGGAAGTCTTCCCAGTACAGCACAAACACCAAATTAAGACTGTATGAGAGCTGTGTACTTTCTGTGCTTCTCTATGGTGCGGAATGTTGGAGAGTAACAGAGAAGGAAATGACAAAACTGTCCTCCTTCCACACAATCTGCCTAAGGAAAATTCTCTGAATCTTTTGGCCAAACACCATCAGCAACCAAGAACTACTTATTCGGAGTAACCAGGAGGACATGCACACCATCATAGCTGGCAGACACTGGAGTTGGGTTGGCCATGTCCTCAGAAGGGACCCTGATACCATCACAAGAACAGCTATGCTATGGACCCCCGAGTGAAAGCGAAAGAGAGGCTGACCAAAAACAACTTGGCGGAGAACTGTAGAAGCTGAGATGCAAAGAATGAACTACAGTTGGGGCACTGTACGAAGGATGGCCGCCGACCGAGCAAAGTGGAATCAATTTGTTGCTGCCCTACAAGACGCCACCAGGCGTGATGGCCGCTGACTGCTTTGATGGTTGGTGGTTATGGATCAAAGAAAGAAGAAGAAGAATGTTACTGTCAGTGCCAGGAAAGATATTAATAAGATCATTCTTGGGAAATTTAATGAGGCCATAGATAAACAACTGACAGAAAAACAACCAAGTTTTCAAGAAAATAGATTCTATACAGACCAAATAGCAACACTGCTCATATCAGTTGAACAGAACCTGGAACTGAACACACCACATTACATAAGATTTGTAGACTATGAAAATTGCATTTGACAATTTAGACTAAGAATCTCACAGGAAACTGATGAGGCATTGTGAAACCATTGTTAAGTTCATAAACATAATCAAGAAAACATAAAGAAATGAATTTTTTTTTTTTTTAAATTCATGAAGACAGAAATATCTTGTTCAGCCTCTGATGAGTGATAATGAGTATATATAGCACCTCTAAAGAATGCACTATCAAAGTAAATGGAACAGTTTTAAAACAGGTCAATAGACTCAAATACCTGGGCACAATTAATAACAACAGATGGAAGATGCATCTCAGAAGTGAAGAGCAGAATAGATCAGGCAAAAACAACATTCTATAAAATGAAGAGTATTTTATGCAACAATTCTTTGTCAATGGAAGTAAGAAAGAGAGTTCTTCAGTGTTGTATAGAACCAATACCTAAGACGCGTCAAAAGTGGAATGCAGTCAGCGACCCATAGTTGACTGCTTGCGTCAGGGTCAGCGAACCAGAGCTGACCAAGACCCTACTCCACCTCCAAGTGGTGGTCCTAGAAATAGGCTGCATCACTGCAGTCTGGCTGAGAGAGTAGGGATTGAAGTGGGAAGGCAAACCCAGTCCTAAAAAATGCCGTGCCGAAGTCGGATGTGTCGGGCCGAAAGGCGCAGATATCGCAGCTTTGCTGTAAACGGCGACACAGCGTAACCAATGTCCTTTTCAGGATGAACACAGACGAAGAAGTATAGAACCAATCCTGACATATGGGAGTAAGTCATGGACAATTAGTAAACATGTAGAGAAGGCACTAGAGGCCACAGAGATGTGGTTTTACAGAAGAATGTTAAAAATATCATGGACAGCGAAAAAGAGTAACGAAGATTCCTGAAAGAGGCCAGTGTGCAAAGGAAACTTACGTCACAAGTTGGAAAGAAGCAACCCATTTTTTTCGGGCATGTTATGAGAATAGGAAAGCTGAAATATATTGTAACAACAGGTAAGATTGAAGGAAAAAGAGATAGGGGAAGACAAAGAGAGCAAATACTGGATAGTTTGACATTGTGTCATGGAAAGAAATCAACAACAGAATTGATAAATTGTACTGGAGACAGGAAGTTGTGGAGAGACATGATCTCCTACACCACTAGGCATGGTACTTGAAGAAGAAGTACTTCTAATAGCAGATAATATTTTAAATTGCCGATATCTGATCATGGTATCATTTCCTCTTCCAATTATTGTAAATAGGGTAAACTAATGAACAATTGTGCACACGTCTATTCCTTCATGCAGGACAGTTTACAGAGCCTTTGAGATGAGAACTTTTCACTATTTCTCCTCTTACTGGCTATCAGTTTGATTATACAACAACATCAACCAGCAGAAATGGAATTCAGTAGACTTGACAAAATGAATTTAAATATAGCATTAAAATCCAATATGGTCACTGTCTCCATGGTAACCACTAGCATTGTACCATCAAATACTTTCCTATGCATAACTATTATTGTTGTAGGCTACGACCTGTGCATTTTAATGGAAAAGCTTTAATTGTTAATGAAAATGTCATTTCATGTTAGCTCCTCCCATTAAGTGGGTGGAAAATAGAATATAGGCCTACATTTAAAAAACCTGCACCTGGTGTTGAAGATATTACAGGTCCATAACGAAGAATCTGAAATACTCGGGGACAGCCATGTTTTGGAAATCTGATTTTTTCAGTTTTTGGATATCACCCAAAGTAGCCCAAGTTGCCCAAAAAATCTTCACATATCACCCGAAAGTCAGCCAAAAAAACTTTCGATTTTCGGAATATTTTGGTTTTCGGGTCTTCGGATTCTGGGTTACAAACCTGTAGTTTGTTTTGCTTCGAGTGAAATGGTAGTGAGGGCAAGGATTATATGAGGTTTGAGAATTTAGTAGAGTATTTTGTTTTTTGTAGAAGTATTGCCTGCCATCAGTAAAAATCTCATCATTTTGTGCAAAAAAATGTGTTGATTTTTCACAGAGGTTGATTACGATTCAATCAATCAAAGTTACCAAGTTGAGATTGTGGTCAGTGATGGAAAGAACTCTTTACAAGTCAAGGTTATGATCAGCGTAACTGCCGTCAATGAAGCCAGACCAACTTTTCCAACTAACCCTACGGTGAATGTGACAGAAAATGTTATCCAGAACCCAGTTATTGTCTACCAGGCTGTAGACTCAGATTACAGCCCTCACAATATTGTCTCCTATAAGATCAGTTCAGGTTAGTAGTGATAATTACTTCGTTTTTTTTTTAATTTTTCAGTCCACTGTTGCTTTGAAAGGTTGTATTGGGGAACAGAAGTTTGTGTTCTTGAGCCAAGTGTATATCAGAAACCTTAAGCTGTGGGGAACATAATAGTCCATTCCAGTTAGCAAGGCAGTTAAAGGTTATGAATTTAAGAGAGACCAGAAGCTGTGGGAGAAATAATAATATGATTTAAGTTGGCATGACATTTAGAGACAATGAATTTAAGAGAGAATATCAGAGATCAGATGATGTATGAGACCTAATAGTCAATGTCAGTTGGCATGGCAGACAATACATTTAAGAGAGAATGTCAGAGACCAGAAGCTGTGGGTGACATATATCAGTGCCATTTAGCATGGCATCTAGAGACAATGGATTAGATAGAAAGTCAGATACCAGAAGATGTAGGAGACATAAGTCAGTGCCAGCTGGCATGGCAGACAATAAATTAGAGAGAATGCCAGATACTGGAAGCTGTAGGCAACATAGTAGGCAATACTAGTCTTGGCTGCTGTGAGCCTGTGTTGTTGTAGAATGTCTGTGTTGTTGTTTATCCATCTGCCTCTTGTTCTTCCCTGTTCCCTGACACCAGATCTTCTGCTGTTGTGGGCGCATAGTGATAATTTATCGGGCTCCATTATCATGAGCTGGCCAAACCACTTAATTTTCTGTTTCTCTATATATACTACTGGACAAAAGTTAAGGGCCGCCATTCAGTTTAAACAAGGTTTATATAATTCTTCGTTAGCAGGGTCGATTTTCCAAATGTCCGGTACCTTGAAATCTCTCAAGAAGTCTCTGAATGGTGAAGTGGGACACTGCTAAATGTCTTGCAATGTGACGAACAGATTGACCATCCTGAATCCATGCCATGGCTCGACCACGGTCTACAGTGCTGAGACTTCTCCTTGGTGGCATGGCTAATGCAGTGATCATTTTGACCACTTGTCATACTGATTTATTGCATACCAACGGTGAACACTCTTTACCAATGATCATTTTCCACATGCATTCAAATTCAACTCACTTTTTCACCTTTTGAACTAGTGGGGCGTGTTGCAAAAACCACGAGTTTTTGCAGCAACAATGGCAATTTTCACGTGCGGGTTAAAGTGACCCAGTTTTTGGACATTTAAAAAAAATTAACCTAGTGCACACAGAAATGTATACACATTTCTCTGAGCTCAGTTTAAATGACATTTTCACTTGTCTTTACAGTTTGCCAATCAATTATATAAACCTTGTCTAAACTGAATGGTGGCCCTTAACTTTTGTCCAGTAGTATATTTGATACAGGAAGTAGTTCGTACAATTTTTCTGATGTCATCATTTCTTATTCTGTCTCTCCTGGTAAACATTAATAGTTTTTCGTAAGAATCCCATCTCACAGAATGTGATTTTCCTCTCCTGTGCTTTGGTCAGGGAACATGTTTAGCATTTATAGCAAACAGTTGGTAAGAATATGCTATTTATCAGCTATCAGTTAGTTTCCATACTGATATTCTGATGTTTTAGATGTGGTGTCAGTTGCTTTCAAGTTGAGTCCCAAGTCGCATTTTTTTTATATCTTGCTACTTACTTACTTAGTCATTCCTCTTCTACCCTGGGGTGTAGAGGTTTGCCAAAGAGAGCGCCCTACTATCGTGTCAGCTGTCTTCCTCCTGACCTGGCTCCATTCTAGTCCTTGGTCCTTCAGAGATTGTCTAATGTTGTCCTCCCAGCGGATTCTGGGTTGTCCAGGAGGTCTGAATCCATGGCTCTTGGTTTCCTATATTTGTCATGGTAGCTGGCCTTCTCTCATTCTGCAGACATTGCCAAACCATCGTAATTGGGACGGTTCCACCTGGGTCTTCAGGGGCTGAGTTTTGAGGCTATGACATATCGTCTGGTGGCGGACCATGTCTCTTCTTGTTACTTTATCCACCTTTCTCAGATTCTTCATTTCTGAGGTTTGGAGCAGGCTTTTGTGGGTTTTAGTCATTGTCCATGACTTGCACCCATAAATCAAGACTGGTTCATAGGTGGAGCATTGTGCAGTTGTCTTCACCTTCTTGCCAACTTCTTTTTTGTTGAGGAATCTTTGATTAATGGCCTGAAAAAGTCTCACACTTTCTGCTCTTCAGGTAGCTAACTCTTCTTTGATGCCTCCCTTCCAGTCTATGACAGCTATTTTTTTTTTATTTAAAAGTATTTAAAGTTTCAATAACTTTTATTTAAACAATCACTAGAAACAATAATGAAAAATAATAATAATAATATCTATCTTTAATTTGTTTGTTTGTTAATAAACTACTTTTAGTATATTCAAAACCATTTGCAGTTTCTCTGTCTGATGCTTTATGAATGAGGATGACAAAGTTGGTTCACCACAATATTGGCAAGTCCCGAGTTGAAAAGGAACCCGTTACACGCCCATTAAGGCATATTGGGAATATGGTGTTAGGCCCATAATATCTTGACCGTCGGCACACTAGGGGTGATGTGGTCGGCATCACGCCGGCCGCCTTAACCTTCCCAGAGTTGCTCTGGTACCCAATTGGGGCTGGGTTGACCCAGGAGCCGTTTGTGGCCTAAAAAATACCCACCTCATTTGGGGATCGAACCATAGACCACTGCGCTAGGAAGAAGTCACGAGTTGAGTTGAGTCGCAAATTTAAAAACTGAGTCCAGTCGCTGTGGTGACTTGAAGCAAACTTGAGTTTGAGTTCATTGGCTCGAGTTGACAACACTGATGTTTTACATTATCAATTTTTTATGTATGGCAAACTGGCTTTAGAATTTTAAATAGGCTGATTCTAATATATCCTATAAAACCTAATTGGCTCATATAGTTCTCATGGGTCTCTCAAGAAATAATAGGACTACTTAACCCTCAGGCTTGTCTTAAAGGCAAGTAATATGAGGCTGGCAGCCTCGTAATGTAAAACATATTGCTACAGACACCAGCGCTGTGAGAGCATGTGAATGTTTGGTGCAGGCTTCCTGCAAGAGGACCATCTGCGGTGGTGGCTCAGTGCTCCATAAGGAGCCCAGTTAAAAATGATAATGATGGGGTCTGATGTGATCAGTGACCTAGATTTTGTTTGGTTTTTTTCTGATTGTAGTGTCTAGTGGTGGAGGACCACTGTTCAACATTGATTCTGCAACTGGAAGCTTGTTTCTCCTGTCTGCTCTTGACTATGAAGTTCTGCCTGCTGGAGACAAGACATATAAAGTTGTAGTTGTGGCTGAGGATGGTGGAGGACTGAAGGTAACATTTTGGTTATTGTTATTGTTGAGCAGAACCGACATCACTGCACTCTGGGCAAACCCATAGGTGCTCAGTCTCCCTCAGTATATGTCGAAGAGTATGAATGCCAACTGTTCCTGTAGCTCGCTGGTTATATCACGACAGATACATCCTCTCATACGTCCATCTCTGTTAACCTTACATAGGTAACATTTATGCCAAGTGAAGTAATGGGGGTAGGGATATGGGAGATTTTAAACAGACGCAGAAAGAATAGGATTACTCCACCCTCAGGCATGTCGTACAAGACGACCTAATGTAAGGTTGTGCATTAGGCTGGCAACCTCAGTGTGTTAAACATGTGATACAGAAACCACTACTGCAAGAGCAAATGAATGCTTGCTGCAGGCTTCATTCAAGTAGATCAGCTGCAGTGATGGCTTCCTGCTCCATAAGAGCAAGTATGAAAATTATGATGATGATGAATCTGAGATGCAATATTTTTTGTATAATGCAATGGAAAGTACCTGTTCAAAAACAGTAAAGGATCCCGTTACACGTCTATTGAGATATAGTGGGTATATGGTGTTTGGCCCATATTTTCTTGAGCATCAGCACACTAGGGGTGATGTGGTGAGCATCATGCCAGCCACCTTAACTTTCCAAGAGTTGCTCTGGTACCTAATTCATGAGGTTAGGTTGACCCCTGAGCCGTTTGTGGTCTAAAAAATCCTACCTCAACTGGGGATCGAACCATGGACCACTGAGCTAGGAAGCCAGTGCACTAACCACTGCGCTACTGCGGCTCCCAGTGTCTGTGCGTGTTTGTGTCTTGGTATGTCTGTTTTTGTGCACATGTGTTTTTGTGTATATGGTGTGTGCATGTGTGCCTGCATGCATTTGTGGGTCTTGTATGTTTGTGTGTGTCAGTGTCTCTGTATGTATGTGTGTATATATGTATATAGTGTTTTCTACATAATATGCACGTGTGCTACTTACAGGGTACTGGCACAGTGACCGTGACTGTTAATGATGGCAATGATAACTCCCCAGTCTGTGGCCAGTCATTGTATTTTGTTCGTGTCAGTGAGAAGCAAAGTAAGTCATGTTTTACTTAAAGGTGAAAACTGAAATGAAGTTTTTTTGAAGGAGGAAATGAGAAAGAAAAAAAAAAGAAAAACTTGTATAATAATAATTACATTGAAGAAAAGTGCCAAAAGCTATCTCTGTTATGAAATCAAACCCATGAACTCATTTGTACCTTGTAATATCCTATGTGGTCTTGAGCATCTGTATTAAAGAACACAGGGAATATGGGATGTATGGTGCTAAGGAAAGTACAAGTTGTGTCCTCATGTCATTCATAGATCTGGTGTTATGGTTGACAAACCTGAGACAGACCGTCTATAATTTTATGATATGTTTTTGTATCAGAACAAGCAAGGAAGAAGAAATTAATTGTTAGTTTTTTACATTGTTTGGTTTTTTGCGGTTTTAAGGACCATCATCATTGCTCATGGACAACTCCTTCCTTAGATCACTCAAGGAGGATCTCAGCACAGTGCACGAACTCCATAGCACTGGCAAGGATCTCAATGTGTGTATACATTAATCACGCATTCTATAAATATTTTTGTGGTAGGTAGGATTTCTAATTTTGTAACTTTCGCCAGGGAAGCGGCTATATGGCCTACTATTTACTATTTCCAACTGCCGAGGGATTTTTAATGCGCGCAACTTGCACATGGGACTTCCTATTTTTTTGCCCTTATCTGAAAAGGCTAGGCATTAGATCTCACTTTCCAGGAGACCAGGGGGAGTATGACATCAGTAGGGTCCACTGGGTCTGAAAAAATTGTCATCAAATATATTCCCTGTACTGGGAACCAAACCCGGTACCTTTAGAATTAGAGGCGGACGCCATACCTCTTAGCCACTCCAAGGGTAGTAAAGATAATGATGATGTTTGAACATGGACATGACACAAATCAGCAAATTTTTTCATTTTCTTCAGATTATTAATATATAAGGACAGCTTATGAAATGGCAAAAACAACTATAAAAGTCACATTCAAGTCCAAATGGGAAAGAGAACACCCAGGCCATATAAAAAATTTAAGCCTTTCATCGGCTGTCTAGGCGACAATAGGTTATCGATTTCCGGCTACGCACTGGACACAACAGATTGAAGTACCATCTATACCACAAGTATAGGATTGGTACAACAGATCTTTGCACCTGTGACATCAGCCCCATGACAGTCGAATATCTGCTGCAGTCCTGCCCAGAATACAGCACTGAACAGAGTAGCTTATAGCAACAACCTACTTCTCTCCACGAAAAACTGTTTTGGAGATGTTAGGAACCTTGAGCTGACAGCTGCCTATATTAGTCATTAATATGGAATATAGAGCGTAAATGAGGAAGAAGAAGATTATTAAAGATTTTTTTTTAAAAGCACAGATTAGTGATGTGTACACAGGGAACCTTTGTAACAGATGATTAGATTCAAGTTAATCCATCTAGTACAGACTGGCAGTGAAGGGAATATCAGAAACCGTAAGCTGTGGGGAGCATAATAGTCCATTCCAGTTGGCAAGGAAGTTAAAGATGATGAATTTAAGAGATACAGAAGCTGTGGGAGAAATAATAGTCTGATTTAAGTTGGCATGACATTTAAAGACTATGAAGTTCAGAGGAAATGTTAGAGACCAGAAGAAATATGAGACATTATGGTCAGTGCCAGTTGGTATGGCAATTAGAGAGATAGTCACAGACAGAATTATGTGGGGGATATGAGTCAGTGCCAGTTTGGCATGGCAATTAGTGATGATGACTTTAAGAGAGATTGTTAGAGACCAGAAGATATGGAAACGTAATAGTCAATGCCAGTTGGTATGACATTTAGAGACAATGAATTTACGAGAGAATGTCAGAGACGAGATGATGTGGGATATATAAGTCAATGCCAGTTGGCATAGCAGTTACAGATGATTAATTTAATAGAGTATTTCAGAGACCAGAAGCTACCTTTGACATTATAGTCATTGCCAGTTGATATAGCAGTTAGAGACAATGAATTTACAAGAGATTGTCAGAGATCAGAAAATGTATGAAACATAATAGTCGTTGCCAGTTTTGTATGGCATACATTTCAACCCCTGGAAATGAAAAACCTGTACAAAAAACCCCCTAAAAAAACTGTACAAGTACAAAAAATCCCCATAGAACCTGTACAAAAATTTCCAAAAAAACCTGTACAAAAATCAGAAAAACATTTATGCAAAATAACACACCAAACAAAGACAGAAAAAACCCATACAATGACCATTTTGTTCTTTGAGAAAACAAAAGAGGATTTTTAAATTCTTTTATTTGCCCTTGCTTTCACACAAGTTATAGTTATACTGCCTTTTCCTTGTTTGTATTGAGCACATTTTGTACAATTCTTCACACAGGATATAATAGGAAAATCAGTTTGGAGCAGATACCAGAATTTGTGGGAGACTTAAGTCAGTACCATTTGGCATGGCAGACAGTGAACTAGAGAGAATGCCAGATACAAGAAACTTTGTGCAACATAATAGGCAATGCCAGTTAGCATGGCAGTTAGAGGTGATTAATTTAAGAGAATGCCAGAGATCAGAAGCTGGGGAGACATAATAAGCAATGCCAGTTGGCAAGACAATTACAGAGGAGGAATTTAAGAGAGAATGTCAGAGACCAGAAGCTGTGGGAGTCATAAGTTAGTGTCATTTGGGGATAGCAGGTGATGAATTAAACTCTTAATGGACGAAGTGGTTTTTCTATATTTGATGCAAGGAATTTTCTGTCCCTGAGTATCTATAATGCAGTATATAATGCCTGTATCTCCAGCATGCTTCTATATGGTGGCAGTACATGGTCTTCTTATGCTAAGCAAGAAAAAAAGGCTCAATACCTTCCACCTACGGTGTCTATGCCACACCTTTGGTATTTCGTCGAAGGACAAATGTCGAGGTGCTGTCATGTGCTGGTCTTCAGAGAATGTATACACTGCTTAGACAGCGCAGACTCGAATGTTATGAAGGAATCCTATCTTTCAACCCCCCATTTACTCCCAGTTACAGTATGGAGCTACCTGTCTTAATGAGATGTCTGGACAGAACTTATTGACACCTTACCAATGAAAAGGAACTTAATGGACTAGCCGATATGAACCAGATGGTGTAAACAGAGGAAGAGAAGGTGAAAGGAAATCACTAAAGAAACAATAGGACGCTGCTGGACCAGCTTAGAAGATTACGGATAGGTTAACCAACATGCATAAATACTAAGGTTTATTTGTTTGTTCTAATTATTTAAAAAAGTATCTTCAGAGAGTTTGGATGATAGAAGGAATTAGAAGGCATATATTGAAGGATTATAATATATGTTAATATATATGTGTTGAAAGCTGTCACTGTCGTCGCTCATGTGGTGTGTGTGTGTGTAGTACTGTGCGCGCGCGCGCTTGCGTTTCTGTGGTTGGTTTGTGTCTTTTGCGGGTGGCTAGTGTGATTGTGGTTCGACACGCTACTGTTTAACAGTGTGGGTGTGTGTGTGTAGGAAGAAGATTTTAAATGTTTAATGTGTTTTTACGTAATTCTGTTCGGTTGAGGCTGGGGTTTTTGTGTGGTAGGCGTAAAGGGTTGATGTGATGGCTTGTGTCTATGATATGGTCTGGGTGTGGGGGCGGTTTGAGGGTTACCCATGCCAGGCGCAACTTCCTGACCATCGGCTAAGCTGGTCTGTGGATTTGTCATCCATTTACTCATGCCCTATTGGAGTACATTGAGGGGAGGGAGCTGGGGGAAGCGTGTGTTTCTAAGGCTTCCAGGAGCTGGGAGGGTTTTGGGGGAAGGCGAGTTCTCGCGGTTTTCGAAGAATTGATTCGAATATAGTCATGCTTGCTCTTGGGTTTAAGATTAGCAGAATCTCTATTTTTTTTTACTTTTAAGAATTGAGGATAGGGTGAAATAAGAAGCACACGTGAATTTACTATCTTAGAAATTAATTTTCTTCTCATAATGAGACCGGGACTATGATGTCATATAGAGGCTGAAGATGGATAAGCGCTCATATACAGACTTTAGTGAGAGAGGAGGCCGGGCTGATCTCCAGTTTGGTTGTCCCAACTGATGACTGGTTTGAGATGTTCGCTTAGGAGAGTACGGGTGGGGTCAAGCAATTTGGTTGGGGGTTGATATTATAGTATTGTTTGTATTTTCCAGGTAAGCTTGTTGTGTAAGTTTGAGATGATGAGTAGCTTCATAGATGTCCTAAAGACCTACCCATTTTGATCTAGGATTTAGAGTGCCAGAATATGAGTAGATTTGTTGTATTGTGAGCACTCAGGTGGAGTAAGGTTACGTGTAGATATTACCCGACGTATTGGCCGCACCGGAAAGAGTTTTGAGATTTCGGCGTATTGTATTTTAAATATTGTGATGAGGTAGATCGTCAGATGAGATGGGGAGAGGAGTAAACCCCAATCGTTGATTGTACCATGTCATATCGCTGCCGTAATTGACCCGTAGGATGGTGGATGGGGGATATGGTGGGTGTGGGAGAGAGGAGTATTGGGGGGATGGTGGATGGGAGGGGGGGGGAGAGGGGAGGGGAGGGTTGGAGAGAGAGGGTATGGGGGATGGTGGCAAGTGGATTATTGAGGGGCAGGGAATAGAGAAGTAGTGGGAGGGGGTGGGGGATGGGGATATTGAGGAGGGGTTTTAGGAGGGTAGAGAGTGGGTAGTGGGGGATGGTGGTATGGGGAGTTGTAGGATGTGGGATTGGTGATGGGGGTTAGGGTATTTGGGGAGGGTGGGTTGGGATAAGTTGTAGGAGGGGTGGGAAGATACTGAGATTATGTTGGGGGACTGTGAAGGTGGGATAGTGATCACACACGATGGGGGGAAAAATGTGGTTCACAGTGACAGTACTTTATGGACGGGGGAGGCAGGTATTGTCATAACTTATGGGGGGTGTTGAGAAGACGCAGATGGCAGGCGGACACCAGAGACACTAGGTATCAACAGACACACATGGGGGGATGGGGATATTTGATACTTTAGGGGTCAGGGAAGAGAGACTCGTTGGGGATAATGCTAGTTGATCACTATATACATATGGGGTTGATATTTGCATAAGTGAGTGTATAAGGTTCGGATTGGGGGGGGTATGGTTTTGATGATGTTGTTATGTATGATTAGTGGTGGGTAGTGGAAGGGGGGGGGGTTTAAATGAGTATGGTGGATACATGATTTGTGTCCTCTACGGTGGGTATGGGTGACGAGGGGTTTGGGTGGGGAAGGGGGGAATTTGTGGTTTGGTGTTGATGAGGGGGGTGGTATGGGTGACTGGGTTTATGTGATGGTGGAATTTGTGTTGGATTTATGAGGGTGTTTCACATTTTATGGGTAAGGTAGGGGTTTGGGAGGGGCCTTGGGGTCTAGGCGGGGGGGTAAGTAAGGTGGGGAAGGTATGTAGTCTGGGGGGATATTTCGGGCTTATAATGATTACTTTAGGTGTGTATCTTAGGTGGGTGGTAGGGGGTTTATGTGATCGGGGAGAGTAGGTTTGGGTTGAGGTGGATAGGTTGTGATCCGAGGTTATTGGATTTAGAATATATGTTTTCTAGATGGTTGGGAGGTCGTGTTAAGATTTGGGGTTTGAATCTTGAGGGTGGGGGAGGTTTGGTTTGATCACTTTTTTTGTTGGGAGTTTTGGGGGGGGAGTGGGGGTAGTGAATGAAGTTGCATTTGGATGGGGGGGGGGGTTTATCGATATGAGTAGAAATTGGGCAATGGGGGTGTGGTGGTTTGTACATTAATGTATTTGGGTTTATAAGGAAAAGATGTTGAGGATAATCTAGGATTTGGATAAACCATTTGGGGTTAGGGTGGTAGGGTTTGTTGGGAGGGGGCGAGAAGGGAGGAGTAATAGATGAACCTTTCTTTCCGTAACATTTGAGATGTTGAAAAATGTTGGGGGGGGGTGCTCTAATCCTTGGAGGGTATACTACAGGTGAGTGATTATGGGTGAGGACTTTGATTTCATATGGGTATCTTCTCTCTACTTATAACTATCATGTTGGGGGGTTTTAGGAGTGGGTATTATTGGGGTATTGTCCTTTAGTATTAGAGATGTGAATGTAGACAACGTATATGGGGGGGGGGGGGGACATAGGATTGGCTCTTCTCTATACTAAACTATGCTTCAGGGGGGAGATTAGACTCAATGGTGGAAAGGGTCTTGGATTAGGTGGCATTAAATTTGTTGAAATGAGGGGATGGGGATGTGGGGGAATTTGGTTGGGGTGGTATTTAAAAGGTCTATGTTGTGGGTTTGTGGGGGTTTTGGGGTTTGGGTTTTGGGGGTTTGTTGTGGGAGGGTGGGTGGTAACTGGGGGGTGGGTGTGTGTTTGGGTTTTTGTTGGGTGGGAGGGGGGTTTTACGGATGGGGGTTGGGGTAGAGGGGGTGTTGGGGTGGGTGGGGGATTGGTATGTGTGGGTGAGTTTGGGTGAATTGTTTTTGTTTGGATTGTTTTATGTTATAGTTGGGGTGGGTTTGAGAGTTGTTGGGGGTATATTATGTGGTTTAGGGTTTAAGTTGTTTTTGGTATAGTAAAGTATATTATTTTAGGAGTTTTATTGGGATTGTGGGATGGGTTGGTTGTTGGGGGTGATGATTTTTTGTGATTTAAAAGTAAAGGTTATAATGGGATAATAGGGGATTTAGGGAGATTAAGTTGGAGCAAAACCGTTGATTGTGTGGGAAGTTATAAGTTTGGTTTTTTTGTGTGAAGTTTGTAATTCATAAAGTATAGTTGAACGGGTGGAAATGTTGGGGTTTATGCTTAGGGTGGGATATGAAAATCATAGGGATGTTTAGGTCAAGTTGGGTTGTTGGAAAGGGGTGGAATTAATATTGTGGAGAAATATTGTTGGTTGGAGGGAGGGGGTGATATGTGTAAGTAAGTAGGCAGGTTAGTTAGGGGAACATGGTTGTAAGTAAATTCGGTAGGCCGGTGAATAATTTATTGGTTTTCTGAGGAGAATTAAAAAACCTGGGAATCATGAGGGATCATATCCAGGCCCCACTATTGGTGCCAAATGGTGGGATAATTTTGGAGGTTGTATTTTGTGGTGATGGACCGGACTTAATGATATTTAGAAAAGTTTGCAGGGGTGAGAAGTATAGTTGCTAAATGAGTGCGGTCGGATGGGTTGTGGAGTAGAAGGAATAGGGTACCTGATTTGTTGACACCAAAGTATTTTGGTTTCATGTTGGATGTAAGTTAATGGGGTTAGTAAGTTATGATGACCCACTCCATGGCAAACTAACAATTGTGAAGGAAAAATTCGCTCAGGTAAAATAGATAAGAGATATGTGTTTTGGGTAGGGAAAGGCGTGGCTTTGATGTTATGATTCGGGGGAAAGTAAATCGAAGGGACAAGGTATGGGAAGATTGCAATTATGTTTATGTGGGAAAAAGTTTTGGGTGGTACATTTAAAGGTAAGTTTTCTGCATATACTCTATTAAGGGGAAAGGGGGTCGTTGCGTTACCCAAAAACTAGAGAGAATGAAAGGGGTAAAAATATACCGAAACATTAACTCTTAAGGGCTGCCTTTGACTAGTTCGCCTAAGATCAAAAAAAATTCTCTTACCCAGGGGCTTACTTAATGGGTTCTCTTAGATCTCTTTGGAGGTGGCGTGACGATCAATGTCACTGATTGCGTGGATTCTTGGGTTATTGGAGGTGGTCATCACTTCATACAAAGAATTGGGTGTGAAGTTCAAGAGCTGGTATAGCTGGGACAGGTAAGTTAACGGGTATTGATATTAGTAGGTAAAATGGGGGAAAGTTGACTGTTTAGAGGAATACGTTCAGGTGCTAGTCCGGCAGTGTTTTGAATAATATTATACATAAATAGACAAGCATTCGGGATCTAAGTACCTAAAAAGTGGGTAGCGTCTCCTACATTAACTGGTGGAAAACTATAATACTGCGTGGCAAACGAGTTATGCATGGATTTATTCTACTGCATGCCTGCTGGTGCTTACGGATTCCCACTCCATACCCTGTAGTATTTATATGGCGAGCTGAAAGGAGATTGTAGTCGATGAACATAGGAGTTAGATCATCCAGGATTAGATGGCATCGGGAAGGAGAGCTTCAGCGATATGAGCTGCAGTATTTCCTCGCTACATATTAGTGGAGGTTGTAACCGGATAGATGTCCCGGTGCATTATTAAAATCACATCTTATTTGTAGAATTATGTTGATTAGCAATACGTGACTCCTAGCAGAGTGCGTAATGTGGGCCTGAATTCTTCTTTTACACTAGAACCGACTATGGTTCTACAGTGATAGGCATATGCTGGTTTCGTTAGGGTGGACAAAATGCGTATGATATTTTATGATTGCATTTAAACTTACATATAGGCATCATAAATGCTCACTTTTTTACAGAACCGGCACGAATAGACAATGTCAGACCAGCGTCATAATTGGGTATATATAGTTGGTGCCTAACGTATGCCCATGTAGTGGTCCTAAATAAGTATATCAGAGTGTACTTCGGATCGACTAAGGGGATATTTGAACACCGAGGACTTGAGTGGTAAGTAGGGCCTGGTGTCATGCGGGAATTAGTGGGCGACGGTCCTCTGTATAGTAACGGGGGGGGTTGTGACGATTGTATCCCTGGGTTATATAATCTTCGACGTAAAAGGCGCCCCAAAGACGATTTGGTTTCGCATCTAGGAGCATCGTTCAAGCCACTATTATCGATAATAAAAAGACCATTGTAGGTATTGGGTGGTTTAATACGCGAGCCAAACCCATATTGCATCTAGTCATGGACATTGAGAGGTGGGGACTATGGTCTAGATGTTTTTTGCGGTACAATATTGATTGGGACTTCAAGCTCATGAGTGAGTTGGAAGGAACGACATGAGAAGTAGGGAGATTTGTCGGCTGACTCATGCTACACTGAAAAAGGATGCTACGACCTTTAGTCAGTACCAGTTACAGCAGTTCGTATATGCATAAGGAGCAGTAGGACTCATGCTACGATGATATCAGCCGGAGTACTACCTGCATGGGAGTAGATGTTGTTGTTCATTGGGCATTTTCATAGTAAGACATCTTGAAGAGTTTGCATAAGCAGTGACATCAATCCCACCTGCTTTCTTACGCGATACTTGTTGAAGCAGACTAATTTGGAATAGGAGGGGTAGTGGGGACGTTCGTATAGGTTATAAATGGGAGTGGATGAGGTGTTAGCTATAGGACGGAGTGTGGATCCTACGATTCTCATGGCCTTTGATTCGTGCAAAACACCTGTCCCTATTACCCTTGAGAAGAGTTAGTGTCTAGCTGGTTCTTTCTGATTGTCTGATATTTTGTTCGCACGAAATTCAAGTTTTATTTATTTTGCTGAAGAAATAAGAACTAGCGAATCAGAATTGTAGAAGATTGGAATAGGAAAAGTATCTGATAACAGAAACTTCTATATAGTCGATGTTCATAATGAAGCAGATGTACTAACTTCCTTGTATAATGAGGATGGCAATAAAGGTACATCTAATACTTTCACTGGTCAGTCAAATGTATCTTGGCTCGGTTGATGAAAAAAAAAAAAAAAAAAAAGGTATAAGAATCTACTAGTGAAGAACTGGGCCGTTAGTGATTTGTAGGGGGGGGCATTTAAGAATATTATCTTAGTGAGAGACAAGTTCAACGTGAGGCATGTAATTACTCCCTAAACGTCCGTTCAATACAGAGTAAATAATATGGGTCGAACTGTAAGCAGATGTCAACAGTAAAAAAAAAAAAAAGAATCCCCTACAAAATGTCTATGCACAAGCGTAGACAAAGAAACGACAAACACCCTAGTAAAAAAGATAGGGGAAAAGTACACAATTTCCTCACAGTAAGGTGTAGATATGGTAAGAAGAAGAGATGCAAGAATTGGGATTACATTTGAAAAAGGAATGGAGGTAGTTATAGGATGGATAGCACCAGAAGATTTGATGATTTGAAAGAATGAAGCGATTTGAAGGAAAGTATAACATATGAATAGTGGTGAGGGGAGGTTCACTAGCCTCTGAATTGACAATTATTCACAAGATAAATGAAGGTTTGTACATGAACATGTATTTGTTATAATAACAGACCCGTTTGTGATTGATTTACCCATGAGTTTTTGTTTTCAGTTGAATGGTGGTTTTGGGTTTGAAAGAATAACTACAAAGGGAGGTGTGTTGCCTGGCAAATTGATAGGCATCTTAATAATATTCTTAATATTTTATTGCCATACATTAATTGGGAGCTGAAATATTTAAATTTAAGTATACAATTTTTTTTTATTTTTTAAACATTTTTAAAATCAAGTCTACACTTCACAAGACATAACACACACCTATTCATATCAATTAATTATATGAATCAATTCATAAGATTCTCCAGTCAATTTCACACATTTAAATGTATAACATAAACACCTAGTTAAATAAAATGTGTATTTACAACCTGTTTTTTAAAATATAACCTGAGGAGAAAAATTGCACACATTTTGAGTGGTTGTTTTTACAAACATATGTGGTTTTGAGAAAAAAATCATAAAAATTACATCTATGAAGTGATAGTAATAAACGTTTCTAGATATGTTTCAAACTAAATGTGCACTGACATTCTGAACATTTTATTGCCATACATTAATTGGGAGCTGAAATATTTAAGTTTAAGTATACAATTTAAAAAAATTTTTTTAACACTTTTTAAATCAAGTCTGCACTTCCCAAGACATAACACACACCTATTCATATTAATTAATTATATGAAGCAATTCATAAGATTCTCCAGTCAATTTCACACATTTAAATGTATAACACAAGTACCTACTGAACTTATGTATTTGTCCACTGTCTATTTTTAAAACCTCACCTGTCTGAAAAAATTGCATCCATTTTCGGGCCTGGGTAAAACCCAAAAACAGCCTGGGGGGGAATGAGTTAATTGATAAAATAAATTTTCATTAATTATTTCATGTTTAGCAGTGTTTGTTTTTTTTGCTTAAACGTGAGAGCAATTGCTATGTTAGAGGTTGTGAAATGGAATTTGGGAAGTGTGGTCAATAATAATAAATTATTTGGTGGTAATTTTTAAGTATTTTCATTATATTTTCTGGACCTTAATAACAAGTAAAATAAATTAAGTCCTTAATGATTAAAAAAAAAAAATATATATATATATATATATGCACTTTTGATTTTCTCAGATTCCTTGGACTATGAAACATCACGAACTCATACATTGACCATCGCAGTGATGGATTATGGGAAACCACCTTTGACCTCTACAGTCACTGTTTATGTTACCGTGGAAAATAAGAATGATGGGGGACCAGTATTTTCTGAAACAAAACCTGCAAACATTTCTGAAGCAGCAGACGTTGGGCAGTTTGTTGTAGGTAAGTTCTGAGCTGTATGTATATCTTTTTAAATAATTATTGTTACTGTTGATCAGAATCGACGTCATTGCACTCCAGGCAAACCCAAAGGCGCTCAGTATCCCTCAGCAAATGTTGAAGGGGATGAATGATAATTGTTCCTGTTGTACGCTGGTTGTATACACGCTGGATGCATCCTCTCATATGTCCATTTATGCTGGTCTTACCTTTTACCAAATTTCAGCAATCTAATAAGCTTTCATGATTCATCCATTGCAGTGTCATTCTCTAATAGGTGATCATTAATTGCTCTCAGTATCTCTCCCTTATCCATATCAAATGCACCTACTATAGGTGCTCTTGAAGCTAGTCTATCAGCTCTTTCATTGCCGCATAATTAAATAAATAATTACATAATGAGGGACTGCAGGGAGTCTGTAAAATAAATATCAACCCAAAATCCTCAAGCTTTTTTGTTTGTTATTTTATTGTTTTACACCATGGCAAGACTACTATTTTCAGATAAAGAAAAAAAAACACACTCACTATTTGGAAATATTAATTTACACTAATGGGACAGGAGGTATGGTGCTACATTCTGGTGTCAGCAATTTTTACACTAATGGGACAGGAAGTATGGTGCTACATTCTGGTGTCAGCAATTTTTACACTAATGGGACAGGAGGTATGGTGCTACAGTCTAGTGTCAGCAATTTTTACACTAATGGCACAGGAAGTATGGTGCTACATTCTGGTGTCAGAAATTTTTACACTAATGGGACAGGAGGTATGGTGCTACATTCTGGTGTCAGCAATTTTTACACTAATGGGACAGTGTAATGTTATGATGTATGTATATAAGCATTACCACCCGTGTGTTACCGGGGCCCGAAAGGGGAGCAAAGAATAGTAACACTGTTCCCTACCAAGCATGTCGTAAAAAGCGACTAAGGAGGGTTGGGCATGGGGCCGGTTACACCATCCTGTAAAAAAATTTTAAACCACAAAAAACTTCAACAAATATGGACAAGTCAAATAAAGAAAATAAAACACAGCCATCCAAGACAGGGGAAGGTCCTCTCGCGGGGAGGCGTATGATGCAACACAGAGAAAGCCGAAACCAGGGCAAGAGAGGCAGAGGAAGACCAAGAAGTACATGGAGAAGAGAGTTGGAAACAGAGGTGAAAATGATGAGGAGAACATGGAAAGAACTTGAGATGATGGCACGGGACAGGAGGACTTGGCATGTGTTTGTTGAAGGCCTATGCTCCTTTGGGAGTGGAGGGTTATGAATGAATGAATATAAGCATTACCTCGTCATCTACACAAGCACACACATGTTTCAGAAGGCACTCAGTAAAAGCATGTTCAGTTTGTAGCCATGTTTATTTACAGGATATCGTACATGTCAAGATTCGCATTATATTACAATGTGTGGTTCGTACTTTAATGTACTCATATTACATCCCCCCTTTTTTGAAAAAAAAATGTGTGCAAACATTTCCAACGAAATGTTTCATGTGAGAAAGGATAAGTATGTGTAATGCTCAGTGTGAGTATATATGTCACTGTCTGTATCGGCTGGGAGGTGTCACTGTACGGCCAGAACGAGTGGTGTAAAGTGCTGGTGGTTCTGCGGAAGTCCCTGGTTTAGCTTGAGTTGGTTGTGATTTTGGCCTTGGCGCTTGTTGGTTTTTGTGGGGCACCAAGGTCTGGAGTTACTGCATTGTCTGTTGAAAGCATGGGAATTCTCTGTTCTGTTGTATTCTGTGGGATTTCTCTTATGTCCACTCTGTTTCGCCTCAGGAGATTGCTGCTGCTGTCTGGTCTTAAAGTATAGCTCCTGGGTTCAGGGTTTCTGGAAATGATTGTTGCTTTTGACCATGTGTCATTGTTGTGGTTGTAGGTAGTCACATGCTGACCAGGATATAATGGTGGTAAGTCTTTAGCACATTTGTCATAGTTGGATTTCTGAACTTGCTGACGATGCTGAAGTTGATCATATGTGCTGTCTCTATGTTGTGGACGGAAGTAGACCTTAGATGGTAGGAGGTCTTTAATTCTTCTATCAAACATAAGTTCTGCTGGACTGTCGATCTTACTGTCTCCCGGTGTTGTTCTCCATCTCAAGAGTGCTAGGTGTACATCCTCTGTTCTTGTTTTCTTCATGATTGACTTGATAGTTTGTATCTGTCTCTCAATGAAACCATTAGATTTAGGGTATCTAGGTGATGATGTTGTGTGTGTTTGATCTTCCAGTCCTTAGTGAAGTTTCTGTATGCTTGACCTGAGAAATGTGGACCGTTGTCTGATCTAATTTCATCTGGGATGCCAAACATGCTGCAATACTTCTTTGTAATGTCTGCAATAACAGCTGATGGTGAGGGTTGTGGAAGTTTCTCAATGATGGGAAATTTGCTGTAGTAATCAGCAATAATAAGATAGTCATTATTGTCGATTGAGAAAATATCAGTTCCTATAATGCTCCAAGGGCTCAATGGTATGTCTGATGGTATGAGAGGTTCTCTGCACTGCCTATTTGCATGTTCTTGGCAAATTGAACAGTTTTTACATAGTGTTTCTATGTCCTTGTTTATCTGTGGCCAGTAAACATCTTTCTTTGCTCTCAGTTGTGTCTTCACAATACCAAGGTGACTATTATGGAGCTGTTTAAGGATGATATCGCGTTGTGTTTCTGGTACAACAATGCGATCTCCTTTAAGGATCAGACCATCTTCGATGCTTAACTCGTCCCTCATCGAGTAGTATGGACGGATGTGTGTTGGAACTTCCCTGATAGAGCTTGGCCATCCATGGTATATCAGTTCTTTGAGAGAGTTAAGGATAGGATCTCTCATTGTGTCTTCTCTGATGTGTTCAAGCCGATTACCGCTAAACTTGACAAAATCAACTTTGATGTTTGGGGTAAGATCTGCTGTCTTGTTGGGGTTTGGTAGTCTGCTGAGAGCATCTGCAAGACCTATATCCTCTTTAATGTTGTTAATAGTTACCACACTCAGCTTTTCGCACATTGGTAAACCCAAAATTGCAGGTCCTTCAACATCTACCAAGTAAAATGTTGACAATGTCCATTCAGAGCCTCTGTATGAACATTCAAGTGTTACTGCTCCAAAACAGTCTATACTTGTTCCATTGTAAGCTCTTAGCTTTGTCCTGCCACTCCTACGTTTTACATCCCTTGTGGGAAATCCTTGCTCATCCACCTTGTCAGGCATGATCTGTCTGAATATTCTTAAGGGTAGAGTGTTACCTTGGGCACCTGTGTCTATCTTGAACCGAATGTTTCTTTCTTTGTGCATTTTAATTCCTGGTATTTGGAATTGTACCTTGCAGAAAGCCTGCGTTCTCTTTGGTTTATTACTGAAAGTTAGTATCTTCACAGTATCAAAAGTGGAAGGATCACTTTCTTCACTGGAGTCAAGGTCCTCAGTCATCATAGAGTGTGTTTGTTTTGACGACTTTCTGCTGTGAAGTTTGTGTTGAGCACTGTCTTGTTTCCTCTTGAAACATAATTTTATCCAGTGGCCCCTCTTTCTGCAGTAATGACATGTAGAGTCTTTAGCTGGACAGTGGTTTTGTATGTGGTTTAGGCCACAACATTTACACATAGCACCTCTGCTTGTGTTGTGTTTTTCTTGTTGCTTCGAACCAGTTGCTTTGTTGTGTCTAGGTTTATAGCTTTTCACTGCATCCACCTGGGCTGCTAATGTACCTTGCTGAATTTGTTTAATGTTTAGTGCTTGTGCCTCGTGTTTCCTGCCTTCATCCAGAAGTTGTTGTAAAGTTAGTGTATCACTCTGGCTCAGTAGCCATTTCTGGAACTCTGGCATTGGTGTGCTAAGAAGAATCTGTTCAATAATTCGCTCTTTTTCTTCTTCTTTGCTAAATTTACATACTCTTGTTTTCTCCTTAATGCGAGTAAAGAAATCATCTAGGCTTTCACCACGTTTCTGTCACAGGTGGTGAAGTTCTAATCTTGCCGCTCTAAAGTTCGTGTGCTTTATTATCAGACGTTTTTCAAATTCGTCCAATATGGCTGCGGGGTCTGTCGCCGACTCCACAGGCATGGCGGTAGCAAAACTGTTGTAAATTTTCAAACCTTCATCGTCCAATGCTTCTAGGATATATGGAGTTAGGGTTTGTCCTTCCAGACCAGTGGTCTTGGAATATAGATCTATGCGTTGGCGCCATAACAAGAAAGCTTCACTCTTATCATCTTGACCGGCGAATCTCATTTGCGGTGCGTTGCGATATTGTTTCGCCGCCATGGCTGACCTCGATGACGAAAATTAGCCGAATACTGTACTCACGTGTTATCGTGTAGCTGTTTTGCGTCAGTCCGGTATCGACCGCTGCCACCATGTAATGTTATGATGTATGTATATAAGCATTACCTCGTCATCTACACAAGCACACACATGTTTCAAAAGGCACTCAGTAAAAGCATGTTCAGTTTGTAGCCATGTTTATTTACAGGATATCGTACATGTCAAGATTCGCATTATATTACAATGTGTGGTTCGTACTTTAATGTATTCATATTACAGACAGGAGGTATGGTGCTACATTCTGGTGTCATCAATTTTTACACTAATGGGACAGGAGGTATGATGCTACATTCTGGTGTCATCAATTTTTACACTAATGGGACAGGAGGTATGGTGCTACATTCTGGTGTCATCAATTTTTACACTAATGGAACAGGAGGTATGGTGCTACATTCTGGTATCAGCAATTTTTACACTAATGGAACAGGAGGTATGGTGCTACATTCTGGTGTCAGCAATTTTTACACTAATGGGACAGGAGGTATGGTGCTACATTCAGGTATCAGCAATTTTTACACTAATGGGACAGGAGGTATGGTGCTACATTCTGGTGTCATCAATTTTTACACTAATGGGGCAGGAAGTATGGTGCTACATTCTGGTATCATCAATTTTTACACTAATGGGACAGGAGGTATGGTGCTACATTCAGGTATCAGCAATTTTTACACTAATGGGACAGGAAGTATGGTGCTACATTCTGGTGTCATCAATTTTTACACTAATGGGGCAGGAAGTATGGTGCTACATTCTGGTATCAGCAATTTTTACACTAATGGGGCAGGAAGTATGGTGCTGCATTCTGGTGTCATCAATTTTTACACTACTTGGACAGGAGGTATGGTGCTACATTCTGGTGTCAGCAATTTTTACACTAATGAGACAGGAGGTATAGTGCTACATTCTGGTATTAGCAATTTTTACACTAATGAGACAGGAGGTATAGTGCTACATTCTGGTATTAGCAATTTTTACACTAATGGGACAGGAGGTATGGTGCTACATTCTGGTGTCAGCAATTTTTACACTAATGGGACAGGAGGTATGGTGCTACAGTCTGGTGTCATCAATTTTTACACTAATGGGACAGGAAGTATGGTGCTACAGTCTGGTATCATCAATTTTTACACTAATGGGACAGGAAGTATGGTGCT
Organism: Oreohelix idahoensis; assembly: GCA_024509875.1. Classification (NCBI taxonomy): domain Eukaryota; kingdom Metazoa; phylum Mollusca; class Gastropoda; order Stylommatophora; family Oreohelicidae; genus Oreohelix; species Oreohelix idahoensis. The sequence continues at coordinate 180,058 of JAMPIV010022834.1, forward strand.
ACGGTCTGGTGTCATCAATTTTTACACTAATGGGACAGGAGGTATAATGCTACATTCTGGTGTCATCAATTTTTACACTAATGGGACAGGAGGTATGGTGCTACATTCTGGTGTCATCAATTTTTACACTAATGGGACAGGAGGTATGGTGCTACATTCTGGTATCAGCAATTTTTACACTAATGGGACAGGAGGTATGGTGCTACATTCTGGTGTCATCAATTTTTACACTAATGGGACAGGAGGTATGGTGCTACATTCTGGTGTCAGCAATTTTTACACTAATGGGACAGGAGGTATGGTGCTACATTCTGGTGTCAGCAATTTTTACACTAATGGGACAGGAGGTATGGTGCTACATTCTGGTGTCATCAATTTTTACACTAATGGGGCAGGAAGTATGGTGCTACATTCAGGTATCAGCAATTTTTACACTAATGGGACAGGAGGTATGGTGCTACATTCTGGTGTCATCAATTTTTACACTAATGGGGCAGGAAGTATGGTGCTACATTCTGGTATCAGCAATTTTTACACTAATGGGGCAGGAAGTATGGTGCTACATTCTGGTGTCATCAATTTTTACACTACTGGGACAGGAGGTATGGTGCTACATTCTGGTGTCAGCAATTTTTACACTAATGGGACAGGAGGTATAGTGCTACATTCTGGTATTAGCAATTTTTACACTAATGGGACAGGAGGTATGGGGCTACATTCTGGTATCAGCAATTTTTTACACTAATGGGACAGGAGGTATGGTGCTACATTCTGGTATCAGCAATTTTTACACTAATGGGACAGGAGGTATGGAGCTACATTCTGGTGTCATCAATTTTTACACTAATGGGGCAGGAAGTATGGTGCTACATTCTGGTATCAGCAATTTTTACACTATTGGGGTAGGAAGTATGGTGCTACATTCTGGTATCAGCAATTTTTACACTAATGGGACAGGAGGTATGGTGCTACATTCTGGTGTCAGCAATTTTTACACTAATGGGACAGGAAGTATGGTGCTACATTCTGGTGTCAGCAATTGAACTTGTTCTTTTGGCTTAGTGACACTATTTTCTTCTAATCATAACCCAACACTTAACCCAAAATTAAGATTATATCAGAGTTGTGTGCTTTCTGTGCTTCTCTATGGTGCGGAATGCTGGAGAGTTACAGAGAAGGAAATGTCGAAATTGTCCTCTTTTCACACAGCATGCCTAAGAAAAATTCACCGAATCTTTTGGCCGAATGCCATCACCAACCAAGATCTGCTCACTCGGAGTAAGCAAGAGGACATGCACACCATCATTGCTGGCAGATGCTGGAGCTGGGTTGGCCATGTCCTCAGAAGAGACCCTGATGCTATCACAAGAACAGCTATGCTATGGACCCCTGAAGGAAAACGAAAGAGAGGCCGACCAAAAACAACTTGGCGGAGGACTGTGGAGGCTGAGATGCAGGGAATGAACCAGAGTTGGGGCACTGTACGAAAGATAGCCGCCGACTGAGCAAAGTGGAATCAATTTGTTGTTGCCCTACAAGACGCCACCAGGCGTGATGGCCACTGACTGCTTTGACGGTCGGCGGCTAAGGATCAAAGAAGAAGATTAACCCAACACAGTTTGAACAGGAAATGTTTTTCCATAAAGTATGTATGTACTTATGAGGTCATAAAAATGAGGTACCAGGGAAAGTCTTACTGTCTCATTTACAGGTGGCATTTATGATGGTATTTATATATATATATATTTTTTTTTTTTCTCATTTTACACACGTGGATTAGTTTATGCTATCTTCCCATACTGTTTGTGTATTTACTGTACCTGACACAGACTGAATAGTCATAGCCTAGGTTATATTTTGCCTGTTTCTTACTAAGATTTTCTCATTTTACCTTATTTTGATTTACCTCATTGTGATAGTTTAGGTACCAAATATTACAATAGCAGTTTGGTTATTTAAAACAGTCTGGCATTATAAAGTCTTTTGAATGTTTCTTATTTTTTTCGTGTGTGAGTTTTTATGTTGTCTTTCTTCGTTCTATATTTTTTTTAAAAATCTGCATTTGTATAAATGTGGCACTTGGTGCACATACATTTATAAAGCACAGATGTGCGCACTTACAGACATACATGTAAATTTTTATGTAGACTAGCAGATTTAAGTCAATGTTTCTCACTATAAGAATTGTGCCCAGATTAATTACAAATTAAATAAACATAAAGAAATAATCAGATTTTATATTTACCGTATGGTCTCTGAAGAGACTAAGGAAGAATAGGACTACCCCCACCCTCAGGCAGTTCAAACGTGGCAACTAATATTATTTTTCTTCTTCTTCTTCCTCGTTCGTCCTGAAAAGGACGTTGGTTGCGTTTTGTCCGTTTACAGCTAAGCTGCGATATTTACGCCTTTCGGCCGACACATCCGACTTCGGCACGGCATTTTTTTAGGACCGGGTTTGCCTTCCCACTTCAATCCCTACTCTCTCAGCCAGACTGCAGTGATGCAGCCTGTTTCCAGGACCACTGCTTGGAGGTGGAGTAGGGTCTTGGTCAGCTCTGGTTTTTTGACCCGGACGAAAGCAGTCAGCTATGGGTCGCTGACTGCATTCCACTTTTGACGCGTCTTAGGTCCGTGGTTAGTGAGATCGGATGCCTAGCTTTCTCGGATAAGGGCAAAAAAATAGGAGGTCCCGTGTGCAAATACTAGATGTAACTCAACACATTTTAATCAACCATCATTTTTGAACCAGAAAGCAGGAAGAGGAAGTTAGCACAAGGGCAAGTAACTCTAGTAGGAAACAAAGTAACCATGGAGGCATATACATTCCCTTCCAAGCACTGATGATCAGATGACCTTCTGTTGAGATACTGTGTATAGAAATTCTCATTTTCCCTTTTTAGCTCCTTATAAAGCATGGAGCACCACTGTCACTAGTTCACTTGCAGGAAGTCTACCCTGAAGCGTTCATGCTGTTGCAGTAATAGTTTCTTGAACAATTTGTTTTACACAATGAAGTTGACATCCCTCATCTTCTTCTTCTTCTTCCATCCTTAGCCATCAACCGGCAAAGCAGTATGTGGCCAGTACGCCTAGTGGCGTCTTAGGGCAACAACAAATTGATCAATCTATCGCTGTTTCCACCACGCCTAGTGGCGTCTTTGTGGAACAAAAACAGACCAAACAATCTATCATTGTTTCCGTAATCTTCCGTAATCAGATTGGTTGGCAAGCAGGTGATCAGCCCACTGTGCGAAGTTTTTACGGGATGGGGTAAACAGCCCCATGCCCATACCCTCCTTAGTCGCCTTTTACGACATGCGTGGTAGGGTGCAGTGTTACTATTCTTTGCTCCCCTTTCGGGCCCCGGTAACACACGGGTGACATCCCTCATGCAGAACCTTATATTAGTCACCTCTTATGGCATGCCTGAGGCAACAGTAGGCCTATTCTTTGTTTGTCTTCTCAGAGACCCTTGGGAAATACAAAGGGCATTGTTATTACTACTGTTGCACAAATCTCTAATTATCTCCCTTATTAAAATCATATTGAGGAAATCTGTTGATAGCATTATCAGGCAGTCCTTTTTCTGGAATCACCAGGGTAAGAGAAGTAGAAGGACACCAAGAAACATATAGAGAAGAGAACTGGAGACAGGCATGGAAGTGATCCAGAGTTTGGTGATGTCCAATACAGTATCATAGCAGGAGATACACAGCTTCAGTTTTTTATAGATGCTCGCTCAGGTCGTATATCTACCAGGAAGACGATAGACTTTGAAAAAATTTCATCATATGGGCTGGTAGTACAGGTATTCAGTGCATTTCTTCTTTTTTTCCTTTGACCTTGTTTTCAAAGCTGCTGCTCATAGTCACGCTTTCAGCAGATTTATTCATGCCTTTACCATTCATATTCAAACATTCTTTTAATGACGTCTATGCAATGCCATTGAAACAGTCAGTAAGATAACACCAGAGATGCAGCTGAACATTCCTGAGGCTGAAAATGACTTGGATAACAATACAGATGTTCCAGGAAAGAAAGAAATCATCACAGCTATCAAGGGTTAAGAATGGAAAAGCTGCTTGTCATGGCAGCTAACTGCAGAGCTATTTAAAACTGATCCTGAATTATCAGCAGAACTCTTAGAACCCCTATTTGCACAAATCTGGCAAACAGAGACAGCACCATTTGAATGGAAGAAAGGAATAATTATCAAATAACCAAAAACCAGTGACCTTACAGACTGCAACAACTGGAGAGAAATTTTGCTACTCTCAGTTCCCAGCAAAATATTGGGCAGGATAATTATCCACAGTATTGTACGAAAAGATAGTCCATTTCTTTGTTGTAACAAATTCATTCATTCATAACCCTCCACTCCCAAAGGAGCCTAGGCCTTCAACAAACACATGCCAAGTCCTCCTGTCACATGCCATCATCTCAAGTTCTTTCCATGTTCTCCTCATCATTTTCACCTCTGTTTCCAGCTCTCTTCTCCATGTGCTTCTTGGTCTACCTCTGCCTCTCTTGCCCTGGGGGTTCCAGAACAAGGACTGCCTTGTAATACTATCAACAGGTTTCCTCAGTGTGTGTCCTATCCATTGCCATCGTCTTCTTCTCATCTCTTATTCCACTGGCACTTGTCTAGTTCTTGTCATCAGTTCCACATTGGTAACCTTGTCATACCATTTTAATCCCTCTATTCTACGCAGGCACCCATTTATGAAAGTCTGTAGCTTTTTGGTTGTTGTCTTTGTTGTTCTCAGAGCCATACAATAGGACTGAGTTCACATTTTAGTTGAAGATTCTTATTTTCGTGTTGGATCCGATTTCTCTTGATCTCCATATATACTGAAGCACATTAAAAACGCACCACTATTATATATACTGATGCCAAGAAGCTGGAAAAAAAAAGTGTGGGAATGGATTTTCCCCGTGTTTGTCATGAGGTAGAGAGCGAATGGTTGCTGGAATGGAAAGTGCATGATTCAACCCACGGGTTTGTGTACAGACTACATGAAAACAATGAAAGTTACACGTGCAACACGATTCCCAACAGCTATGACCCTGAAAATGTGTATGCGTTGTGGCAGTATACTCGGTATAAAAAAGGCCGTTGAGACAAAACACCCAGTACATGTGCTTGAAATGCCACGACTATCTGAAAACGACCGCCAACGAGCCATTGGTATGTTGGAGACCGGAATGAGCTCGCGGGCCATTGCCAGAAGGATGAATTGCCACCACAGCACTATTGTACGTCTCAATGAACGTTACGGAACCACTGGCAGTGCCTGGGATAGACTTTGGAGTGGCCAACCATGAGTTACTACCCCTGTGCAAGATCGTCATATTGTGCTGAGTCACCTAAGGAATCGTTCTCTCCCGGCAAGTCAAACAGCAAGAGCAATAGTGGGTAGACGTGGGCAAGTCTCTTGAATGACAGTCATACGATGACTCAGAGATACAGGCCTTACTGCAAGACGACCTTATGTTGGGCCAAACTTGACTCACAGACATCGTCAGCAGCGCCTGCAATGGGCAGAGCAACATGTCAGATGGACTAGACTGCACTGGAATGCTGTCCTATTCACAGACGAGAGCAGATTCAACATATCCTTTGCTGATGGACGTATGCGGATTTGGCGACGTTGTGGAGAGCGCTTTGCAGATTGCTGTGTTCGTCAGCACAAGCGATTTAGAAGTGGCAGTATTCATATTTGAGGAGGATTCAGTTTTCACCATCGCGTGCCTCTTCACGTCTTCCGTGGAAATGTTAATGCTGTGACATATCGAGATGAGGTTCTGGATGCATTGATTGCTCCTGTGTTCACAAATTATCCAGACTTGCAGCTTCTCCAGCAGGATAACGCACGTGCGCACACCGCATGCATTACGCAGCAATATCTACAGCAGCAGAACATTGTGACAATTGATTGGCCTGCCCTATCACCAGACATTTCCCCTATAGAACATCTGTGGGACGAGCTTGGACGCAGAGTCTACAGGCAAGGTTCTCCAGCTAATCTGCAACAGCTCGAAGCTGCTCTTACACGTGAATGGGACTTGATTCCCCGGAATTTCCTTTAGAGACTTGTGCGTTCCATGCGGAGTCGCTGCCAAGCTTGTTTGCAAGCACATGGTGGACATACCAGATACTGAGGATAGTGTAAATGAATTTTTTTATTGGTTGCATTTTTGGTTTTCTCCCTTGCCTGCACAGAATGCAATGATTTTCATAACAATCAAATGTACAAATTAATGACCAGCATGGATTCATAGGAAAAGGAATAAAGATTCCAAATATATAAAATTGTAAACACTTATATTTACATTTCACACTCTGTTCCTTGATTATACAGGTGGTGCGTTTTTAATGTGCTTCAGTATATTTCCCAATGCAATAAAAGCTCCTCTTGCTTTTTTGTATTCTTAGTTTGATATCACTGTCTGTCCCTCCAACTTTGTCTATATTGCTGCCAAGATATGTGTACGATTCTACATCTTGTATTGGTGTTTCTTCAAGTTCAACCCTGTTATCATTACCTGCATTTATTCTCATTATTTTTGTCTTTTCCCTGTGTATTTTCAGACCCAATTGCTGTGACCTCTCATCTAGTGTTTTCAATTTGTCCTGCATCTGATTACGGTTATGGGACAGAAGAGCCAAGTCATCAGCAAAATCCAGATCATCCAACTGCTTAGTCAGAGTCCACTGGATTCCATTTCTGTTGTGTGTTGTCGGTGATCTCATTACCCAGTCTATTGCTAGTAAGAAAAGAAATGGAGACAAGAGGCATCCCTGTCACACTCCTGTTCTTATCCCAAACGGTTCTGTAAGCTGTCCTTCATGAAGAACTCTGCATGTCATGTCTTCATATGTTTTCTTTATTAAATTAATGATCTTCAGGCGAACTCCATAATACCCCATCAATTTCCAAAGTGATTCTCTGTCTACACTGTCAAATGCCTTTTCGTAGTCCACAAATCCGATGTATAGTGGTGAATTCCATTCCAGAATTTGTTCAACTATTATTCTCAAAGTGGCTATCTGGTCTGTACATGATCTGTTTTGTCGAAAACCTGCTTGTTCATCTCTCAGTTTCTTGTCTATGGACTCTTTTAATCTCTCAAGGATAATCCTGTTTAATACTTTTCCTGGCACTGATAGTAACATTATTCCTCTATAATTTGTGCACTCTTGTAAATTTCTCTTCTTAGGCAACTTAACCAGATATCCTTCCTTCCATTCTGCTGGTATCTCTTCCTTTTCCCAGACTTTACCAAGTAATTTATATAACATCTCTATAGCAGTGTCGATATCTGCTTTGATGACCTCTGCTGGAATGCCATCAGGTCCAGACGCTTTTCCATCTCTTAGAAGCTTTATGGCTTTCTTTATTTCTTCCTTCGTTGGTCTTTCACTGTTAATTTGTAGCTCTTCTTCTGCTGGCTGGATGTCCGGGGGGTTTTGTGGAGCTGGTCTATTGAGAAGGTCCTCAAAATATTCTGTTCACCTCTTCATTTGCTCTTGTATATTGCTGAGCAGTTTTCCATTCTTGTCTTTTGTGAAGCAACTTGTTTGCTTGTATTTCCCCGTTAGCTTCTTTGTGCCGTTATACAGTTCGCACATATTCCCTTTGCTGCAGCATCTTCTGCCTCTCTTGCCAACTCCTCAATATACTTCCTCTTGTCTCTTTTGATACTTCTTTTTACTTCTTTGTTTGCTTCTGTGTACACTTCTTGAGCCTTGGCTTTGGAACTTCTGGTTTTGCTTGTGTTTAAATCTGCTTTCTTGTTTTTCCTGTGTTTTATCTTATTGATGGTTTCTGTTGTTATCCATGCTTTTTGTTGTCTTTCCCTTTTTTCCCAGTATTTCTTCACATGTCTCACTCCATTCCGTTTTGATTTGCTGCCAATAGTCTTCTGTATTCTCTGCATCTTCCAGCTATTGGAGCACTTGGAATTTGTTGGATATTGTGACCGCAAATTTGTCTCTTGTTTCTTGGTTTCTTAGCTGTCCTACATTAAATTGTTGTCTATAATTTTGCATTGTTGCATATCTCTTGAGTTTCATTTTTACTTTGGCTATCAGAAGGTGGTGATCTGATGCCACATCTGCTCCTCTATATACCTTTACATCCTGCAATGATGATCTAAACTTCTTGTGTATGCATATATGATCAATCTGATTTTCTGTTCTATGGTCTGGCGATATCCATGTTGCCTTGTGTATTCTCTTATGTGGAAACATGCTTCCTCCTATAGCCAGTTGATTTGAAGCACAGAAGTTTGAGAATAGTTCCCCATTTTCATTCATTATTCCTAGTCCATGTTTTCCCATGACTTCTTCAAAGCCGGTGTTGACTGTACCTATCTTTGCATTCATGTCACCCATCAAAATTGTGATGTCTCTTCTTTTTACTTTTTCCACAACTTTCACAGACTCTTCTTTGTCATTAGTTGGTGCATAACATTGGATGACATTTACATTTATTTTCTTTTTAGCTGTTTTAAAGGTAGATGTTATTATTCTGGGTCCAACGGCTTCCCATTCAATGAGTGCTTTCTGTGCATCTTTAGTTAACATAAGAGCTACTCCTTCACTGTGGTGTGAACTTTGGTCTTCATGTCCTGAGGACAGCACCAATTCACCTGTGATGAGTTTCTTCTGGTCTACCCCCTTCCACTTTGTTTCACACATTCCCAGAACCTCGATTTTATATTCCCTCATTTCTGCTGCTACTTGTGCCACTTTCCCTTGTTTGTTTAATGTCCAAACATTCCAGGTGCCAAATCTGGATGTTCTCCTAGAAGAAAGAAGGTTAGTTAGCAACACAGTCTCCTTTCGGCTTTCTCTGTGTTGCATCATACGCCTCCCTGGGAGAGGACCTTCCCCTGTCTTGGATGGCTGTGTTTTATTTTCCTTAATTGACTTGTCCATATTTGTTGAAGTTTTTTGTGGTTTAAATTTTCTTTACAGGATGGGGTAACCAGCCCCATGCCCAACCCTCCTTAGTCGCTTTCTACGACATGCATGGAAGGGAACAGTGTTACTATTCTTTGCTCCCCTTTCAGGCCCCGGTAACACACGAGTGATTGTAACAAATACTTTCTCAATTTTTTTTTGTTTTTTTGTTTTGTTTTGTAAAAAACCCACGGAGTGTCCAATTGGTAGAGTGGTTAGAGCTTTTGCCTCTTTATTCAAGTTCGTGGGTTCTGGGTTCAAAACCTGGTAGCGTCAAGCCCCAATCTATTCAGCTATAAATGGGTACCTGTCTCTCCTTGAGTTATCTAAAGCAAAGGCAGTGAGGGAGGGAACCGGTCACTGCACCTCATAAAGCTGGACCTAGTATAATGAAGTCTGTAACACTTCATTCCCCTACAGCAGTATCTGCTATGAGGCTAGCTGTCATAATTTGAATGCGAATCGCTGGCACTTTCAGCTGAGGGGTCTGCCTGTCTTATTTTCTATTGTAGTCTCCTCCCACTTTTCTGTATAATAGCTCCTACAAGCTCTATTTCTCTGCATTAGTCACGTCACTGTTATGTTGGACAGGCTAAATTCCACCCCTTTACACGTGTGCATCGGCATCTAGCTAAAGGTCCTCTTATTCTGCCTTTCTTGTAGATGACAGTTCCCTGATTATTTGATTCACAGAGAACCCAGAGACACAGGGAATCGACTGTAACTTTCATCTGTCCAAATGCATCGTTCGAATTACAGCCTAAGTGTCGCTATAGATTACGTCTCTTTCTTTTATCAGGGGACGCAAGGGAGACAGCTCCCAAGGTCTTTACGTCTTCTTACACCGCTCTCAATGCATGTGCGACCCCACGCTAGAGCACCTGCAGACTTTATCTTACTATTTAAGCTAGGCATCCCTAACACTCCTTGCCATTGTCTTCAGAGATAATTTTTGCTACCTTACAAAGTGGATCAGTGCTAAGTGCCAATCTCAGTTGTATTGAGTTTAGGAATATTCTGTCAGTCGGTAAGCACACATTTACTTAATTAATGTAGTAGCGCAGGCCGCCAGCACCCGTGTGTTACCAGGGCCCGAAAGGGGAGCAAAGAATAGTAACACTGTTCCCTGCCACGCATGTCGTAGAAAAACCTTCTTTCTTCTAGGAGAACATCCAGATTTGGCACCTGGAATGTTCGGACATTAAATGAACACGGGAAAGTGGCACAAGTAGCAGCAGAAATGAGGGAATATAAAATCGAGGTTCTGGGAATGTGTGAAACAAAGTGGAAGGGGGTAGACAAGAAGAAACTCATCACAGGTGAATTGGTGCTGTCTTCAGGACATAAAGACGAAAGTTCACACCACAGTGAAGGGGTAGCTCTTATGTTATCTAAAGAGGCACAGAAAGCACTCATTGAATGGGAAGCTGTTGGACCCAGAATAATAACAGCTACTTTTAAAACAGCTAAAAAGAGAATACATGTGGATGTCATCCAATGTTGTGCACCAGCTGATGACGGAGAGGAGTCTGTGAGAGAGGCATTTTGTACTAGACTGCAGGAAATTGTGGATAAAGCTAAAAGAAGAGACATCACGGTTTTGATGGGTGGTGTGGGTGCAGGGATGGGTACAGTCAACACCGGATTTGAAGAAGTCATGGGAAAACATGGGCTAGGAATAATGAATGAAAATGGGGAACTGTTCTCAGGCTTCTGTGCTTCGGGTCAGCTGGCTGTAGGAGGGGACGTGTTCCCACGTAGGAGAGTGCACGGGGCAACATGGATGTCACCAGACCATAGGGCAGAGGACCAGATTGATCATGTGTGCATGGACAAGAGGTTTGGATCATCATTGCAGGATGTGGGGGAGCGGATGTGGCATCGGATCACCACCTTCTGATAGCCAGGGTGAAAATGAGACATGGGAGATATGCAGCAATGCAAAATTGTAGACAACAGTTTAATGTGGGACAACTGGGAGATCGAGAGACGAGAGACAAATTTGCAGTCATGGTGTCCAACGGATTCCAAGTGCTCCAGCGGCTGGAGGAGGCGGAGAGTGCAGAGGACTGTTGGCAGCGGGTCGGGACTGTGTGGAGTGAGACATGTGGGGAAGTGCTGGGGAGAGGGGAGCGACAACAGAGGGCATGGGTGGCAACAGAGGCCATCAGTGAGACGGGACAGAAAAAGCGGGAGGACAGATTTGAACACAGGCAGGGCCAGAGGTTCCGGGGTCGGGGCTCGGGAGGTGTGCACAGAGGCGGACAGGGAAATAGAGGGAGGTGTCGAAAGAGACAGGAGGAGGTGTATTGAGGAGTTGGTGGGAGAGGCGGAGGATGCTGCGGCCAGGGGAGATATGAGACAACTATGTAGCGGCACAGGGGGGCTGGCAGCGAAATGCAGGCGTACGGGTTGCCTCATGGAGGACAGGAGTGGAGAGCTGCTCAGCGGTATACGGCAGCAGATGAAGAGGTGGACAGAGTATTTTGAAGACCTTCTCGATGGGCCAGCTCCACAAGGCCCCCTGGGCATCCAGCCAGCGGGTGGGGGTTGAACGGGGTCTGGAATGGAGTTCGCCACTGTACATCAGATTTGTGGACTGCAAGGGGGCATTTGACAGTGTGGACAGAGAGTCGCTTTGGAGGTTGATGGGGCGTTGTGGAGTTCCCCTGGGAATCATTGATTTGGTGGGAAAGGCTTGTGAAGACGTGGCATGCGGGGTTCTTCGCGGGGGACGGCTTGTGGAATCGTTTGGAATGGGGGCGGGAGTGCTGCGAGGATGCCTCTTGTCTCCATTTCTTTTCTTACTGGCGATGGGCTGGGTTGTGAGATCATCGGCGACACACAGCAGAAATGGAGTCCGGTGGGCTCTGACTGGGCAGTTGGATGGTCTGGATTTTGCTGATGGCTTGGCTCTTCTGTCCCGTGGCCATGGTTGGATGTGGGGCAGGTTGAGGGCACTCGATGGGAGGTCACAGCAGTTGGGTCTGAGGGTACACAGGAAAGGGACAAAAATGGTGAGAATGGATGCAGGTGATGATGGCAGGGTTGAACTTGGGGAGACACCGGTACAGGATGTGGAGTTGTGCGCATATCTTGGCAGCAATGTGGACGGAGTTGGAGGGACAGACAGTGATATCAAAGTGGGAATACAGGGGGCAAGAGGGGCTTTCATTGCATTGGGAAGTGTATGGAGATCCAAGGGGGAGTCAGATCCGACACGAAAGTGGGAGTCTTCGGCTCGGATGTGGGATCGGTCCTGTTGTGTGGCTCTGGGACATGGAGAGCAACAGGGACGGCGGCCAAGGGGCTACAGACTTTCATGGATGAGTGCTTGAATAGAGTGGAGGGATTGAAATGGTATGGCGGGGTTGCCGGCCTGGAGCTGGTGACAAGGGCTGGACAGGTGCCGGTGGAGCGGGAGATGGGAGGGGGAACAATGGCGATGGATTGGACACACACTGAGGAGACAGTTGCTATCTGTTGATAGCATTACAAGGCAGTCCTTGTTCTGGAACCCCCAGGGCAAGAGAGACGGGGGTGGACCGGGAGGCACATGGAGAGGAGAGCTGGAGACGGAGGTGAGGATGGTGAGGAGAACGTGGAAAGAGCTTGAGACGATGGCACGTGACAGGAGACTTGGCATGTGTTTGTTGAAGCCTGCCGCCTGTGCTCCTTTGGGAGTGGAGGGTTATGAATGAATGAATAGGCCGCCAGGTATTTTAACTTAACGTATAGAATAGAGATCCCTCATTACTTGGTTTCACCTTAAATATATATATATATTTTTCCTTAAGATAAATTTTTCCATGACAGGGAAACTCTGACTTTATTAAGTGTGCCACAATAAAAAAAAATAAACACTAAGATGTTAAGTTAAGAGTGTTTTTCCTAAGACAGAAAGTGTGAGTCTGTGTATAATAGTACTACCATTTTTGCTCGCTTGGTCTGTGTAGAATATTACTGTAAAGAATATTACAATTGTGTAAATACTGAGTATCACATCAGTTCTATGTTTGTAACTTCTCCGGTGTTATTACTTACTGGAGTAATTATTAACTGGGCACCTTTTAATTACCTTGGTATGTGTGTAGTAGATTAATTTTTCTCAAGCATTACTAGCTTGTTTGTAAACAGAGTGTGGGTTTTTTTTTTTCCCTCAATATTATAGCCAGCCCAGCTGGTGCATAAACTGAAGCTGAAGTATAAGCATGTATTCTTGGTGACCCCCAAGGCACTGACCAATGAAGGCCAACTGGTTGTTTGGCCATGTACAACGCAAACTGTGTGGGTGTGGAATATTTTGGCCTCAGGGCCGTGACCTTGATGTCAGGGTTGCCATGCGCAGCGGTGACAGAAATCTTAGGCAAAACAGCGAACGAAGGGTGAAAACATGTTTTGATTTGTGTGGGGTGGGAAACGGAGAGGGAGAGTTTGTTTATGTTTGCATGGCTGAGAGAATAAATAGGTGTGCCTGTTACGGGCTACTAATAGAATGTTGATTGCTTGTTTATTTCCAGATATCTTTAGTCATCCCTTACCATGCTTCCTGTTTTCCTGCAGTCCCAATTATACTGCAGTTCCCAGTTTACACTGCAGCTTCCAGGTTATACTGCAGTGTCCAGCAAATATCCTGTTTCCAGCCTATAAGGCTGCTTCTTGGATTATAAAATACCACTTTGATTGCTAATATCCGCAAGTAGGCATTATTCCTGCTCCCTGGATTACATATCTACAACATCTATTGCCGCCATTTGCAATTATCCATCACTCCAGCACATATGGGCTTGCCTCCATTGCCATCATGATTATGAGCAATATGGTCAAACCCATTGATATCCTGTTATAAGATGGCATATATTGATATAACACCACAGAAGAGTAGTCAGTTGCCGGTACTTGGTACCTGTCTTGGCGTCAAGCCTTCACTAACCAGTATAAGAGGTGTGTCATTGCACCCTTCATGGTTACTCGTTTGCCAGCAGATGCCATTGTCAGATATATATATATATAAATCAGGGGTATATCAGCACTTGCCTGTTTGTATTGCCTCAAGCCAAAGCATTTGAAAGCATATTGATTTAATCAGTATTAGCCACAGTGAGAGTTGAGCTCCATCGCCTGAGAACACCCAATTAGTGGGAAAAATATAGTATTTCCTAGCTGATGAGTAATTTATCTTCCCGAATTTATTAACACAGGAGCGACTGTTTTCGTCAAGAGAACTGGGAGCCTTCCCTGTTAGTTAGATTGTCCTGGTTTTTTTGTGTAATTTTACATGTAGTAGTGATTTGCCTGTGTTCTTGAGTGTGATACAAAATCACTGGCCAAATAGCGCTAGTGAGATTATTTTTTATTTTCTTTGTGGATATTTACGTAATAAATATAATTATATTTTCTAAGCAGTTAGAATTTACTTCTGTTCTACCTGTCACTTGATGTTTGCTGTTGAAGTCCTTACTGTAATAGATTAACCTATTTAGCATGAGCGGACGGATGAGTGTATGACATCTTAAACATCGTCTCGAATGTGGCTTGGAAGAAGACATTAGATATCTATTATATCTCTCTTCTCTCCAGAAGTCATATCTCTCTCCTTATTTGTCTCTACTTTCACATTACTCATTTATACTATGTCTAAACTCAGACATCAGCTCTTCAATACTTGCAACACTACCTTTCCCTTTTAAAAAACACATGGTCTGATTTATTTTGTAGGCAAAAGAAAAGGGAGGGGCTTATTCAGCAACGGTCACCCAGATCATCAATGTGGTTGATGTTGATGATGAAAAACCAGCATGTGCTGACACCAGTTTCTTAGTGACTGTACCAGAAAGTGTACCTGTTAATTATACGGTAATAGACCTAGCCTGCTCGGATGCTGATCCTGGAACGAGCTTGACATACACTATCTTGTCAGGAAATACAACTTTGTTTAAGGTAAGGAAGTATTTAAGACAAATAATGTAACTATTGCTAACCCTATGAACCTGTTGATGGGGTTGTTTTTTATATTTCTGTCTCCATGGTTACTTTGTTTCCTACTAGAGTTACTTGTCCTTGTGCTAATGTCCTCTTCCTGTTTTCTGGTTATAAAATCATGGTTGATTAAAATGTATTAGTTACATCTGTTGTGATCGGGCTTATAATTATGCTTCATTATGTGAGAATGTTTGACAGCCAGCCATGTTTCATTACATTTACCACAGTTGAATCCACACAACGGTAAATATCAACAGAACCAAAATAAGAATCCACCAAAGACTTCCTGCTGTCAGCAGGTTTCTTCAATATATGTCCTATCAACCACCATCTTCTCATCTCCTGTTCCACTGGCACTTGGCTGGTTCCTGTCAGCAGTTTCATGATAGTGATCTTCCTCATATATACTTACTTAGTCATTCACCTTCTGCCGTGAGGTGTAGAGGTTATATATGCTAGTCATTAATTTAAAAAGCTCTAAATGGAAAAAATGCAGAGAAAAATAGGAAGAAAGAATTGAGGCTGTCAAGATGTGTAGCCTATATATAGAAGAATGGGGCGCATCTTGTGGAAAGAGAAGAAAACAAATACAGAGATCCTAGAAAATCTAGGTATGAAAAGAGAACTAATGAAGGAGATCAAAATTAAGCAGCTAAAATATTTTGGCCTCATAAAAAGACATAACATCTTGCAGAAGACCATAATAGAAGAGAGAGGTGATGGCAAACGTGCAAGGGGAAGACCGCGCTATAAGTGGGAAGAAAACTTCAAGAGATCGACATGAAAGAGCCTATCAGTGCACCATCAAAAACAAGAGACAGAAGACAGAGATCCATTACAGACAACCTTCGTTGTGAAGGTGGCAGTTGATGATGATGAAATAAAATGTTTTGAAAATGGCTAAGTTGCTCTAAAATTGTTTTTTTTTTTTGGTGACTAATAATGCATTGCCTGCTCAACCATGTCTTTCAGATTGAAGGCAGCCAGATCAAACTGAAGACACGGTTGGACTTTGAGATACTTCCAACAACTAATGATTTGACCATTTTGGTCTCGGACTCAGTCCCCAGCCATGACCTACAGATTTCTGGAACTGTCATCACTGGAAGTGTTGACGAAGGTCCTCCTAAGTTTGATAAAGGTATTATCTGGAGTAGGTCAACATTGCCATCATCATCATCACCCGCATTATCATCATTATTTCCCTGTTTAAAGGCATCAAAGAAGAGTTGGCCACTCGAACAGCAGCAGCTGGGAGACTTTTTCAGGCCATAAATTGAGGATTCCTCAGCAAGAGAGAGGTTGGTAAGAAAATAAAGATGGCTGTATACCGCTCCACCTATGTCCCAGTCTTGACATATGGATGCGAGTCATGGGCAATGACTACAACCCACAAAAGCCAGATCCAAACCTCAGAAATGAGGTATCTGAGGAAGGTGGTTGAAGTAACAAGAAGAGACATGGTCCGCAACCAGACAATACGTCAAGGCCTAAAATCCCACCCCCTGCAGACCCAAGTAGAACAGTCCCAACTAAGATGGTTTGGCCATGTCTGCAGAATGGGAGAAAATCGGCTACCACGACAAGCATGGGAAACAAAGAGCCAGGGATCCAGACCCCAGGACGACCCAGAGTCCGCTGGGAGGACAACATTAGACAATCTTTGAAGGACCGAGGACTAGAATAGAACCAGGCCAGGAGGAAGACAGCCGATAGGATAGTCTCGCGCTCTCTCTTTTAAACCTCTATACCTCACGGTAGAAAGGGAACGACTAAGTAAGTATTTCCCTGTTTAATCCTAATGGAGCATGCATTTACCACTACAGCTGGTCCTATTGCAGGGGGCCTGAACCAAATCATTCACGTGCTGTTGCTGTGGTAGTTCGTTTTACATAACGAGGTTGCCAACCCATGCACAACCTCTTTAGTAAATGATCTTCACCTTCTGTCCATCAAACCAGAATCAGTCACAATGAGAATACTTGATGTGAGGTCACAACAACTAGTTTGAACAGAGCAAAGACAATGATGAATTCAAAAACTTAACCTTCGAAACAATATAGACAACATCCTCATTGGCTGTGTGCAGGAGGATCTCACATTGAATAGGTGACAGCTGAGGGGAGCTGAGAGGTGATTCTGTGCAGGATGGGACAAGTCCTTGTGAGAGCACATAATTTTAACCCTGTATATTTGGAGAGCCCCATGGATAGCGGGGAACACACAGTGTGCTGCCTCTTTTCCCTTTTCTAGTTTGAAACCAGATGTGAGGATCTTTTAAGTGCCAGGCCAGGATAGAATACCCGGGGAAAGAAACTCGAGCTCATGATTCCAATGCAACAAGCTTCAGAAAGGCACAGGATAAGAATAGGTCTAAAATGTAGATAATAAAGATTCCTCAACTAGTCATTGGCTACAAAAGAATGATAATTTCAGAAGCCCTAGTTCAACACCAACAACATCTAGATAAGGATATTAAAAACATAAGTATTTGCACCTCTTTTTAAAATGCATAGAAATTGAAGCAGGTTGGAGCCGAACAAAAAAGTAAGACTTTCTTAGATGTTGTAGCAGTCCTATTTTATGGTTCTAAATCATGGAGAAAAATTCAAATAACAACCATAAGGTTACAGCTTTTCACAAACCTATGCTCAGGCTGAATATTAAAATGGACAGGATTATCATTATGGAACTGGTGTAAAGAGCAACACAAATACCAGTGAAATAAGAGATGAGGAAATGACACTGGCAGTAGACAGGACTCTTAGTGTGGAAACCAGCAGAGAGTATCACAAGGCAGACCTGATCATGAAATTCCCAAAGGAAATGAAATAGATGGAGACTAGAAAACTTGGAAAAGAAAGCTGAATACATTTATAAGAAAAGGATAAAGAAGATATGGTAAGAACTTCGGCTACTGGTGCAAAACTGGAAGGTTTGGTGTAGACTAATTAAAGGCCTTGGCTCCGCATTTAGCTGGAACATAAGAAGAAAGGATCGTTGGCTACTTTTAAAGAAGGGAGCTGGTCATCCTATCTTGTAAAGCTGAGACCTATTACAGTAAAATCTCTGAAAATTCACTCCCCTATGGCAGTATATGCTATAGGACTATCTTTACCATTTAAATATAAAATAAGTGCATTTTTCATATCTGCTTATAGATGCCTATGTTGTCCATGTTCTGGAAAATCAGACGGCTTACAGCAGTATCTTTATGCTGGTGGCAACTGACCCTGATTCACCTCGAGACCAGAATGGCCAAGTGAAGTACTCATTCACTGACCCACATCCATTGTTTTCCCTGGACAAACAGACTGGACAGGTTTGAGAATGAAATATATTATGTCACTGTATCTTTAATGGTACTGCTTAAGGGAAGGACCTGCGGTGAAATCTATCTTCATAAATAGTTTGCAGGATTTCAATTAAAATGCACAGGCTGAAATAACAAAACAATAATTATGTGTTAAAAAAAAGTGTTTTGTGGTATTGTACAGTATATTGGTTGCACCTCTACACCTCACGGTAGAAGAGGAACGAATAAATAAGTAAGTATATTGGTTGCCATGGAAAATGTGGCCATATTGGATTTCAATTCACTAAAGCTTTTTTTTTTTTTTTTTTTGTCAGTTACAAGAATTAAATGTGAATAGGAATCTCAGGGTTTGTATTTTAAAACTTTTATCCAATTAGATTTTTGATAGTTTTAGTAGATCTTGAGCTACATAATGTTAAAGTTAGTTTATAAAAAATGTAACACAAGTTGCATAATTTTGCATGATTTCCAGTAAATAAAAATGTTAATAAGATCTCAGAACTCTGATCTGATAAAAATTGTATCTAGCAATGGAAAGCATCTGTGCTAAAACTCATTAGTAATAGAAAACTAGGTAAAAGATTAATTTCTTAAGGAAATATAATTTTCAGTGTCAGAATACACCTGCTTGGAATGTGTTCTGACTCTTGATTTTGGCATATTTAGATTTAGGAGAACTGAAGGGCGCGATAGTAGACTGGGAGCTGTCATATTGGCCAAGCATGGGGTATTTCCACTTCAATTTGGAATTTTAAAATACATTTTTTTTTTAAATTTTTAAATGGCCACATTCTTTGTCAACCGTTATTAATTTTGATAAAGCCCAAAACAGGTTTGGGTTAGGTTAAGACTAGCTGTAATATATAGGCAGCCAGTCTAGCAATGTGGCGGCCCTTCTCTACTGTCATCGCATTTTACCTTTAGGAGATTATAAATAATCAGAAAATAGACTAATCATAATTTAGTATTATTTCTATTTTACATTCAAATGTTCTCCTCCCACCAATGCATATTTTGCTTTTATTAGGAATGTGATGTATCAAAATCTTTATTTAATCCAAGGCAGGAAAATAGCTAATGCCTATCCATTTCTAAATGTTCACTGCCATAATTTTTTTTTTCTGCCTGTGAATCATGCTAAAAACCTAGCCAGGTTTATAACAATAGATTTGACATTATATTTCCACACAACCTGTCTGAGGAAAATTCTTCAAATTTTCTGGCCATCCCAATCCAAGAACTGTTAACTCTGAGTCACCAAGAAGACATGCGCACCATCAAAGCGAGTAGATGCTGGAATTGGATTGGCCACCTCCTTAGAAGAGACCATGACACCATCCCCAGAACTGCCATGCTATGGACTCCAGAAGGAAAGCAAAAGCAAGGATGGCCAAAAGCGCCACCTGGCGGAGAACTGTGGAGTTGGAGATGCTAAGCATGAACCAGAGCTGGGGCACCACACGAAGGATGGCTGTTGACCAAACAAAGTGGAGACAGTTTGTTGCTGACCACTATAGGGGTCATGGTCACTGATTGCTTTGTCCATCAGCGACCAGGGACCAAAGAAGAATACTTGGCATTATGTATAAACAGGCACCTGATCAGTTTAAATGCATTGATTTTGTAAGGGTGATAGCAGTAGTGTATGCTGCTTACATAATGAAACATGCTGTCAGTTTTTGGGACAGTAGACAAAACCAAAATCAACCTGTGTTAATTTCATCCAGATCCTTCTGGCTGGCTTGTTAGACAGAGAAAGGGAGGCTTCACATTCACTGGTGGTGAAAGCTGAGGATGTTTTGGGGTCAGACACTGCCAATGTGACAATAGTTGTTGATGATGTCAATGACAACCCGCCACGATTCAAATCCTCTGTGTACAGGTAATTCACATTACATCATTCATTCATCCACTTTTTTTTTCTCATTACAGAGTGTGGAGCTACCATTGCAGCTGGCCTCTTTGCAAGAAGTAATGCATTCATATGTTCTTGTAGCAGTGGGTTCTTGGAGCAGTGGTTTCTTGTAGCAGTGGGTTCTTGGAGCAGTGGTTTCTTGTAGCAGTGGGTTCTTGCAGCAGTGGGTTCTTGCAGCAGTGGTTTCTTGCAGCAGTGGTTTCTTGCAGCAGTGGTTTCTTGCAGCCTGTTGCTCAGCCTCACAACAGTCATGTTTACCTTGTGCCCCCACTTTATATCCTGCTATTCAAAAAGAAAATATGGTATTGTTGAACAGAATTGATCACACTGCACTCCGGGCAAACTCATAGGTGCTCAGTCTCTCTCAGTGTATGTTGAAGAATGTGAATTCTTACTGTTCCTGTAGCTAGCCGGTTGTATACACAACGGATGCATCCTTTCATACATCCATATCTGCTAGCCTTGAGTTTGAAGCCAAATTCCAACAGTCTTAACCTTGATGAATCATCTTTTGCAGTGCCATTCTCTAACAGGTGATCATTAATTGTTCTCAGTATCTCTACTTTATCCATTTCCAGTGTCCCCACTGTGGGTGCTCTTGATGCTAGTCTGTCAGCTCTCTCGTTTCCACGTACCCCTGCATGACCAGGTCTGTAGATCCACACCAGCTTCTGCATATTTGAAGCTTCTATGAATGTTTTCCATTCCTGCTGTTGCCAACCATTTTGAACCTTTCGAAGCATGGACTGAGAGTCTGACACAATGACTGCCCTTGTTAATGAAGTTTCAGTCAGCCACCTTAAGGCTACAGTAGCTGCCCCCCCCCCTCTCTCTCTCTCTCTCTCTCTCTCTCTCTCTCTCTCTCTCTCTCTCTCTCTCTCTCTCTCTCTCTCTCTCTCTCTCTCTCTCTCTCTCTCTCTCTCTCTCTCTCTCTCTCTCTCCTCTCTCTCTCTCTCTCTCTCTCTCTCTCTCTCTCTCTCTCTCTCTCTCTCTCTCTCTCTCTCTCTCTCTCTCTCCCTCTCTCTCTCTCTCTCTCTCTCTCTCTCTCAGTAATATTTAAGATACATGTGAGAATTAATGGATTCAGTATGGAAGACGAGAGAAAGGAAGGGCAGAATGTTAGACGGGCCTGCGTGCCCAATTCTAAACCCTTTGAAAATAAAGTTCGTTCACTCTCTCTCTCTCTCTCTCTCTCTCTCTCTCTCTCTCTCTCTCTCTCTCTCTCTCTCTCTAAATATATATATATATATATATATATATATATATATATATATATATATATATATATATATATATATATATATATATATATATATATATATATATATGAAGTAGCTTCAGAAAGTTCCCAGAATTTGTTAATTGTATAGAAAAGAGAAACACAATTATTTACATTACATTTCCTTCAAAATAGTTCCCTTCGGCAACTACACACTTTTGCCAACATCCATACAGCTGTTGGAAACATTCCTGGAACCCATTCTTTGACACCTCTCAGCTGCTTTGTCGCATTGGTGATAAAGTCCTCAGCATCCTTGAATCTTTGCCATTTCAGTGCCGATTTTAGGCTAGGGAACAAGAAAAAATCAGGTGGTGCTAGGTCGGGAGAATATGGAGGATGTTCCCAGGCAGTCACATTGTGCGTTGCAAGGTACTGCTTCACCAGTAGGGGTCGATGTGCTGGCACATTGTCATGCAGCAGAACACAACTGTTTGTTCTCCAATTTTCTGGGTGTTTCCTTCTGATTGCATCTGTTAGATGATGGAGGATATCAACGTACATTTCCTTGTTAACCGTTTGGCCTTCAGGAATTAATTCATGGTAGACAATACCCTGGGAATAAATAAAAACTTCCAACACAACTTTTCCTTTGCTCTTGTCCAAGCGAAATTTCGGTGTCCAGGGAAATGAAGGTGCTCATCATCGACACTAACACGAACTTCACGGAAACACTTGTGCCACTAAAAAACTTGTGATTTCTTCATTGCGGTATCACCATATGCTTTATTAAGCAAGGTTACTGTCTCTGAGGGTGACTTCTCAAGCAAAACACAAAATGTGACATTTGTACGTTGTTCAATCAAGGGCATTTTCAACTCCGACGATGCTACGTGCACACCACACAAACAAACTTCTGTTTGAGAGTATGTGTGAAGGTTACATCAGCCATGTCATTTCCTCAAGGTCACTACCAACTTATAAAACTATAATCTCCATGACATAATCACTCATTCAAACATGAGTCGACTATTCCAGGAATTTTTGAAGCTACCTTTTTGCTGAAATTTATTCCTTAACTCTTTGACTCTGCAATAATTTTCCACCCTGTGCCGTAATTTTAATACGTGATAGACTAAACGCTCAGAGAGTTGTTTTGGCACGGGTGTCAAATCTAACCAACGCTCTGAGCGTTGTTCCGGAGTCAAAGAGTTAACAGCACTTGATAAATTCCATTTTGTTCACCATAAAGCACATATTCTATGCAACATTCTCTAAAAGTTATCTATTTTGTTCTGACATCATTGCCTCCAATATTATCTATTTATTTCTCTGTTCTATTCTCTGTTTTCTTCTTTTGTTAAACCACATATCTTTTCTCCGCATTCATAGTAGGTTCAGTCTAACCAGCCCCATCTTCTAGAGAGGGGCTAGTTGAGCAGTCCTGTAAAACAACTCACAACATATCCATACATTACCATAGCTCCAATTGGACTGCATGTGGGTTTTACCTGTTTTGGTATTGTTTTTGTTTTTTTTAAATTGAACAATTTTTTTTTTTTTTTTTTTGAAGGCATAACATTTTCTTCATTATGAATATTTATTTCTTTACTTTGAAGTTAGTCGTTTATGAATAATTGAAATCGGTGGTAGTAGAGTCTTGTGACATAAAACATTGCTGTGGTTTTATTCTGAGTATATCTGAAATCATTATCCCATTTGACTGTATTCATAACATGATAAAAGTGAGCTCGTCAAAGCTTTGCGTTTCTCTAGCAAAGTGAGTTCTATAAGCTATTATTAATTCTCTTGTTGTTTGTTTCCATGCCATAACCTGAACTCATGGTTAAGTAGTTCCCAGAAGTTAGTTAGTTGCTTATCCTTTACAGGACGTGGCAATCAACCCCAGCTTTTATTGGCTGTTTGTGATTTTTCTAGGCAATTTTTTTTCATTTAGTAGTAGTTTGCCATTGCTTTCTGAATGGTACGGCGCTTATACCATTGTTAAAAATCCACACAAAGCGATCTGCTACCAAACTGCCTGCAGTAGGTTTCGAACCTGGTATATCTGGATTATGAAACTGCGTTCATATCCATTAGGCCACAGACGCCGACATACCGCTTCACCTATGTTCCAGTCTTGACTTATGGATGTGAGTCATGGGTAATGACTACAACACACAAAAGCCAACTCCAAATCTCAGAAACGAGGTGAAGAAGGTGGTTGAAGTAACAAGAAGAGACATCGTCCACAACCAGACGAAAGTTCCCAGAACTTTCTGAAAAAACAAAGAAAGAATAGGACTACGGATCCCTCAGGTATGTCATACATGGGCAGTAATATGAGGTTATGCACGAGGCTGGCAACGGCATCATGTAACACAAACTGCTAGAGAAAGCACAACTGTATGAGCTTGGTGCAGGCTCCATGCTTGATAAAGAGCAGACGGAAGAAAGATGATGATGAAAACCTGACAAAGATGTTGCACTGTTACATTTTTACCTTTGGTGCTCTCCAGTGGTCTGATCTCAGCGATGGACCCAGTAGGAACCAAGGTCGTGACAGTCCAGGCTACTGATGCTGATGACCCTAAGTTTAACAATTATGGAACAGTCCGCTACCAGCTGTGTAAGTGTTTTATATGATGGGAAAAATAATTTATCTCGAGCATGTGTATATCATCATCATCAGTAACATCAACTATTATCATTATAATTTGTTTTCATATTTGTCCGCATTTTTCTTCATATTTTTATTGCAGGTTCATATCCCAGAATCTGAAATGCTCGGTGACAGCCTTGTTTTGGAAATCGGAATTTATTCGGTTTCCAGATGTTACCCAAAAGTAGCATGAGCAGCCCAAAAATCGGTTCAAAAGTTGGCCAAAAAAAACTTTCAATTTCCTGAATATTTTTGTTTTCGGGTATTCAGATTCTGGGATACAGACATGTATAATCACCAGTAATTGAACCATCTTCATTATCATGATTTTCCTTTTTATTCCCTATGAATCAGGGAGCCACCTTTTCAGTAAGAAGGCTCCACCAAAGCATTCATGTGCTCCTAAAGGAGTGCTTTCTTTACCAATCTGTCTTACATGTTGAGGCTGCCAGCAGTATGCACAACCTTTTAGAAGTCACCTATTTCGAAATGTCTACATCATCATCATCAAAATGTTTTAAATTAGTAGCTACTTTTTCATTTACTTTTCTTCTTCCTTATCTGCACCATTCATCATCATCATCATCACCATCCTCCTCCTCATCTCATTTATTGCTTCTTATGGAGCATGGTGTCACCACTGCTGATAACCGCCTTGAGAAAGCCTATAACAAAGCACAAACTCTTGCAGCTGTGGTTTATTTAGCACTTTATTTACATAATAAGGTTGCCAGCTCCTTGAACAGCCTGTTACTTTTTTACATCATGCCTAAGAGAGCAGTGTTCCTATTCTGTCACCCATTACCCCTGAAACCAGTTCATGTTTGGCTGTGAGAGATTCCTCTCTGATAGATCATATTTTACTTGGATATTTTTACAGCTGGGAGTTCAGATTTCAGGATAAACTCAAGTACAGGTGTCATCACCAGTACAGTACCTATGGATGCTAAAACTGGACGAAAGTTTTACTCACTTACTGTGACGGCCATCGGTAAAGTATTATTTTTTACGGATATTTATACTGATCTGCAAGCTTTTGTCCACAATTCTAGATTTAAAAAGCTCTATAACTTAGTTACTTAGTCATTCCTCTTCTGCCATGAGGTGTAGAGGTTTGCCAGAGAGAGTGCCATACTATCCTGTCACTGTCTTCCTCCTGGCCTTGTTCAAATCTAGTCCTCGATCCTTCATAGATTGTCTAATGATGTCTTCCCAGCGAACTGGGTCATCTTGGAGGTCTGGATTCCTGGCTCTTGGTTTCTCA
Organism: Oreohelix idahoensis; assembly: GCA_024509875.1. Taxonomy (NCBI): domain Eukaryota; kingdom Metazoa; phylum Mollusca; class Gastropoda; order Stylommatophora; family Oreohelicidae; genus Oreohelix; species Oreohelix idahoensis. The sequence goes on from JAMPIV010022834.1 coordinate 205,387, forward strand.
TATTTGTCATGATGGCCGATCTTCTCCCATTCTGCAGACGTGTCTGCAGGGGCTGGGTTTTGAGGCCATGGCAATTCGTCTGGTTGTGGACGATGTCTCTTCTTGTTACTTCAACCACCTTCTTCATATACCTCGTTTCTGAGATTTGGAGTTGGCTTTTGTATGTTGTAGTCATTGCCCATGACTCACATCCATAAGTCAAGACTGGAACATAGGTGATGCGGTATAAAGCCATCTTCATCTTCTTGCCAATGTCTCCTTTGCTTATGGCTTGAAAAAGTATCTGAGCTGCTGCTTTTAGGGTAGCAAACTCTTCTTTGATGCCTCCTGTCTAGTCTATGACAGCTCCAAGCTATATAAAGTGATTGTTCCATTGGCACTTGACTGATTCTTGTCATCAGTTCCACATTAGTGATTATATCATACCACTTCAATCCTTCTATTTTAAGCTTTACACTGACTTAAGTCGTAGCTAACAAATATTTAATCTGTTTTCATGCAATTGACATTTCTTAATGATATCAGCAGGTTTGCTCATTGTGTGTCCGATCCACCCCCAGCGACTTTTTCTCATCACTTGTTCCACGGGCTTTAGTCTGGTTCTTGTCGTCAGTTCCACATTAGTTGATCTTGTCATAACTTTTTAATCTTTCTGTTTTGCGCAAGCACCCATTTATGAACGTTTTTGGTTGTTGTTTTTGTTGTTCTCCATGTTTCAGAGCCATACAATAGGACTGACCTAACATTAAAATTGAAGATACAGTATTTTGATAATCCAATCTACAGGGTGATTGAAAAGTCACTCGATCATTTTAAATGTTTATTTCTTCACTCCCATTCTACTAATTTATATGAACCAAAGTCAAATTGATGAGGCATTATTGAGCTCCCCTGAAAATTGTTAACTTAATAAAGAAACATTCTGAAGATATGGCATGCAGAGTTCTTCATGATGTACAACTTACAGAACCATTTGGGATAAGAACTGAAGTGTGATTGGGGAGCCTCTTGTCTTCATTTCTTTTCTTACAAGCAATAGATTAGATTATGAAAACATTGACGTCATCCAACAGAACAGGAATCCAGTGGAATCTGACCAAACAGCTTGATGATCTAGATTTTGCAGATGACTTGGCTGTTCTGTCCCATAACCATAATCAGATGCAAGACAAAACTAAAATACTCAATCAGAGGTCACAACAAGTGGGTCTGAAAATACACAGGGAAAAGACAAAGATAATGAGAATCAATGCAAGAAATGATAACAAGGATGAACTTGAAGAAACACCACTAAAAGATGTAGAATCATACATGTATCTTATCAGCACTGTAGACAAATTTGGAAGGTCAGACATTGATATCAAAATAAGAATACAAAAAGCAACAGGAGCTTTCCTTGCATTGGGAATATCCATTTGATAATTAAGAGAAATAAAGTCCAACACAAAAATAAGAATCTTCCACTCATACGTCAAGTCTGTCCTATTGTATGGTTCTGAAACATGGAGAACAACAAAAACAACTAAAAAGCTTCAGACTTTTATAAATGGGTGCTTGCATAGAACAAAAGGATTGAATCGGCATGATAAGGTCACCAATGTGGACCTGATAACAAGAACCAGACAAGTGCCATTTTAACAAGAGATGAGAAGAGAGACACTGGCGATGGATAGGACACAATTTGAGGAAGCCTGTTGATGGTATTACAAGGCAGTCTTTGTTCTGGAACCCCCCCCCCCCCAGGGAAAGAGAGGTAGACCAAAAAACACATGGAGAAGAGAGCTGGAGACAGCAGTGAAAATAATGAAGATGTGGAAAGAACTTGAGCTGACGGCACGTGACAGAAGGACTTGGCATGTGCTTGTTAAAGGCCCTTGCTTCTTGGGGAGCTAAAGAATATTGATTGATAGATTGATTGATTGATTGATTGATTGAAAGTCAAAATGAGGAGAAATAATTGTTATGTTATTACATAAAATGTTACATCGCATTAACATTACAGCTCTGTGTGAGATCCTGCCTGTTCGGGCATCAGTTATTTTCTCTCTCTGTCTCTCTCTATCTCTCTCTCTCTCTCTCTCTCTCTCTCTCTCTCTAACTCTCTGTCTCTCTTGTAACATCAGTGTATTGGCCATTTTAGATTATTTTTATTTTGCTTTGTTTCTGAAAATGAAAAACAAAAACACATAGTATCAAATGGCACTTAGTGTTCTTTATTTTGACATTTATTTCATTTATATCCAATAAACACAAGTAAGGATATAAAATTTTAGGGTTTAACTTTTCATTCGTCCTGTGTAGCCAGTAAGAAAATAAATGATGACAAAAGGCATCCCTACCGCACTCCAATTCTAATCCCAAAAGGTTCTGTAAGTTTTCTGTCATGAAAAATGCTGCATTTCACACGTTTATACATTTTAACCCCACTGTTACGCATCATTAAAGCATTTGACCTATTGAGTATGTAACTTATCAAGCTGGTATCTGAGCGATCCTTTAAGCCAGTGTTACTAGACATACAATAACCATGTACCTCTTACAAAAGGAGTTTATTAAATTTTAATTAATTGTTTTCTGTAGTTAAAAAAAAATATGATAAAGTAAAATTTTAAAATCTGCCATACACCCCTTCAACCCCTTTTTTGTTATCTTGGTGGTAATTGTACCATGCTTTGGGAAACTCTGCTGTGTAAGCTTATTGACTATTACACTTGTAATTTCCCAAAATATCATATGAATAACATCTAAACTAATTCAAGTGATGTTCATCGCCTACAGATAGTGATGGTGCTGCAGGAGCCTTGTCTGGCACATGTACGGTAAACATACAAGTTACCACTTCCAACTACTATGCTCCAGTGTTCATTCCACCTAGTTACAGCGTGAAAGTGCAGGAGAACCAGTTCACAGTTGGTGACATTATACTCAATGTACGTGATACATTATATTGGATATGTGTAAAAAAAATTACGCTGAATCTATGTGACATGTTGTACCCAAAGTGTTCTTGAATGTAGTCATAGCCTCTTTCAATCATAACTGACTGTGGGTATGATGCGCCACTGAGGTGATAGCCCTCAGCTGCTTTTTTTGGGTTGCCTGGTGCTCCTTTCAGCATGTTCTTTTCTCTTCTGCTTATTTTAAGACCTGCTTTTATACCAATATGAGGTGACGCCATAGGGAGCATCACCAGTTGGTGTGGTCGGCAGCTTTATCTTCCCAGGTTGCTGGATTTATGTCCAGTGCCATCATGTCTCTCTTCCGCACATTTTAAACCTCAGTTGTGGTCACTGGCGGTCCTTTTGCCATCTGCCAGTATCTTTGGGGATGCGACCATCTTCCATGCAGTGGACATGGCCAAGCCAGCGTAATATGTGCTGTCTAAGCAGTGTATACATGCTTTGAAGGCCAGCAGGTGACAGCACCTTGACATTTGTCACTTTGTCCTTTCACGAAATACCAAGAATGTGGACTAGACACCATAGATGGAATGTATTGAGCCTTCTTTTCTTGCTTAGCATAGGTTGTCCATGTCTCGCTGCCATATAGAAGCATGCTTAAAATGCAGGCATCATGCACAGGAAAGTGATCACCTACCTTGTGTCATACTCATTGCAAAGGGTAGAACCACTAGACACAGGAAACCTAAACTCTTTAAGTATCCTACAGGCCCACTCGACTGTAACAACCCTTTACATACATTGCATCAAAATGCCAAACAAAAGACAGAGAGAACACCTTTCACCCAACCTCCCTGGTGGAATAAGACAATGGAGGAAGCATGGATAGAAAAGGAAAGAGCAACAAAAGAATGGCGTAAAGCATGAAAGAGAAGAATTATGAATGAGGGAGAGGAGAAAAAGCAAAGAGCCGTTAATAGATTCAAGAGCTTGGCAAGGGAGGCCAAGGATAAAGTATGGGAGGTCTTTGTGACACAGGTAAGCACGGAAAAAAACCCTACAGAAATTCTGGTCCTTACATCAAAGAATGAATAGGAAAAGTGCAAGTCAACCCATCCCTAATATCAAAAGCTCTACAGGACTAAGCCAGAAGATGGACAAAGAGAAGGTAATTGCATTATTTAATTGTTATGTGGAGCAAATGGATAAAGGTGACAAATATTGCCCACCTGAAAATAAAGGAGTGTTCTGGAAAATGGCATAAGGGGCCAGATATACTTTGATCTCATTTCTGAAGAGAATGTGGTGTACACATTGAAAACCAGTAGAAACACTGCTCCGGGTCCTGATGGCGTACACTACCACTACATAATACAGCTCGACGACACCCATTATAAATATGGTGAGCGATTTCAATACCAGCATATAGAATGCTGAGGTGCTGGAAGACTGGCTGCACAGTTACCTTCGGCAACTTCCTAAACTTGGTAAAGATCCCACACTGCTCAGCAGCTATCAAATTATCACACTACAGAATGTCTATGATAAATTACTTGAAAACATAGTTGCAAGACAAGTAGTGAGCCACCTCGAAAATGCACACATCTTTCTTGATACCCTGGATAGCTATAGGCCCATGAAAACAACATGGAATAATGCTGGAACATTTGCTTATGATGTGTACTAGGGAATCCAGGGTAAAAGAAAAATGCAAATGACCTAGAGGATGCTTATAACAGTGTGGACTTTGCAACCCTAATAGACTGTATAATGGCATGTGGTGTAAACCCTTGGCTAACAAGCAGCTGCCTTAATGGAGAGATCAGTTGCATTTTGCTTGGGAACATGGACATCAGAACCAATGCGCATTTGCCCGGGACTACCCCAGGGTTCTCCACTATCACCAGGGCTGTTTAACATCTACACATCAAAAGTAACAACCTTTCAACCAACAGGACTGGGATGAACATTAACTTTTGCAGATGACATACAGAACTGGCCCAGACAGACAGGAAATGGTCCAAAGCATACAAGAGACACTACAGGTGGTTTCTAAATATTGTGAGGAAAGCGGATCAAAGGTCAATCCCAACAAGGTCTGTGTGATGTGGTGCTGTTTGTACAATTCCGTAGTGAAAGCAGACCTTCCAGACATCACTTTCAATGGTCCGCAATCTCCATTCATGTCATTTTATACACTACGTTACCAAACAAAACGAAAGACAGATGGACTAAAGATAGAAAGAGAGGGAGAGGCTGAAAGCCGGAACGCAGGCAATACTACCACAGTCGCGCGATACCCAATTACTACCATCACGCTTGTAAGGCCACATGCACTAGCTTTTTCAAATCGACAGTGATAAAAACACTACCCATACCAGAGTTATTTTTTTAAAAACTTACAAAATTCTTATTAGGAAACCTGACATTATACTGGTTTACGTTTGAAAACATGACAGTACCCAGACACCCTAAAGTTTGGAAGTGAGGAAGTGGTAACAGCACGACTATCCTAGAAGAAAATGCATATTGGCTCCATTAAATATATATATTTGGGTTCCTTAGGACTTGCTGACAAATAATATGTTAAACGTTACGCAAATAGTCTAGGAATTACCAAATTATAGCCAAAAGAAATAGTGAGGGATGTCAGACAACACCCAAATCAGAATCGCTCAGTGGCAGATTTTCACCCCACCATTGTACGGGAAATGGGTCTCCATGTTAAATCCGATTTGATTGGAGCGCAAGAAATGTAAGGCTAAACACGATTAGTCGGACTATAAATACTATCTTTCGTTGTCAGGGGAAACGGGAGTAGGAGTACTTTTTTTCAAACGATTGGGTAAACATGGCATGATTGGTTAGACCTGCCAATATAGTCAATTAGAGGCGTCAGGTCAGCACCACATGTTCAAATAAACTTACTAAAGAACCAGTGCGTTGAGCACCAGTGCATATTTTTCTAAATAAAAGCCTGGGACATCGGCAGATCGAAATTGTGCTATATTCATTGCCAGTCAATGTAATTCTGTGTTATTTCCATGAATTGTGGTAAGCTTGAAATATTTGACATCTTTTTAATGAAAATTGAATGTAAATTGATAATTTATGTCTGTATATATGTGTGGTTCAGTAGCGAACTTGAGGTAAAGCCTATATAGTGCTCCAACCTGAACAGAAGGTGTCGGAGGAAAGTAAAACTACATGGAATGGCCAAACAGTACACTGACACCTATTTTATTGTCTAGAAAGAAATAATGCTGGAATTGCAGAGGCGTAGTAACCATTAGGGAGGAATATACTGGTGAAAATTGTTTCAGATGAAGATAGCAGTTGGCCTACCGCTCTGAACTCAGTGTTTGTTATGTATTGTGCTCAGTGTAGAAATAGAGTATAAATTAGTTCTGAAGTAGGAGGTACAACCTTCTTGTTTCAGGGACTGTGGTCCTAAAGCTATTGAGCAGCACCTGGTCAGAGCTTTGCTGAATCCAGAGGTGGACAGCATACTCCTTGGTCCATATAGCAAACAGTGAGGTGTCTCCAGAACACAGGGGAGCAATCGAGCAGAGGAGTCTTTTCCTGCCGCCATCACGAAAGATAAGCCTATGTGGCCAGCGGAGCTCAACATTATGTAACCCCATCTTAAACTGACATTGTATAAAAATAAGAGGGGAAATTAATTGTTTTACTGAACGGAACTGAGAACATCTCCAATACTAGTTCCAACAGAAACAAACACTTGAAGTCATGATGACAAATAACAACATAGCTTGAAAAAAACAAAACCAGTATTACCTCATATTACTACTACACAACTGACACACATAGGATAATATCAATAAAATATGTCACTACAAGATTCACATTGATAACTTCTGTACATATAACTTGTAATTAAAATTGATTGTGATTCCTGGTTCACTTTGTATTTGAATCAGGACACATATATCTTAATGACAATACTTAATACATATTGATATTTGAAAATTTACCAGTGACTCATTTAAGATAGTCTTATAGAGTGTTAAATGTGTGTGAGTGTCACAGTGTTGTCACGTGTGGTGGAATAAATTAAATTGTTTATCTGTCTGTTGTTGTTGTGACTTACACTTCATCATATACATACCCTAGACATTCAACGTAGTCATCACAATATTCCAGAATAACTCTGACTGAGGTATAAATATGTGGTAGCAAGTAAGGTCATCTGTAATACACTACCCTTATTAGATACAGATACCTTCACAGCTGATCTCAGTCAGTACACTAAGTCCCCTATAAATATTTATAACATCCCACTTTACCACAGTCATCAGCTCGTGATTGCAGTAATTGAGTAGGGGCTTTGAATACTCATGCTGTTAGTGTCAAAATGTGAACAACTGAAATGCATTCAAAATGAAGGGATGTGACTAGTTAGGGCTGTATGCATGATACCCCCATTGTGACAGTGAGATACATGCTCAGATTGCTGATTAGATTATTAGATCCAGATATGCGATGGCCCAGGCAAAAGCCTTTATGCGGGTAACAACTGACAAAAAACACCCCCTACATGAGAACATAGCTGACATCAAAGGAGCAAGAATAAAGAGGGGGATGACATGGATGGCACAGGCAGAGGCTACGATTGGTCAGGTGACCAGGGTTGAAAATATATTCAAAGGGGAAGAGTGGAGTAAGTCGGGGAAAACTGGAAAAACTACCAGCAGGTCATCATTAGCCTTGGCAGAGAGTGCAGATCTTGGGGCAATAGAAAAGCAGAGCTGGAGATTAATCAGCTGATAAGTGATCGATCATTCAGGGGATGATGATGCCATTGTGTACACTGATGGGTCTGTAGTGCATGGTGAGAAATCAGGATTGAGCTTTTTCACGAGAATAACGGGCAGGGTCGTTGCTGAACAGAGTGGAGCCTACATGACAATAACCTCCAACATGAGAATGGAAGTAGAGGCAGCTACTGCAGCACTGAGGTGGCTGTCTGAAACTCCCTTAACCAGGGCAGTTATATTGTCAGACTCTCAGGCCTTGCTTGGGAAAGTTCAGGATGCATGGATGCGGCAGGAATTGAAAACATCAATAGAACCCCCAAGTCTTCAAGAACTAGTGTGGATCTACTGTCCTGGTCATGCAGGGGTACATGGCAATGAGAGAGCGGACAGACTGCTCTCGAGAGCACCCATAGTGGGGACATGGATATGGATAGGAAAGAGATACTAAGGGCAATTAATGATCACCTACTAGATAATGACACTGCAATGGATGAATCATCAAGGCTAAGGTTTTTGGAATTCGGCATCAAACGTAAGACCAGCAGAGTTGGACATATGAGAAGATGGATTCAGCGTGTATACAACCAGCACTACAGGAACAATTAGCATTGTTTCCTCTCACCATTTTAACACCTCCTGTAGTGTCCAGTGGATGCTATTGACCATTTCCTCAATGTATGTGACACATTACTGTCAGTGTATGTGACACATTACAGTCAGTGTATTTGACACATTACTGTCAGTGTATGTGACACATTACTATCAGTTTATGTGACACATTACACTCAGTGTATGTGACACATTACTGTCAGTGTATGTGACATTGTATGTGACACATTACTGTCAGTGTGTGTGACACATTACTATTAGTGTATGTGACACATTACACTCAGTGTATGTGACACATTATGCGTATAGTATAAGAATGCTTATGCTTACAGCAAAAAGATGCTGCTGATTATCTTTCCTATTTTTTCGGTCTTAAATTCTGTTCTTTCTTTGAGAAATGCTCATTGACAATAATTTAACAAGTTTCCTATTTTCATAATTACTGGAGGTCTCTTTAAAGTAAAGGATCCCGTTACGCACCCATTGAGGCATGTTGGAAGTATGGTGTTAGCCCCATGTTTTCTTGATCATCGTCACACAAGGGACGATGTGTTCATCATCATGCCGGCCGCCTTTAACGTTCCCAGAGTTGCTCTGGTTCCCAGTTCATGAGGCTGTGTCAGCCTCGGAGCCATTTGCGGTCTAAAAATATCCCACCTCAACTGGAGATCGAACCATGGACCACTGAGCTCAGAAGCCAGTGCACTAACCCCTGCGCCACAGTGGCTCTGGATCTCTGTGGAGACAAAGACATAAATAGGACTTCTGCTGAGTCCAGCATGTCATAAGAAGTGACTAATACGAGGTTGTACGCGTACATGAGGCTGGCAGCCTCATCATGTAGAACAAATTGTAACAGAAATCCCAGCTGCAAAAGTACATGCATGCCTTGATGCAGGCTTCGAACAAGGGGACCAGCTGAAGTATAGTAATGATAATGTTTCGTCAGTGTTTGTCATTTGTCATAAATGACATTTAAGACGTAACGGTAGTGCCATAGCATATACTGCTGTAGGGGAGTGAAGTGTTAGAGACTATACTAGATCCAGCATTGAGAGGAGACGTGACCAGTTCCCTTCCTCGCTGCCTTTTCCTTCCCTAACTTTTCAAGAGAAAAATCAGGTACCCATTTCCACCTGGGTAGAATGGAGTATGTCGATACCGTGAATTAAACTTGGTACCTTTATCACGAGAGACCCGTTTTCTAACCACTGTGTCAATCAGACATTCAAAATGACTTTAGATTGTTAACATTTATTATGTATTTATTCCAGGTAACTGCACAAGATGATGACACAGGACCAGATGGTGAACTCACGCTGAACCTGGTCAGTGCTCAAGACAAATTTTATCTCACTCAGAATGGAAGCATAGGAGAAGTTCATCTTATGCAAGATCTCGACTTTGATAGTGGAGACACAACCTTCACCTTTGAAATCATAGCTAAAGGTAAAATTGATTTTGAGTGTTTGCTCAAATAATTATTAATGTATGTGGTGTATTCATGTCATTAATGTATGTGGTGTATTCAAGTCATTAATGCATGTGGTGTATTCATGTCATTAATGCATGTGGTGTATTCATGTCATTAATGCATGTGATGTATTCATGTCATTAATGCATGTGGTGTATTCATGTCATTAATGCACGTGGTGAATTCATGTCATTAATGTATGTGGTGTATTTATGTCATTAATGTATGTGGTGTATTCATGTCATTAATGCATGTGGTGTATTCATGGCAATTATGAAAAAACTTGCTGGAACAACTTGGGGTGCAGATGAGAAAGTGCTTAAGACGTTGTACACAGGGCGAGTGAGGCCAGTTCTTGAATACGGCATGGCAGCATGGGCAACAGCAGCTAAGACAAATTTCGATAAAATTAGCAGACTCCAAAATCAAGCAATGAGAATTATAACGGGAGGCATGAAGTCAACACCTATAAAAGAACTCGAAAAGATTACTTGCCTCCAGCCAATGACAGATAGAAGAGACTGCAGGGCTCAGCAACAGGCCGAAAAATTCAAAAGACTAACAGACCACCCAATGTGCCATAGAATAAATGCTCTTAGAAGGCAAAGACTCAAACGAAGTAATTTTGTAGAATCAACCAAATCACAAATGAGAGCAGTATCCATAGATGAAATATCCACTGTTAAACCCATCTACACTGCACACAAGCTTCCAGTTTGGAAACAAAATCGTTTCCCTAAAATGATAGAAAACATTCCTGGAATTGAAAGTAAAAAAAGCCAAACTACAACAGATAGAGAATCCATAGCGACAAAATACATAGATAAATATTACCCACGCAACACCTGGACCCATGCATACACAGATGGATCAGCAACAAATGCAACAGAAAATGGAGGTGGGGGTGTCTTTCTGACCTTAAGCACTGGTGCAGAAAAAAGACTGTCAGTGGCGACAGGACGATTCTCCAGCAACTTCAGAGCAGAGGCAGAGGCCTTGAAAACTGCAGCAGAGGTTATATTGACAGAAGAACGGTCAGAGAGACAAGTTGTTTTCTTTACTGATGCACAGTCAGTAATTGCATCGTTGAAAAGCCAAAATAATACAGACCTGGATGATCTCAGAATAGTGCTCCACAAACTTTGTCAACGATTCAAAAGTGTTGTGATCCAATGGATCCTATCTCATTGTAACATCGCCGGCAATGAAGAGGCTGACAGAATGGCAAAAGAAGGTTCACATCTACCTCAGCCTGATGCAAGCATAACTTTTGAGGAGGCAAAGAGTTTTATCAGAATCAGTTACATAAACAAATGGAATGTAGAACATCCAGGGCACACACAGAATGATGCTTACTACCAGCTCCACAGAAGAGAACAAGTGGTAATCTTCAGACTCCGCACTGGCCACAACAGATTGAGATACCATCTATTCAACAAGCTCAAGATAGGAACTACCGATCAGTGTAACTGTGGCACTGATAAAATGACTGCTGAACATCTGCTTCAAAGTTGCCCCTTATATGTGGTACAGAGAAAGTGCATATGGCCGACGCCAGCTCCTTTCGTGGAAAAGCTTTACGGGGATTCAAATAGCCTCAAACTGACTAGTGCTTTCTTTGAGAACATTCAAGTGAACGACGTCTGAGAGTGTACGAAGAAGAAGAAGAAGAATGTCATTAATGCATGTGGTGTATTCATGTCATTAATGTATGTGGTTTATTCATGTCATTAATGTATCGTGTATTCATGTCATTAATGCGTGTGGTGTATTCATGTCATAATCGCCATTCTCCTTTTACGCTCCTTATGGAGCATGGAGCCACCACTGCAGCAGGTCCCCTGGCAGGAAACCTGCACCAAGCATTCACTTGTTCTTGTTGTGGTGGTTTCCATGGAAATTAGTGTCACATGATGAGATTGTCAACCCCATGCATGACCTATGACCTTATGTTAATCACCTGATACAACTTGCCTGAGAGTCCAGTTGTCCTACTTTTTCTTTATACCTCCAGGAGCGTCCGATTGACAGAGTAGTCAAAGCGCTGGTCTCTCGTGGCAAAGGTGCTCGGTTGTGAGTCATGGTACCGACACACTCCAGTCTACCCAGGTGTAAAGGGGTACCTGACTGCTCTTTGAGTTATGGAAGCAGAAGGCATCAAGGAAGGGAACTGGTCACCCCATCTCTCGATGCTGGATTTAGTATAGTGAAGTCTCTAACATTTCATTCCCCTACGTCAGTATCTGCTCTGTTACTACCTATACCCCAGGAAGTTACACTGGACAATGTAGTTATGTAGTCCTGTCATATTTTCTCTTTGTCATCCAGTGCCCTTCCTAATTGCATTTTCTCTTCTATCGATGAATGGATAAGCTAAGTTCTGTGAATGTACCAATGTTTTTAAAAAGATGCTTTTCTGATATTCAACTAATAATTGGAAATATTCTTATAATTCTCTTATTTCTCTTTGCGTGACATTTGTACTTAGTGTTCTGACATAACAAAGGGTGGAAAAAAATACATGGTGCTACCTCATTGTAGCAGAAAAATTGTATTGGAGGCATTTTTTTTTGGGTGCCCTTTATTTACCTCATGTAGTTCTGTGGTTTATCTTAGGAGACTACTTCTTCTTCTTCTTCGTTCATCCTGAAAAGGACATTGGTTGCGTTGTGTCCGTTTACAGTGTGACGTACGTCTAGTTTGACTAGTGAATTTTCCCTGATATGATGGATGATTTAAAGGGACCTTTAGCTTTTCATAACATTAGAACCCCTGAACATTTGTTGTAACTTTTCGTTTGCCAGAACGCATTCCACCGGGACTCATGTAGGATACAGCGACGAGATCAAGAGACAGACCGAGGGATCTTAGGGGAGACTATCGGCGCTATCAAAGACAGTAGTTTTCCCTGATACGAGACGCAGTTGCTTGCCGCTAATTTCGCGTCTCGGTGTCAATCGAGGAACCGAGCGAACGGGGGAAAGCGAAACGGGCAGCAGCGAGCGGATACGAAGACCAGGGGGCGGCTTCTTCTCTTGATTTGGCGGTCAGATCCCCAAAAGTTCGTGAGATCAAATAAGTTGTCAAGTTTATCATGTCCCACTCAACTTACATTCCATTTTAGCTAAATAGACCATGAAGAACTAGACACGTTATCACTCGCTGGCCAGACCTTTACAGAAGCACTAGCTTTATTGAAATCTTGTTATAGATTTTCCCCTGGATTTTATATATATTTGCAGTGATTTCTAATTCTGTGCAAAGCGGTAAAATATATATTGTGTAAAGTGATCAGTGGTCTAGTCATTCTATTTCAAGGGATTTTGTGTTAATTTAAATCTATTTAATTAAACCATCTCAAGAGTTCCAGTTTTAAATATAATGATCTATCTACTATATTATTTCAAAAGATAATAGATGCTTAAATTAACTTTTAAAGTCGCGAAGGAATTTATAATTAATAAATTCAGTTAAGTCCTAGTTTTATAGATGTGTGTTTTTAACCACTAGAACTCGCGCAGTGTTTATTAAATACATAATTAAATACTCGAGTGTATTATAGGCTTAACGGGAAATTCATCGCGCTTTAGAAGGTTATTTGTTTTCGGTATATTACATGTCTTTTTTTTCTTTCATACAGAGTGATCGTAACCTGTGCGATCCCAGCATTAAGAAAGCAATAAAGAAATCAATCTAAGCAAAGCAAAGCATAAACAGTGTGTAGAGTTCCCCTGACGCAGAACTTGTTGAGACTGTGTAAATTTTTAATCTTTGAGGCGATTCTATGTTTGGAATTCCGCTATCTAACTTATAGCAAAGAAAGCACACCCAAAGACAAATTTAACGCACCATCAAACAACTTAAGTCGTAACGGGAAGAAGAACACTGGCCCGAGCTTTGTTAGTTTACTGACACAGAGAGATAATTCATAATTTCCTGAACAGTGATGTGACTAGTTTTCTCACTGGACTTAAACCATACCTCACGGATAAAGTGTACCAGCACGCGTAAGAATTTTATTATCCGCGACATAGTCAAATAGACCACACCATCCTCACCCCGGTATCAGAGACCGTGCCCTCCCATAGAAACTGTTATTAAGAAAAGAGACACAACTACAGATTCATTTTCCAGCGATTACGGGACCCTTTTATGTGCTGACCGCCTACCCGATAATCTGGGGCTAGAACTTGAACAAACACTCATACATTTAGTTGAGGTGTAACTGCTGTTGTGTTATTCTATGGAGTGCAAGATTTTTTTCACAATCGGTAAGTGAGAGCAAGATGAGTGAAGGCCTTTGCTAGCGCGTGTATGAATGACAGGAAATTAATTCTTTTGTGTGACCATTTTGTTAACTTGCTTACCTGATAACATATATCTTTTCTGTATACCCTACATTGTTCCTTTAAGTGGGATAGTTGATAATTTGTTAACTCTGTTTAAAACCACCTCCTTTCCATTTGCTTAGTAAAGGGAAGAACAGCTGGGAAGAACAGGTTTTTCTTTTTCTATCACTTATACCTAACTTGGTAACACCTCTTTCAGAGTAATTAACTTTACTGTTAGGTTAACGTACCCGTGTTCCTGATATTATCTATCTCTGGACTGGGTTTGTCTTTGTCTAATGAGCGGGAAGGGCTTAGTCGATACCAATCTTCTTCACCCCCTCCCAAACTTGTTATTTGCATTTGTGTACTTATGATAATTTATGTAATATCTGATATTTTTAGTGATTGATGTTTAAAGTGAATAAAATCACCTAAACTCATTTAGTTCTGTGTGTTGGATATACCCAAAGCCCAACATTTCCCCTATTCGTTTAATATAGTTTGTATCAACGTCGTGTGTGTGTTTGAAAACACCAAATCGGTGAGCGCGCAGATGCGAGTCTGGAAAACTGGCAAATAATTGTTTGACCAGGAGAGTGAAAGAGAAGATTGAGAGACACGATTTGTCGTAAATAAGTCTGTCTTTACTCTCCTCCAGCACGCTGTGAAGTAACTATTAAATCTCTACATTTTCTATCACTGAGCTTTCCATCATCATTTTCCACTCTAAACCGGACCACTATTTCTACGACTCTTTTCTCTCAAAATAAATTTACGACATACAGCGAAGCTGCAATATTTGCGCCTTTCGGCTGACACATCCGACTTCAGCACAGCATTTTTGGGACCGGGTTAGCCTTCCCTCTTCGATCCCTACTCACTCAGCCAGACTGCAGTGATGCAGCCTGTTTCCAGGACCACCACTTGGAGGTGGAGTAGGGTCTTGGTCAGCACTGGTTCGCTGACCCTGACGCAAGCAGTCTAGCTATGGGCTGCTAACTGCATTTCTCACTGTTGACGCGTCTTAGGTCCCTCTTAGGAGACAAAGAAAGAACAGGTCTACTGTTCTCTCAAACATGTCCTTTAAGGTGACTAATATGAGGTGTATGCGGCTGGCAACCTCATCATCTTACACATCATATACCACAATTATTACTGATGGGGGTCACCTCTGGTCAGGCTGTACAAGGCATCAAAGCATTATGATGATAGGAAACTCTATACAGAGTGATACAACAGGAGGCAGTCTGATCATCAGAAGTAGTCCTCACATCGATCAAGTGTTTCAGCCCATTAATCTCCTTTACACTCTAAAGGGGGCAGGCCCACTTGGGTCATGACTCCCAAGTGTCAGCCACCTGTTGTCTTGTGCAAAGAAGTTAACCCACTCCACCTTGGTAGCAGCTTTCAACTACACTCCTGTTTTTCTACCAGCTGGAGACAATTGTGAAAATAACCCTTATGTTGAAAATAAATTAGTCCTGAATTACATAGCCCATTGCAGTTGTTCCACGTCTAGCACAACACCCTTTCCTCATTTTCACTGAGTCTCTTAAGTGCCCTAGTTCCTGACTGTCCTTTCAAACCCAACAGTTTCAGTAGATCATCATCATCATCAGTTGCCATCTCCACAACGAAGGTTGGCTGTAATGGATCTCCAACGTCTTCTGTCTCTTGTCTTGGTGGTACACTCTGATAGACTCTTTCCCGTCCATCTCTTGATGTTATCTTCCCACTTATAGCGCTGTCTTCCCCTTGCACGTTTGCCTTCAACTCTCCCTTCTGTTATGGTCTTCTGCAAGGTGTTATGCCTTTTTATGTGGCCAAAGTATTTTAGCTGCCGAACTTTGACCTCTCTCATTAGTTCTCTTTTCATACCTAGATTTTCTAGGACCTCCTTATTTGTTTTCATCTCTTTCCATGAGATACGCCCCATTCTTCTATATATCCACATTTCAAGAGCCTCAATTCTTTCTTCCAAATGCTTATTCATCGTCCATGTTTCTGCACCATACTTCAGTAGATCATACATCAGTAGATCTATACTGTTCAAAAAAAAAAAAGAAACGCATAACTACTGAAGGCACACACATAGCCATAATTTTGACATTCAATAACTTTTAATTTAATGAGTTAATTGTTCAAATCGCACACAAGAATACCTTAGGGTTCAGCCAATCAATTGACAGTTGTTTTGCATCTGGGTCACGAGAGTTTTTTGGCATATGGCTTTCCCGTTAGTATGGTGTGTGGCCTCCTCTTGCATCAATTAGCGACTGGCATCTCCTGGGCATGGATGCGATCAGATGTCTGATGTGGGCCTGTGGGATGGCTGCCCACTCTTCCTGGAGTGCCTGGAACAGATCACGACGATTGGCTGGAGCAACGTCTCGGCGACAAACACGTCTATGCAGCTCATCCCACAGGTGCTCAATCAGACTCATGTCTGGAGACAGGGATGGCCAGGGAAAGGTGAGAATGTTGTTGGCAGTCAGGAACTGCGTGGTCAACCGTGCACAATGGGGTCTGGCATTGTCCTGTTGAAACACAGATCTTTGGGCAGCCAAAAGTAGAAGGACATGGGGTAGAAGAATTTCATTGACGTATCGTTGCGCATTCAAGCCTCCTTCAATGTGCACCAGTTGACTCCTTCCGTTGTAACTGATCATTCCCCACGCCATTGCACCCCCACCACCATGCGGTGGAACTTCATCAACGCAATTTTGGGCAAAACGTTCATTTCGCCTATGGTAGACCCTACTCCATCTATCATGACACTGCAACAAAAAGAAAGATTCGTCACTAAACCAGACACGTCTCCATTGATTTTTAGCTGCCCAGGGACGATGCTGGTTGGCCCAAAGAAGTCAATTTTGGTGATGGTGGCACGTAAGAACAGGTCCTCGGTGAGGTCGATGTGCCCAAAGTCCAGCGTCATGCAGTCTATTCCGGACAGTTTGATCAGACACATGACACCCTGCAGGCAATGACTGGGCAGTTGAGGAAGCTGTTGTAAACCTGTCTCTAAGGTGACGAAGCCGAATAAAGCAATCCTCCGCTGCTGTTGTCATTCTGGGTCGTCCACTGCGATGCCAGTCTTCAACTGATCCAGTGGCTTGGAACAGGTGCCAAAGTCGACTGATGGTATTCTGATGCACGTTTAGATGCCTGGCAACCTGACTTTGACTTTCGCCTGCATGCAGTCGGCCAATAGCAATGTTCCTTAAATTTATCAATAGAGACGCCATAAATGTCTGCTTGAAAATGAACTGAATTTTGTGTGTGTAGCGTTATCCTTTTATAGGGTTTCAGTTGCGTAGTCAGTGAATAGAGTTCACCTCAAATTTTGTTGCTTTCACGTGCGCAACATGAGCTGTGGTCAAAAATTGCGTCATAAACACTATTGACCACTGCGTTGTAACGAATACAAAAACGAATGCAATTCAGGTCAACACGTGCATTTGACACTTTAAAGAACATTTGAGGCTGGTTTCTATATACCCTAGCACCAAATTTTACTTACAAACTCATAAAAACGCACCCTTAGAAAGCTATGCGTTTCTTTTTTTGAACAGTGTATAATATAGTTAAAAGGAAAAAAAAACATTATTATATTAAATAAATTGCAGCAGAAACAACTGGTGCAAGAATACATGAATACTATGGTGCAGATTTCCTGTAATGGACCCAGATGTAGTGGTGGCTCAAAAGCTCCATTGGAAGGAACAAGAAAATTATGATGATGATTATATTGAATTTTCATGCGCAGTTTAAAATTTGACAAATGTATTATTTTAATGTGTTCACTTTGAGTTTGTTTCTGATTGACTAAGCAGTTAGAGTGCTTTCCCATGGCAAAGTCACTAGGTTTTCCAGATTTAAACCTTGTAGTTTCATGCTGCAGTCTACCCAGCTGTAAATGCATATTTGACGCTATTCTTGAGTCTGGGATGGCAAAGACAGCAAGGAAGGGAACAGGCCACCTCAACTCATAAAAATGATCCTAGTATGGTAAAGTCTCTAACGTTTCACTCCCCTAAGCAGTATCTGCTATGGGATTAACTTTAGCTATGTTTTAACGGTAGTTCTATATTACAGAAACAGTTTTTGTGTGTGCTTAGAACAATGTAATGCATAATTCCTTTCACCGTGTTCTTTTTCCTACACGTGCAGACAAAGGCAACCCAGCACTCTCAGGCACATGCACTGTCATGGTGATAGTTGATGACATCAATGACAACCCACCTCTCTGCCCACGGTACATCAATTTAGACAAGGTGGAAGGAGAAACCAATCTTGCAAGGATAGTTTGCTCTGATGCTGATCCCAACAGTGTTTTATCTTACACAGTAATCAAGTAAGTCTTGACAAGGATTTCTCCTTCTTTATATCTTACTTTTCCCAGGTAGTTCATGAGGGTATCTGAAGAGACAAGGAAAGAAAAGATTAATGAGCCCTCAAGCCAGTCCTTGGCAACTAATTTGACATCGTGCAAGGGGCTTGCAACCTCGTCATGTAAAACAAGTTGCCACAGAAACCATTGCTACACAAGCGTTTGAATGTTTGGTACAGGCTTTCTGTTATAGTGGTGTCTCCTTGCTCTGTAAGGAGCACAAATGAAAATAGTGATATCCCAGTTTGACAGTTTTTTTTTTTTGGGTTTAAGGACTATCTTCATTGCACATGGACAACTCCATCAGTGCTCCGATCTCCTCCCTTAGATCACACTAGGAGGATCTCAACACAGTGCACGAACTCCATAGCACCAGCGAGAATCCCAATGTGTGTATATAGGAATCACACATTCTATAAATATTTTTAATGGTGGGTAGATTTCTAGTTTTTAAATTTTGCCAGGGCAGCGGTCTGATAGGCCTACTCTTTACGATTTCCAATTGCCGAGGGATTTTTAATGTGCGCAACTTGAACACGGGACCTCCTATTTTTTCGCCCTTATCCGAAACGGGTAGGCATCTGATCTCACTACCCAGGAGACCAGAGGGGAGCATGACATTAGGACCACTGGTTCTGAAAAAAACATTTCCATAAATTATATTCCTTCAACTGGATATCGAACCCAGTACCTCTAGAACTCAAGGCGGACACCATACCTCTTAACCACTCCGACTCCCTAAGGACATACTTTGACAGTACATTATAGTAATGCTTTCATCTATTATTTATATTCATTTGCTGTTTCCATTTACAGATCATTTCATCACTTTTAAAATTGTTTATGCGTTTGGATTGGTTTACACACTTTCTCTGAAAGAGGAGCAAAGAATACCAACACTGTAACCTACCAATGCATAACATATGAGGTGACTAAGGAGGGTTGGGCATGGGTATGGTTACATCCTGTAGATATTTCAAACCAGCACTAACTTCAATAACAGCATGGACAGGTCAACAAAAGACATGCGTTGAGGAAGCCTGTCGACAGCATTGCAAGGCTGTCCTTGTTCTGGGTTCCCCAGGGTAGAAGAGATAAAGAGGGAGACCAAAGAACATGTGGAGAGGACAGCCTAGAGACTGACATGAGTGGGGTCAAGAGGACATGAGTGGGGTCAAGAGGGCATGAGTGGGGTCAAGAGGGCATGAGAGGACGTTCAACTGATGGCATGGAATGGGAAGACTTGGCCTGAGATTGCTTGAGGAACTGAAAGGTGATGATCATGGTAATGATGATGGTGATGATGATGACAATGACTTTGATGATGACGATGAGTAAGAAGAAGAAGGAGAAGAAGAAAAAGAAATACTTGACTAGGATAGACGAAAATCTCTTCCTACAAACAAGCTAAAACCATTTTATTATTTTATCTTTTCTAAACAGGACCACTCCCAGCAACATTCAACCTGCTATCTCCAAAGATGGTATCCTCACCACATCCAGACCCTTGGACTATGAGATTTCTTCCACCCACGAGATCTTAGTTCAGGTGTGTTGTGGACTTCGTTTCTATTAACTCTTTGTATCCTTGACATGAATTTGTTGAGTGTCTGTGCTCCTAGGTAAGCTGAAGCACAACGAATGAATCCTAGGCAGCTGTTAGGTTTTACCCAGGAAAATTACAATTAAATAATAAAATGGTATGGAATCAGTAGTTACAAATTATCTTATACAGAAAACATAAGATGTTCCAGGATTCAGTCTTCATCAGCCACAGTCACAAACAAGCAACAAAGATAAATATAGACAGGTCAACAGTCAAAGGCAATGAACACTAAATATGTGGGAAAAATGAAGTCCATAAGAACAAAAAAAATGAAAATGATGATGATATTTCTTCAGTAGTTTGTCATTTGTCGTAAATGACCTTTAAAAGGCAAATGTAGTGCTATAGCAGATACTGCTGTGGGGTAATGAAGTGTTAGAGACTGTACTCTGCTAGATCTGATATATGATGTATGATAGATGTAAAGGATATAAAAATCGGAACCATCCAAAAAGTGTATCTGCCCAAGAAATGATATAAATAATGACAATAGAAAATAGAGTAACAAAGACAATAAATATTCTGGTGAAGATGTCTACTGAATAATCTTGATAAAATCTTGCCAAGAAAGGAAATGACATAGCAGCACAAAAATACATAAATGGAATACGAAACAAAATATAAGGCATGCACCTGATGAAATGTTTATTTCTTCAGGGTGAAGAGTAGGTATTATTGCTTGTTTTACATCTTTGCCCTGCAAAATACAATTCTCAAATTGTCTTCAATAATAATTTTAAAAATTAACATTTAATTCGGTAATAAAACATGCATACACATACAGATTTAGAAAGAGAGAGAGAGTATTTTAATTAGAAAATATCTCCAGTAAGGAGATGTCACAAATGATGATGTAGTCATCATATGGGTGATCAGCCCATTGGGATGTTATAGTCTGCTCAGCTGTAATTTGGTAACTGACTCTGTTTGTGGGTTAGGGAAGGAAGGAACTGGTCACCCCATCTTATAAAGCAAGGCCTAGGATACTGAAGTCTTTAAACCTGTACTCCTCTATGTCAGTATCTGCTTTAGGATTACCTTTATGTTTTTTTGTTTTTAATTTATAAGAAAATATCTCATAAAATTTACTAAATCATTGTCAATTGCACAAAGACTATTCTGAAGCACCTTAAGTCATATCATCATCATCTCAACCCGTAACCCGTCATGCGTCGTAGGGGTGCCATGGTGGAAGCATCAGCAGACAGGGTCCTCCACTGCTCTCTATCCTCAGCAATGCGTACAAGTGTGGAAAAACTGTGTCCTGCCCATTCTTTGATGTTATCAGCCCAGGATTTTCTTTGCCTTCCTCTTCTCCGTTTACCTTCGACTGTTCCCTGGAGAATCGTTTTTGAAAGGGAGTCATGACGAGTTACATGCCAAAACCAGGCAAGCTGTCGACATTTCACTACTGACAAAAGTGGTTCTTGGTGGCCTGCGTAGGTGTTTATTTTCTCTCTAACATAGACATTTGTTTTCTGCTCTTTATAGCAAATGCGCAAAATTCTTCTATAACATTTATACTCGAAAGCGGGGCAAAGTCTTTTACAGACAGGGGGTATGATGTGTTGGTGTTGTGGGTAGTGGGTCTCCCCCCTTGCTTCACCCTAGGCCTAGTGAATTCTTGTTCATGAAAGGAGCGACCATTGCGGTGCTAGTCTCTTGGCCTAGCAAAACCTCTCATACCCCAAGATCGTTGTGCATGGTGAAGAGCCACACCCTCCTCAAGGTAGTCCTGGTAACTGAGGGTGCGAATCCTCAGGCTAAACACAACGAATCTAGAGGAGCAAACCTCGATAATAAAACCAGTGCACTACACCGTACTTGCCCTCTGTGGGTGGGAAGGAGCCAGATGGATACTGAACAAGTCTTGGGAGTGGGAATGAGTGTGGACTGCTCCCTGAAGATCGGAACCCATCGTACGGGCACAGAGACTCAGGACGTGATGATCCTATTGTCTTCAACTCGTGGTCACATGCCTAGAGCTTCAGAGAACTCAGCGTAACCAGCAGGCAATTTGGTGGCGGGGAAAGAGCACTGTGAGCCCTACCTTGGCTACGTATCACAAGGAGATGCAGAAACACCCCCTTTATCTCCCCCAGAGCTGGCACAGTACACTTCTGGCTCCTACCCGGGGCGGTAGGAAATCCACAGGCACCCCAGCATCACAATGCCATGAAGATGACAAAGTTGGAATTTACTAACTCAGACCTGGCAGAGCAAGTCCTCCATCAGATGCGGCCGATGCTGGGCCCACTGGCGCGTGGACACGTCCCGATCCCCATCGAGACTTGCCCGGGGAGCCCACCCCGGCTCAAAAAAGCAGAGAAGGCCACTCTCCAAACCTCCGATGTCTTGCGGGCAGTGTTAGGATGTGCAAGAACATGGACAGGAAGACTCCACAACTTCCCCACTGAAGACACGCCCACGACGACCGTTGCCTCAATTGGCTGTGTGTGGTGTACCTGGAAATGGGGCCTCCCAGTACTGAGGCACAGTTAAGTTCCCGGTGTCACTTATCAGTGCAGAGTTTAGAGAGATGGCTGAGCATCACAATCCCCCCTGTGTTGCAGCATGATGAGAACCCAGCATTGCACACTGAGCTTGGGGGGATCACTTGGGCACCAGACTTAATACTGGCTCTTGACTGGATGGCCGCATGCAGGAGATTTCTACAATGGAGAGATGGCAGGTGGTGGGTATCTGGAAGTGGCTCTGTGCAGGACGTGAGGATTCCTTGGGAGAGCCCAGAACCAGAGCACAGCATTGTGCAAGCTCTGCATAGTTGGAGAGCCCCCTGGATGACGGGGAATGCACAGTGTGCCACCCCACCTATCCCCAACTGCTAACTTAGAACCAGAAGTGGGGTCCTCTGTATGCGTGCCAGGCCAGGATAAAATGCCTGGGAAAGAGACTGGAGCTCAGAACTCCCTAACTCAAAGTTGCAGGATGGCAGAAAAGCCACGGGAAAGACAAGTCTATTTTGAAGATAACGCAACCATATTTTCACCATACGAGCTCGGACGCCGCCTTGGTAAACAAGGTCCGCGCAGAGCAGTGACACCCCCAGGCTGCTTGCGAATAGTCTACTACTGGGAACATAAACAGATTAGGGATGAGCCCACTCTCCCGTTGAAGAGGTGCTAAAGTCGTAGATACTGGGCCAGAAGGCGCACCGGAAACCACAGTATCACGCAACTCGCTTTTTTTTTTTATGGATGAGTACACCGTCAAATACTCTAAAGCCTGAACCATATATGAAATGACAAAATCCTATTAAATATATGGGAAGTTGCATCCGTCACATTGGGTCCTACGCTGGTGTTATAGAACTAGCGCACTAGGATTGTCACATCTGATCCCAAGCTAGGAGTAAGAAGTGTGTGGCATACTGTGCATTCCCTGCCATCCAAGGGGGCCTTCCAACTATGCAGAGCTAAAATACTGTACTCTGGTTCTGGGCTCTCCCAAGGAATTGTCACGTCCTGTACAGAGCCACTTCTCAGCTTCCCCTGCCTATCACTGAGTCCATAGTGAGATCCTTCTGCATGCAGTCAACCAAGTCAAAGCCAAAGAACTACGCCTGGGGCATTAGTGAGCAATGCTGGGTTCTCAACAATTTTCACCACAAGGGGAATCATTGGAAGTGTGTGGGTGATTTCAAGAGTCAACAAGGATGTAATTAGCCTCTAAAACATAGGTTCACTTCCACATACATATATTGTAGCATTGTGCATAGCTGGTGGTCATATAAGGATGACTCCATATATGCCTCCATGCATAGGTAGTATGTCTGTCCATAACTTTTCAGTCCCCAGTGCTGTTTATCAATTCTGCTGTTGACTTACTTTCATGCCATGATCTCAAACTGTTCAGTATCTTCTTTCTTTGTTGTCTTTTATTTCTTTTTCCTTCAATCTTTCCTGTTGTCACAATAAGAGGATGAGGGGGCTGCAATCAGACTTTCTGAAGGAACACATTGTGGATTTTTCAGCTGGGTGATGTACTTTTTAATTTTTCTTCTTGTTTATTTTCTCATGCCTTTTAGCTATCACCTTCTTTCCTTTCCCTCAAAAAGGCCTTGTGGTTGCAACATAAGCAATTTTCTTTGCCTTTACTCCTAGTAAGACGCACTGCCTTTTTCAACTTTTGTTTATTTATAAACACACTATCTTGTCAGAATATATTCCAGCATTCGTCTATGCATATTATGCTTGTAGAAAGTGGATTGCTTACCTGTAATATTAGTAATAAGCTTCCTTCTCACACTTTCTTTCTTTGAGGACATCCTCATTTCCCATTGTAGCTGTCCATCTTGCTCTCAACATTATTTTGTGAAATCACATCTCTGTGGTCTTCAGAGCTTTTTCTACTTGTTTACTAATTGCCTGTGACTTACTTCCACCTGTCTAGATTGACTCTACATAACAATGAAGAAATCTCTTTCTTATTTCCATTAATAAAGTGTTGTTGCAGAACATAATTTTCATTTTATGAAACATTGTTTTTACCTCGACTATTCTATTTTTCACCTCTGAGATGTCTGGATAACAACAAGCTGTTAGCACACACACACACACAAAGATAAATAAATTATGTAACAGATTACCTTTTGTTTCTGTTTTTAGCTGATTATAATGTCTTGGAATGCAGAGTATTGGGGAGTATTGACATGGAGTTAGATAGGTAATACAGTTACATTATTGAAGGATGCAGCATATATCAGATAATACTTGAAGAAAGTTTTAATATATCCTCCCAGCAAGGACGTTTAATTAGAGGATATCTCATGCATCTCCAGTAAGCAGCATCACAAAGAATTAGGTGCGCAAAGTGTATCCTCCCAACAAGGAATTTTAATTAGAGGATATCCAGTGCATCTCTGGTAAGCAACCTCCCAAATAATGATGTGAGCTTAATACCACATTCCATAAACAACCTCACAAATGATGATGTAGGCTTAATACCAGATTCCATAAGCAACCTCACAAATGATGATGTAGGCTTAATACCAGATTCCATAAGCAACATCACAAATGATGTAGGCTTAATACCAGATTCCATAAGCAACATCACAAATGATGTATGCTTAATTCCAGATTCCATATGATGTTCTTTGTATTGCAGGTCAGTGATAATGGATCTCCAGCCCTTACCACAAATGTTACCATAAGGCTCAAAACCATAGATGTGAATGATAATGACCCTACATTCAGTGGACTCTTGACTTTTGATCTTCCTGAAAACGCATCTGCCAGTAGCAGTGTGCTTTATAAAGTGCTTGCTAACGGCAATGATGGTCCAGCTGACAAAATAACGTACACCTTGTCTGATAATCCATATTTCTACATCACACCAGGTAAATACATATTGACCTCAACTTGTGACATGTAGGACTTACAACTACTTGTACTTATGACAGTCCTACCAGAAGTACTGTAATGTTTAATTACTTATTACAGTACAGGACTGTACAGTAAAATAATTTTGTTATAATTTTTATATTGGATTACTTCACTATAAACACAGAGTACAATTTGTTTAATTTATAACAAATCAGACATACACATTTTAGCCTTCAGACATGTTACCGTTTAACTTATCATTACAGTTCATACAAAATATAGTTATTTCCGATTTACGACCACTTTGAATTACAACGGATTCATTGGGACGGAACCTTGTCATAAGTCGAGGTCTACCTCTAGTTTCGGTGGCAGATTGTTCTATTCTGTTTGGTATAGTGTTCATCCATGTGTTACTGAGACCAAAATAGGAGCACAGAACAGTAACACTGTTACCTACCATGCATGTCATAAGAGACACCTATGGGGAGTAGGGCATTGGGCCAGCTACCAAATCCTGAAGAAACATTAAGCCGCAAAAAAAAACCAAAAATAATAAATGCTGGTGATGAATAGGACACACATTGAGAAAACCTGTTGATAGCATTACAAGGCAGTCTTTTTTCCAGGATAGGAGGGGTAGAGAAAGACCAAACAGCTTATGGCGAAGAGAACTGGAGACAGAAATGAAAGCACTATGGAAGACCTGATAACAATGGCTTGGGACAGCAGAACTTGTCTTGAGTTTGTTGAAATCTTATACCCCGGTGGGGGGGGGGGGGGGGGGGGGGGGGGGGGGGGGGGGGGGGGGGGGGGGGGGGGGGGCGCGCGCTGAAGGCAATTATGGCAAGGCAGTGTTAGAGAGTAAACATATATGTAATGCATACTAAAGCTTTTGACTTTTTTTTTTTTTTTTGCGCTTATTTAGTATCACAAGAACTCATAATAAGACACTCATATTTTTGATCAATTTATTAACATTTGAAAATTGATGAAAAATGTGTTAGTGTTTGAGAACAAAATGTTAGATATATCACACAAAAAAACTATTGTTTATTTGTACGGTCTGTGATTTTTTTTCAGAACAGGGGTTAGAATTGTTTTTTTTTAATACAAAATCTTTACATTTGTGACCTTTCCCATCAGTAGCAAAAAAGCTTATATTTTTTCAAGAATCATCATCTAAAAGACTATATTTTCTAATCTGTAATTTTCTTTATAATGCTTTCCCATAATTTTTCTAGTCACATATCAAATTTCTATGCCAGTTTCTGAGCGTCTGATTGACAGAGTGGTTGAACACTGGCCTCACACTACAGTCTACCCAGCTGTAAATGGGTACCTGACTTTGAGTTAGGGAATGAAAAGGCAGCGAGGAAGGGAACTGGTCACACCCACCTCTCGATGCTGGACCTAGTATGGTGAAGTCTCTAACACTTCACTCCCTTACGGCATTATTTGCTACGGGATTACCTTGACCTTTATGCCAGTTTCATAAATTTAAATTAAGTTGTATTTTTGTTTGTTATGTAAAAATATTTATGATTTTCTAGTTGTGTCATTTCTAAGCCCAGTAACTGTTAATCAGGTATTCTAGGTTTCAAATGAGAAGGAAAAAAATAGGTATGAAATCCCTAGAGAATGAAGGAGGCCAAACAACACAAGGATAAAAAGGTAAAGGAAGTCCCATAGCAGATACTGCCGTAGGGGAGTGAAGTGTTAGAGACTTCACCATACTAGGTCCAGAGGTGGGGTGACCAGGTCCATTCCTCGCTACCTTTTCTTTCCCTAACTCAAAAGTAGGGTACTGTTAAGTTGTGTGGTTGAATAAGTTGGTGTATCGGGCTGATTCAATTACGTGAATGTTATGGGTGGTCAAGAAGTATGGTTTCATACATGAACTCCAAAACGACTGGTTAATTTGGATCCACAAATACAGGCATGTTTATTTACGTAAGACAAACTTCAAATGTTCATGGCAATCATCAATACATGCATAGAATGGCATCTCCTACAGTCCTTAATGAATCGTCACATATCTGGCCTATATACTAGAGATGCCGGCAAACCAGTGAACATCTAAGTAGCGATAACCAGGATATGGAGATTAAAATATATTTGATAGCTCCCAAAAAGACTCCTCCTTTTAAATATCATCGAACTTAAATACTTGCATTCGGCATCTTCTTGAATACATGTGGCGACCTTCGTAATATAATGCCACGTAGGAGAAACAGCATAACACTTCAATAAACTTGGGAGTACTAAAATCCACGTCTTGCTTCGACAGATTATTATAACGAAAGGCCAAGATCGACCGTTTGAATATATTAGCGCGGCGCCTCATTACATCATCATTGCTCAGTGACGTCAACCTATTATCGCGTTCACTTACAATTAACAATGGTGCAAAACATATCATGTTGACTCCAGATAGAAATGTTACCGCGTAGATTAAACTGCTAACAAATCTAAGTGAGGCCAACATGTAAAATATATAATAATCATCTTTAACAATGGGTGACCAGGTCCATTCCTCGCTACCTTTTCTTTCCCTAACTCAAAAGTAGGGTACCCATTTACAGCTGGGTAGACTGGAGCATGTCGGGACCATGATTCAAACCTGGCACCTTTGCTGCGAGAGACCAGCGCTCTAACCACTCAGTCAGTCGTACGCTCAACACATGGTGTAGGGAAGACACTCAACACATGGTGTAGGGAAGACACTCAACATATGGTGTAGGGAAGACACTCGACATATGGTGTAGGGAAGACACTCGACACATGGTGTAGGCAAGACGCTCAACACATGGTGTAGGGAATTAACCATGACAGGGTTAAAGAAGACATGGTAAAACTTTGAAGGAACGGCACAGGACTAGAAGACTTGGCATGCATTTGTTGAAGGCCTAAGTTCCAAGGGGAAATTAAGGTATTAAATGAACGGATTCTAAGTTTTAATTTCTCAAACTGTCAGCGGGAAGCCCCGTTTAGTTCCTGGGGGTCTTTGATAAGACAGTGAAAGAATATGATTACTGCGCCCTCAGGTATGTCATACAAGGTGACAGATATGAGGTTTTGCATGGGGTTGGTAACCTCATTATGTATAACTAATTGCTACAGAAACCACTACTACAGAAACATTTGAATCCTTGGCACAGACTTCCTGCAAGGGGCCCAGCTACTGTTGTGGCTCCATGCTCCGTAATGAGCTCCAAAGACAATAATGATGATGGTGATGATGATGATGATGATCAGTTGAAACTCTTGTATTATTTCATCAGATGCCGGAGAAATCAGGCTGATAGCTGCAGCTCCAGACTATGAAAGTGTGGGCGGATTGTACATAGTGGATGTATGTATCAGTGATACACCCAATCCAACAGTGAGAACAGCTTGTGGTAATATCACTGTTAATATACTGGACTGCAATGATGAGCCGTGAGTATATAAATAGTGCTGCCTTTTGTTTTGTACTGCTTAAGCAGGGTGATTGGAAAATCACTATTTTTAAATTACTTCTCTGACTAATTCAGGGGTGGTGCGGGTCACATTCCAGTTTTGATTCCCGTACGTAAGTTGCAAAGGCCGGTCATCTTTTAAAAGACGCTGATTTATTTCATTGTTTCTTTCGATTCTGATATTTTATACTGCCCGGAATTTATCTCGAACGGAAGTAAACACAAAACTGGGCAAATTTCAACAAGCTTCAACGTCTTTTATTTGCGTTTGGACGTATTTTTACACATTTATCTTCATCTTTAATCGTGTTTTGTTTATCATAACGAAAACACAGAGGATATGTTACTAATATGTGAACAGTGAACAAACTGTGTGATCAACCATAACTTTCTTACTTTTTCTGTGTTTCTAAATGGATTACCTGCACAAAGAGAGCAGTGAAACTGTATTGTGATAACAATTTATGTTACAAGCCTTACGTAAGTCGAAAAATGTTGTTCGAAAATTTCAAGTTATCTTTTTTTACATGTTTCTGTATCTTTAACAAATTAGCAGGCAATTGGATTTATATTGTTCATCCAATGCACTTTAATTTGATGTATAATATTTTACGTACTCAATACACACATTTAGTTTTAAATTAAATTTTTGGGGCTTAAAAATAATTCCGTCCAGAGCTGAAAATAATTACGTACGGAATCAGTTAAGCAAGCCCTGGGTGCCGGACTTACAATAAAGTTTTCAACGTAACTATATAAGGTGATAAAATATAATTCATACAAATTTAAACAATGAACTATAGGAGTATTTATTTTTATTCTTTAACAAAGCAGCAATTAAAATATTCAATTTTTTAAATACCAGTTATTTTAAATTAGCTACCTAATGTCGGTAAAATCGCAAAGGCAGCCTGGACCAGCTGGCAGCCTACACCAGTGGGACCAGCTGGCAGCCTACACCAGTGGGACCAGCTGGCAGCCTACACCAGTGGGACCAGCTGGCAGCCTACACCAGTGGGACCAGCTGGCAGCCTACACCAGTGGGACCAGCTGGCAGCCTACACCAGTGGGACCAGCTGGCAGCCTACACCAGTGGGACCAGCTGGCAGCCTACACCAGTGGGACCAGCTGGCAGCCTACACCAGTGGGACCAGCTGGCAGTCTACACCAGTGGGACCAGCTGCAGTAATCGCTCTATGCTCTATAATGAGCAAAAGGAGAGAAGGAAGAAGAAGAATAAGGAGGAAGAATAAGTAGAATAAGCAGGAAGAAGAAGATGAATAAGAAGGAGGAAGAAGAAGAAGGAGAAGGAAATAGAAGGAGAGGGAAGAAGATGGAGGTGGAAGAAGAATAAGAACTAGAAGAAGAAAAAGAAGGTAGAGGGAGAACAAAGAAGAAAAAGGAAGAAAACATGAAGATGAAGAAAAAGGAAGAAGAAGAAAGAAGGAAGGAGAAAAAGGAAGAAGAAAGAAAGAAGGAAGTAAATAATAAATATGCTTCCTAGATCTTGCTGGCTGACATTAACTAAGATGAATTTACATAACACTTCTCCTCATGGGATGAATATTTGTGTTTGTCTAGGCCACAGTTTTCCCCTTCAGCCTATTATGTAACAGTGGCTGAGGATGCAGTTCTGGGGAAGGCACTGACCACGGTGACAACTGTTGATAAAGATGCTTCGCCCATATTTAGGGATGTCACTTATTCTATACAAGATGGAAACACAGAAGGCTGTTTTAGGTGAGTAGTGCAATTAGGAAGACATAAATGGCATCACATGTTAACTCAGCTTTCTATCTATAGTAACATCTTCCTTCAAAAGTTGGAGAAAATATTCATTTACTTCAGAACTCCAAATTTAAAATTCTTGGCTGCTGACACAATTCATTTCCATTCTTCTCCATCCTAGATGGTCTGTGTGCAGACTATAGTTCTCATCTTTGCTTTATATTTCTCAGCTCTGTCAGGTCTTGAATCCTGGACACGTACACTTTCTCTTCTTTCTTCTTTTTTTCTTTTTTTTTAAATTGAAGAACGATATCCCATTCAACCTTTGATGGGTTATAATTAGGATATATAGCGTCTCTTATTCCAGATGATTTTTTTCAATTGCCGATACCTGATCGTGGTGTCATTTCTCCTTTCCAGTTATTGTAAATTGAGTAAATTAAAGTGTCAACTTGTGGATGTGTGTATGCGTTTTTTCCTTTATTCTAAAATGGTTACTTTTCCATATCTGTCGTGGTGTTAAAAAGAGAGAGGAGGGTGTGAAAGCCTGGGTGTTTGTAATAATACTTTAGTCACTATGTATTTGCCATTATCTATATATGCTCTGAGAACTTCACTACGCTTCCATTTGTTTGATCTGTTTAAAGACTTGAGTTGAGAAATATTTTCAGTATTCATCTTCTTCAGCACTTCAGACCTGAGATTCTTGGTTGTGGACAAGCTTCATTTCCATTCTTATCTGTCTCCACTTTAGAATGCTATTCTCAGCTCCACTTTACAATTCCCAGTTCTACATTACAATTTTCAACTCCAGTTAACAATTCTTAACGCCACCTAGCAATTGTAAACTCCACCTTATATCTCTCAGCTCCACCTTACAATTCCCAGCTCCACCTTACAATTCTCAGGTGCAAGGTTTTCCTATCTGTTTTAATTAATTAGGAAATATAGCGTCTCTAATTTCACATAATATCTGTAAATGCCAATATGTGATATTAGTATTACCCATCTAGTGGATAATATTGTTCTTTTTTATTCTGTTAAAGGATTCTGCCAAGTGGAGTAATTGAGTTGATAAAGCAACTAGACTTTGAGAGAACCCAGAACTACTTGCTGACTATTCAAGCTACAGATGGCGTTCACAACACAACTGCCTTCTGCTCCATCAAGGTTGCTCCAGTCAACGAATACGTTCCCCGTTTTCCAGTCTCCAACATCACAGTTCACGTTGAAGAAAATGTTCCTGCAAATACTTTTGTGTTTACGGTATGTGCCGTTTAATTTTACCATCGAAGACATGTGCCCCGTGGAGTTCCCTGGGGGTGTCTTATGAGTCAAAGAAAGAGCACTACTGCTCCGTCACGTGTGTCGTTTAAGGCGGTTAATATAAGGTTCTGGCAACCACATCATGTAAAACACATTGCTATAGAAACAACAGTTTTGAGAGCATGTGGATGCTTTGGGCAGGCTTCCTGGGGCCATCTGCTGTGGTGGGTCCATGCTTCCGTAGGAAGAGAAAAGGAAAATGATGACGAATGATAATGATTGAATTCTTGTATCTAAAAATGTCTTACTTGTGTTCAACAAACTCGTTGTGTTTATTTATGGACATATTCAGCTTGAAAGAGCAATGAGGATGTCCTAAAGAAGCAAGTCAACAAACTCGTTATGTTTATTTATGGACGACATATTCAGCTTGAAAGAGCAGTGAGGATGTCCTAAAGAAGCAAGTCAACAGACTCGTTATGTTTATTTATGGACATATTCAGCTTGAAAGAGCAAAGAGGATGTCCTAAAGAAGCAAGTCAACAAACTCGTTATGTTTATTTATGAATGACATATTCAGCTTGAAAGAGCAACGAGGATGTCCTAAAGAAACAAGTCAACAAAAGAAAGGTAGTACTCGTATTAAAAGGAAGCAATCCACTTTGTTGTGGCATGTTATGAGAAGATGGCTGTATTAAAAATATTAAAGGATAAAGATAGAGGACAAAAAAAGGAGATAATATTACACAGTTTGACATGGAAAGAAACCAACTACAGAACTGATAAATAGTGCTGGAGACTGTAAGCTTAGGAGAGACATGATCACCTATGTTACGAGACATGGTACTGAAGAAGAAGAAATAGCAGGCAATCTTTATGCTGTCGGGTATTTTCTGATTATTGCTGCTGAATGTGGGTGGGGCTCATGGGTTAACAAACTGGTAATACAGAATAGGTAAATACTACTCACGTAGAGGACAACCCTTCAGGAACTGGTGTGGATATGCTGTGGCAGTGAGAGGGCTGACAGACTAGCCTTGCGAACGTCATTAGTGGGAACGTTGGATATAGATATGTTGTTTAACTAGGGCTTCTAAGCTGTTCGCTCCTTTACAGCCAATACCAAGTTAAAGACTCCTTAGTATTATCTATAACTTCTTCTCACCTCTTATTCCACTGGCATTTGTCTGGTTCTTGTCAACAGTTGAACATGATGAGCTTATCATTCTAGCTCAATCTTTCTATTCTGCATGTAGGTCTTGATACAGAATTTCTTATAAGTTAAGTAATATGTTCACCTATCACTCATATCAGTGAATTTGTTCATTTATCATTCATGTCACCAAGAATCGCCAGAAGTCATTTCATCTCACTATTTTCATTTATCACTTACATTGATACAGTTCTTCCATTGTTCACCTGCACACACTGTTTCATGTCGGTAAATGTTTTCATATTGTTATTGTTGAACAGAATCGACATCATTGCACTCGGGGCAAACCCATAAGTGCTCAGTCTCTTTCAGTATATGTCAAAGAGTTAGAATGCTAACTGTTCCTGTAGCTCGCTGGTTGTATACATGATGGATACATCCTCTCATACGTCCATCTATTCTAGCCATACATTTGATGCCAAATTCCAACAGTCTTAACCTTGATGATTCATCAATTGCAGTGTCGTTCTCTATCAGTTCATAGCAAAACGTCAGCATATTATCAATCTGCTCCCCAAGCAGCATAGGCCTGCAAGAACTTTCTGGCAACCCTGTGAAAGACAAAGACAGAAGAAGATTACTGCTTCCTCAGGCATATCATACTTCTTCTTTGGCCTGTGGCAGCTAACTGACTAAGCAATCAGTGGCCATCACGCCTGGTGGCATCTTTTAGGGCAGCAGTAAACTGTCTCCACTTTGCTCGCTTGGCAGCCATCCTTTTTGAGCTGCCCTAGCTCTGTTTCATGCTTTGCTTCTGTGCTTCTACAGTTCTTCCGCCAGGTAGCTTTTGGCCAGTTTCACTTTTGCTTTCCTTCTGGAGACCATAGCATCGCAGTTCTGTTGATGGTGCCAGGGTCTTTTCTGAGGATGTGGCCAACCAAATTCCAGCGTCTGTGACAGATGGTGCTTATGTCTTTTTGGTAAGCGTGTCATACAAGGTGACTACTGTGAGGTTGTGATAGGGGCTGGCAACCTCATCATGTCAAACAACTCACAGAAATCAATGCTGCAAGGACACGTGAGAGCTTGGTACAGACTTCCTGTAAGGGGAACAACTGCAGTATTGGCTTCATGCTCCGTAGGGAGTGGAAAGGAAAATGACGATGATATTCATGTCAAGCTATCAACCAGTTTTCTTAATATGTGTCCTATCCAGTTTTCTTAATATGTGTCCTATCCAGTTTTCTTAATATGTGTCCTATCCAGTTTTCTTAATATGTGTCCTATCCAGTTTTCTTAATATGTGTCCTATCCAGTTTTCTTAATATGTGTCCTATCCAGTTTTCTTAATATGTGTCCTATCCAGTTTTCTTAATATATGTCCTATCCAGTTTTCTTAATATGTGTCCTATCCAGTTTTCTTAATATGTGTCCTATCCAGTTTTCTTAATGTGTCCTATCCAGTTTTCTTAATATGTGTCCTATCCAGTTTTCTTAATATGTGTCCTATCCAGTTTTCTTAATATGTGTCCTATCCAGTTTTCTTAATATGTGTCCTATCCAGTTTTCTTAATATGTGTCCTATCCAGTTTTCTTAATATGTGTCCTATCCAGTTTTCTTAATATGTGTCCTGTCCAGTTCCAGTGCCATCTTCTTACCTCCTGTTTCACTGGTGTTTGTCTTTGTGAACACATAATGAGTCTATACATTTATATATTGTCAATGTATATGTTTCTTGCTTCTAGGCTTCTGCCACAGATTCTGATAATGGAACAGATGGAACTGTGAGATACAGTATTGATCCAGGTAGTCAGTTAATGTGACATTTTGTTAAATAAAACAACACTGATAGAGACTGACAGAAAAACAAAATAGACATGTACACATATGCTTTCTTACATATAGGCCCCACTTGATTGTGGGCCAACAATGGCATTTGGCCAGGGCCTCACCACGGCAACAGATTCATGGTTAAGGCAAATCTTACCACTCTTCTCAAACAATCTGGGAGCCTCACAATTGTGAAATGGCCCAAGCCTCACATGAGCTCTTATAGAGCCTGCTCACTAACACACATATGATGCTTCTTCACAAAGTCAGACTTAATGGAGTATTTTTTTAATATTTTGATAATACCAAAAAATAATATTGGTTAATATCACAGAATTTAGATTTGTTTTTTTAATGATGGTTGCTGAGCTTATTACTCTTAAGTAACCAGTAGTGGGGGTTGGAGTGGCTAAAAAGAATGGTGTCAGCCCTTGAGTTTTAGAGGTACCGGGTTTGATTCCCAGTTGATGGAATATAATTTATGGAAAATTTGTTTTCATAACCTAATGGTTCTAATGATGCCAAACTCCCCCCTGTCTCCTGGGTAGTGAGATCAGATGCCTAGCCTTCTCGGAGAAGGGCAAAAAAAAAAAGAAGGTCCCATGTGCATGTTGTTAAAGTTAGTTGCTTATCCTTTACAGGACGTGGCAATCAACCCCAGCTTTTATTGGCTGTTTTTGATTTTTCTAGGCAATTTTTTTCATTCAGTAGTTTGCCATTGCTTTCTGAACGGTACGGCGCTTATACCATTATTAAAAATCCACACAAAGCGATCTGCTACCAAACTGCCTGCAGCAGGTTTCAAACCTGGTATATCTGGATTATGAAACTGCGTTCATATCCATTAGGCCACAGACGCCGACATGTGCATGTTGTGCACGTTAAAAATCCCATGGCAGTTGGAAATTGTAAAGAGTAGGCCTATCAGGCCGCTACCCTAACAAAATTTAAAAATTAGAAACCTACCCACAACAACAAGATTTATAGAATGTGTGATTCCTATATACACATTGGGATTCTCGCTGGTGCTATGGAGTTCGTGCACTATGCTGATATCTTCCTTGTGTGATCTAAGGGAGGTGATCAGAGCACTGATGAAGTAGTTTGTGTGCAATGAAGATAGTCCTTTAAACCAAACCAAGTAACCAGTGCCAGGTTGAAGAATACTTGACATTATCTGCATTGTAGATCTAGGTTTGGAGGTCAGAGGTATGGCATCCCTCTCTAATTCTTAAGGTACGGGATTTGATCCCAGCATAGGGAATATTATTATTGGAAATTTTTTTCAGAACCAGTGGATCCTAATGATGTCATACTCCCCCCTGATCTTCTGGGTAGTGAGATCAGATGCCTAGCCTTCTCGGATAAGGGCAAAAAAAAAAAGGCAGTCCCGTTTGCAAGTTGTGCATGTTAAAAATCACTCGGCAGTTTGAAATTGTAAAGAGTAGGCCATATAACCACTGCCCTGGCAAAGTTTACAAAAATTAGGAAACCTACCTACAACAAAAGTATGGAATGTGTGATTCCTGTATGCACACATTGGGATCCTCGCCTGTGCTACAGTGTTCATGAACTGTGCACAGATCCTCCTTGTGTGATTTAAGGGAGAAGATTAAAGCACTGATGGAGTTGTCCATGTACAATGGAGATGGTCCTTAAAATTTGCAAAAACAAAAAAAAACCAGATCTAGGCTTTTCCTGTGGATTTTATACCATTCCGAAACGAGTTGAAGTGATGAGTTGCAGTTTCTTTTCTGAGTATTTTATCCTGGTTTTACATGCATTTAAAAGACATCACATCTGGTTTCAGGCTAGAAGGGGGTAGGGAGTGGCGTACTGTACACTCCCCACCTTCCTTAGGAGGTCAATAAGTAGGCAGGGCTAAAATGCTGAGCTCTGTCTCTGGGATGTCCCATGGAGATATCACGTCCTGCACATTGACTTTCTAGCTCCAATCCCTTGTCACCTATTCATTGTGAGATCCTCCTGCAGGCTGCCATCAAAGTAAAAGTCAGAGTTAAGTCTGCGGCTTAAGTGATTCCCTCAAGCTCATTGTGCAAAGCTGGGCTCTTGGCATTTTTAGCCACAGAGTAAATCATTATGTTGGGCCAATCTGGAGAATTTAGTTACAAGATATAATTGTTATAGTTTTTTTTATTTTATTTTCTGCCAAATCAGCATCAACAAGTGACCACTATACTGTATTTTATATGCCATGACTGCTTTCTTAGTGATTTGCCTCTTGCTCATTTTCTTTAGAGGCGTTTAATTTGTCTGTTGCCTGTTTATTTAGGTCCATTTCTTATTGATCCACAATCTGGGAATATAACTGTCATTGGAAGTTTAGACAGAGAGGCCACACCACACTATAATCTGACAGTACGAGCAGTAGATCAAGGAGCAGTTCCAAAAACTGGAACACTGCTACTTGCAAGTAAGTATTTGGTAATATGATTGTGTATTATTAGAAAATATGATTTGGTCAAGGCCATCATATCAAGCTTCGCTTACAAAACAATAAAAATTATTGAGTCACTCGTCGTGTAGTTCTGTGAGGGGACAAAGACAAAGTAAGGCTAAGGCTTCACCCATACCCATGTGTTTCTGGGACCTGGAAGGGGATCAAAGAATAGTAACACTGTACCCTACCAGGCGTATCGTAAAAAGGACTAAATAGGGTTGGGCATGGGGCTGGTTACCCCATCCTGTAAAATATTTTTTTACCACAAAAACTCAGTTCAGTCATCCAAGACAGAAGGTCCTCTGAAAAGAAGGGTAAATGACACAACCTAGAGAAAGCTGAAACAAGTCTAGGTTAAAAAACTCTGGGTTGCCACTAACATTTTTTTCATCTTGGAAAATCTCCAGACTTGGAATGTTCACATTCTAAACGAACTAGGGAAAACTGCAAAGGTAGCAGCAGAAATTAGAAACTGTTAGATTGTTATCCTGGGACTCAGCGAGACCTGGTGGAAGGGCATAGGGAAGAAGAAAATGATCACAAGAAAAAGGAAACCTGTTGATAGCACTACAAGGCAGTCCTTGTTCTGGAATCCCCAGGGTAAGAGAGGCAGAGGTAGACCAAGAAGCACACGGAGAAGAGAACTGTAGACAGAAGTGAAAATAATGAGGAAGACGGGGAAAGAACTTGAGCAGACGGCACGTAACAGGAGGACTTGGCATGTGTTTGTTGAAGGCCTATGCTCCTTGGGGAGCTAAAAGTTATTGATTGATTGAATGCTCCCCAAGGCATGTTGTCGGAAGTGACTAATGTGAAGCTGTGCTTGAGGCTGGGGCTAGCAATCTTGTCATGAAAACCACCGCTGCAAGAACACATGAATGCTTTGGTGCAAGCTTCCTGCGTTAGTGACTCCATACTCCGTTGAGAGCAAAAGGGGGAAAACTGATGAATGGTAATATTATGAACGCTCACCCATGTTAGAAGGCTGTACCAAAGTGCTTCACATGCTGTTGTAGTCGTGGGTGTTATAGTAGTTTGTTGTGCATGAAAAGTTTTTCAGTTCCCTGCATATTCTCACTGTAATGACTTCATATAAATTGGTCATTATAGTGGGCCTATTCTTTTTTGTCTTAAAATGTATGGGCTTTTATAAACCTTCTGTTCACTTATATCCGGCAATAGCATAAGGACTATAACAAAGGTAGGCTATACTGTTTAAGCAAGAATACTCTTCATACATTTAGTAGGCAATTGTAAGAGAGAGAGAAAGACAGGCAGACAGAAAAAAAAAAGATCGAACCAATGAAAGAAAGAATAAATGAAAGAAAGAACGAATGCACCAAAGAATAAACCAATGAAAGAAAGAATAAATGAAAATAAGAGAGAACAAATGAGTGAACGAAAGTAAGAAAGAATGAATGACTGAACAGAAGGAAGAACGAATAAACAAAATAATGAGAGAACAAAAGAAAGAAAGAATAAAAGAAAAAGCAAATGAACTAAAGAAAGATCGAACAAATGAATGAAAGAAAGAATGGAAGAAAACACTAGACAAAAGAACAGAAACAGAAGTTGTAGGCATTCTTGGAATTCAAACCAAAGACCATCTGAAACTGTGTTTGGTTAGGCTTCACTCTAATTAGCAAGTAATGATGCCATTTGGATAGTCCCTGGTTTTCTTTCTTCTTCTTTGATCCTTAGCCGCTGACCGTCAAAGCAGTCAGTGGCCATCACGCCTAGTGGCATCTTGTAGGGCAACAACAAATTGATTCCACTTAGCCATCCTTCGTACAGTGCCCCAACTCTGGTTCATTCTTTGCATCTCAGCCTCCACAGTCCTCTGCCAGGTTGTTTTTAGTCGGCCTCTCTTTTTTCCTTCAGGGGTCCAAAGTCCAAAGCATAGCTGTTCTTGTGATGGCATTGGGGTCTCTTCTGAGGACATGGCCAACCCAGCTCCAGCGTCTGCCAGCTATGATGGTGTGCATGTCCTCTTGCTTGCTCCGAGTAAGCAGATCTTGGTTGGTGATGGTATTCGGCCAAAAGATTCTGTGAATTTTTCTTAGGCATGTTGTGTGAAAAGAGGACAATTTCGACATTTCCTTCTCTGTAACTCTCCAGCATTCCGCACCATAAAGAAGAACAGAAAGCACACAGCTCTGATATAATCTTAATTTTGTGCTTGTGCTGTATTGAGAGGACTTCCAGATGTTGTTTAGGCTAAAGAAGGCTGTTCTTGCTTTATTCATTCTGATGTTGATGTCTTTGCCTGCCCCGCCATCTGGTGTTACTATGCATCCTAGGTATGTGAAGGTGTCTGTCTGTACCAGCTGCTGATTCCTTACTGATATGGGCTCAGGGTTGCTCACATTGAGCGTCATGACCTCTGACTTCTTTAAATTAATGTTCAAGCTCACCTGCTGGCTAAACTTATTAAGTCTATCCGTTTTTTCCTGGATGTGTTGACGTGAATGTGCTAATAGTGCAATGTCATCTGCATATTCCAGATCTTCCAATGTAGAAAATGTAGTCCATCTTATTCCTTTTGGACTGCCCTCTGTTGTCTGGCGCATCACACAGTCTATGACTGTTAAAAATAGAGTGGTTGATAAGGGGCATCCCTGTCATACTCCTGTCTTCACCTCAAAGGTTAGGTTGCTCTGCCCAACACTACACGTAAAGTTGGCATAGAGGCTTTTTATGATTGACACTATGCAGCTTGGAATTCCATAAGCCCTCAGTATTTTAGGGACAGTTTAGGGAAAATACTGAGTCCCTGGTTTGAATCCTCAAATTATCTACCATTTTTGTTTCTTTTTACACATCTGCTGTCTTAAATTTTTTTTCCCTCTTCCTTACTGGTACCTCCAATTTTCCTATTTTTATTTATTACTCACAGGCTTCAGGTTTCCCATTTCTGTATTCACATATTTGTGACAAACCATTTTGTTGATGACATGGTGACACTACTGCTATTTGTTTACAGTAATTGTAGATGATGTCAATGACAATGCCCCAAGCTGCGGTACCAACTCTTATGTTGTCTCAGTGAAGGAGTCAGCCTTACCAAATGACGCTTTGATGTCGCTGAACTGTGTGGATGATGATAATGATCCTGCCGGACTCAATAATGCTTTGTCGTATGCCATTTGTAAGTTACTGCATCATCACTTTATTTCATTGAGCATTTCTGTCTTACCTCACTTATTAAGTAAAGGAAGAACTGGATAAACTACCAGCGGGTCATCATTAGCCTTGGCAGAGAGTGCAGATATTGGGGCAATGGAAAAGCAGAGCTGGAGATTAATCAGCTGATAAGTGATCATGCTGGGGATGATGATGCTATTGTGTACACTGATGGGTCTGTAGTGCGTGGTGAGAAATCAGGATGGGGCTTTTCTGCAAGAATAAAGGGCAGGGTCATCACGAACAGAGTGGAGCCTACATAACAACAACCTCCAGCATGAGAATGGAGGTAGATGCAGTTACTTCAGCACTGAGGTGGCTGTCTGAAGCTCCATCTACCAGGACAGTTATATTGTCAGACTCTCAAGCCATGCTTCGGAAAGTTCAGAATGGATGACTGCAGCAGGAATGGAAAACATCAATAGAATCTTCAAGTCTTGAGGAACTGGTGTGAATCTACTGTCCTGGTCATGTGGCAATGAGAGAACTGACGGATTGGCCTCAAGAGCATCCATAGTGGGGACACTGGACATGGATAAGGGAGAGATACTAAGGGCCATTAACGATCGCCTGCTGGATAATGACACTGCTAGATGAATCAAGGCTGAGGCTGTTGGAGTTTGGCATCAAACGTTGGACTAGCAGAAATGGACGTGAGAGAGGATTCATCCGTCGTATGTACAACCAGCGTGCTACAGGTACAATTAGAATTCATACTCTTCGGCATTTACTGAGGGAGACTTGAGTACCTATGGGTTTGCCTGGAGTGCAGTGAGGTCGATTCTGATTAACAATAACAATCTCACTGTCTAAAATAATACTTTATGAAGGATTTGATGCTTTAATTTCTATTACATGTGTTAATCTCCTTTATTGTTCAGTGTCAAGTGTTATTCTCCTTAATTGTGTAGACCAGGGTTTTTTAACCTTTTTTTGTGTCGTGGAACTTTTAGAAAATTCCTATAGACCCCTTTTATTGTTTAACTCTTTGACTCCATAATTATTTTCCACCCTTTGCCGTAATTATTTTTTGAAGAATTCTAAACGGTGAAGTCTACTGTCTTTTAATGTAAATTTTATGTTAATATTTTTTGTGAACATGTACTTATTATATACCAAACTGTAGGGAAATAGATAGAGAATTGTAATATATAATGTCTTTGGTAGTATTAACACAAGTATGTTCGGTAGAACTAACACATGAACTTGTTAGATACTCGTGGGACATCCTGGGCCTAGCAGAAGTCAGATGGACAGGATTAGGTGAATCAATAACGGATGATGGTCACAAAATTTGGTTTAGTGGAGATGAGTCTAAACATCAGCATGGAGTAGGTTTTATCGTACATAAAGATAGATTGAACTCTGTCATCAGCTGCACCCCAATAAATAGCAGGCTTATCACCATTCGTATTGCAGCACATCCAAAGAACATCTCCATCATACAGGTA
Organism: Oreohelix idahoensis; assembly: GCA_024509875.1. NCBI lineage: Eukaryota > Metazoa > Mollusca > Gastropoda > Stylommatophora > Oreohelicidae > Oreohelix > Oreohelix idahoensis. The sequence goes on from JAMPIV010022834.1 coordinate 247,357, forward strand.
TATGCCCCCACTACTGACTATGAGGATGAGGCAATTGATACATTTTATGACAATCTGGATGAAGCAATTAAGAAAATTCCAAAGAAAGATCGTGTTAGGTGATTGGAATGCTAAAATAGGGCCAGATGCATACGGTCACTGGGCTGGTACAGTGGGGAAATTTGGGACAGGAGAAACCAACGATCGAGGACTAAGGCTACTAGAATTTGCCAGCAACTATAAACTAACCCTTGCAAATACACTATTTCCTCATAAGTTATCAAGAAGAACAACATGGCATGCCCCAAAAACTGAGATACATGGCCAAATTGATTTTATTCTTGTATCCAAAAGATTCAAGTCCAGTATTAATAAAGCCAAGACTAGGACTTTTCCTGGCGCCGACATTGGTAGTGATCACGACATGGTATTGATGACGCTCAAGCTCAAACTTAAAAAGAACTATAATCAAAACAGATGTTCTCAGTTAAGATTCAATTTAGACAAACTGAAAGATCCAGAAATCGCGGGAATCTTTGAGGCAACTGTTGGAGGAAAAATCGCAGCTCTCAACTTTTTAGAGGATAATATCAACTCAATCACAGAGAACATGAAAGACGTGCTCATTGAATCAGCAACAGAAATACTTGGTAAAAGAAAGAAAATAAACAAACCATGGGTTACAGATGACATTTTGAAGTTATGTGATACACGGCGGGAAATGAAAAAGGTTAAGAAAGAGGTTCCTGAAGCAGCATGGCAATACAGTATGGTGAACAAAAATATTAGGAAGAAAATGAAACAGGCCAAAGAAAAATGGGTAGCTGATCAATGTGAGTCCATTAATACGGGGCTAATAAAAGGTAACAGCAAGGCAGCTTTTGACACATTAAGAAAACTATCAAAACCCCAACAGCCCAGGGTAACTGTCATAGAAGATAGCAATGGGGCTCTGCTCAATGAAAAAACAGCTGTAATGAGAAGGTGGACAGAATATTGTAAAGAATTATATAACTGTAAACTTGACACTGACTTAGGCATATTAAACAACATTAAGTGCGAAAACAGGGAACTCGGAAATGCAGCAATATTATGGGAAGAAGTGGAAGAGGCTATATGTTCGATGAAAGGAGGGAAGTCACCGGGTGTGGATAATATCCCAGCAGAGCTCTTGAAATATGGAGGACCAGATATAGTAAAAATCATGACAACAATTTGCCAGAAGATATGGAGTACAAAAAAAGGGCCAAAAGAATGGACGCAGTCATTAGTAATACCTCTTCCAAAGAAAGGAAATCTGAAAATGTGCAAGAACTACAGAACCATTAGCCTTATTAGTCATCCAAGTAAGGTGATGTTAAGGATACTTTTGAACAGAATAAAACAGAAATCAGAAGAAATCTTGTCAGAGGAACAGGCTGGCTTTAGACCAAACAGAAGTACCTCAGAACAAATCTTCAATATTAGATTACTTATCGAAAAACATCTCCAACATCAACACGATTTATACCATAACTTCATCGATTTCACAAAAGCCTTCGATCGAGTCTGGCATGAAGGCTTATGGCAAGTAATGAGAAAATTCACTTTTGATACCAACATCATAGATATCATTGAAGCACTATACAAGGACGCAAGCAGTGCTGTTTTTGCAAGCAACGACATTGGAGAATTTTTCAAAACAACTGTAGAAGTTCGCCAAGGATGTATCCTGTCACCAGTGCTCTTTAATATATATCTAGAACATATTATGCAAGAGGCTCTCTACGATTATAAATCAACCATATCGATTGGAGGCCGACCTCTGTGCAACCTACGTTTTGCTGATGATATTGATCTGATAGCTGGATCAGAATCAGAACTTCAAGACCTTACCTCTAGACTGGAGAAAGTAACAAGAACGTATGGGATGGAAATTAATATAGAAAAAAGCAAGATATTGGTGAATAGCCATAAGAAACATGTTCCGACCAACATAACGTTAAATGGGCAAACGTTAGAAGAAGTTAACACCTTTAAATATCTCGGGTCCACTATCTGTAGTGATGGAAGATCAAGTAAAGAAATCAAGACAAGACTTGAGATGGCCTCAGCTGCCATGACAAGGTTGAATGTGATCTGGAAAAGTAACATCAGTTTTCCTGTGAAGATCAAATTATACAAATCACTTGTATTATCTATTCTCTTGTATGGGTGTGAGGGCTGGACACTCACTGCAGATACGGAGCGAAGGATTCAGGCTTTCGAGCGTAAATGTTATAGAAGAATTTTGCGCATTTGCTATAAAGAGCACAAAACAAATGTCTATGTTAGAGAGAAGATAAACACCTATGCAGGCCACCAAGAACCACTTTTGTCAATAGTGAAACGTCGAAAGCTTGCCTGGTTTGGGCATGTAACTCGTCATGACTCTCTTTCGAAAACGATCCTTCAGGGAACAGTCAAAGGTAAACGGAGAAGAGGAAGGCAGAGAAAATCCTGGGCTGATAACATCAAAGAATGGGCAGGACACGGTTTTTCCACACTTGTACGCATTGCTGAGGATAGAGAGCAGTGGAGGACCCTGTCTGCTGATGCTTCCACCATGGCACCCCTACGACCCATGACGGGTTACGGGCTGAGATGATGATGATGTTCGGTATACTTAAAACATTTTGCATGTCAAATTGAAAAACACTAAAAAGTTAACTGTAGAATACAAGCTTACCAAAGACAAATTACTGTTGTAGACTATAAAACTTTCTTTTTAGTCTTCAAACATCAAGGTAATCCATTTACAAAGTAAAAAACATTGCTTATGGCCACAGTAAGCCCATTTAGTGTTATTCACATCAGCTTTTACTGTGGTCCCTTATAAGAAAAAAATAACTTTCAGACTAATAAAGAAGAATATCGTCATATAAACTATTAACTTTTGTTTAATGTTTTAATAGTATCCCTAGCTTCATCTTCTACCTAGGACTAGTGATTAGATGTTACAGTAGGTCTAATTTTGTTGCTTTTCGATTGGCCAGAATGTGACTATGCCCTCTCATCAACTAGATTGAATGTGTCTAGCTTTTCTGCACCGACTCTGTTTTTTGACAACAAACTGTGACTTCCAAATAATCTTCATCAATGTCAGCAATGTTTCTAATTAGTTGACACAATTATTCGCTTAGGAGACTTAGAAAATGTAAATATAAAGCGTGACAAATGTCTCAAGCAATAACAACAAAAAACGCAAACAAGCGAATCGTCACACAAATTGTGATAGCAACATCAAAACACACACACGTGCTGCTTAACTACACTCAAATTAGTTTTTTTAAATAGTAGTGGAAGTTGTTCTACGAGTTTTAAAATATGAAATGCATTAAACTGAAGATTTTTGTGGTTTATTTGTGATAAACTAAAAACAATGCTCTGGCCGTTGCGCGGGCACACAGCGGTGCATTTTGCAACACTCTGAGCATTGGTCAGGAGTCAAAGAGTTAATGAAGGTTATTGACCACTTTGATTGTCTGATGAAGAGCTATGGACTACTTTGATTGCCAGATGAAGCTATGAAACACTTTAATTGCCTAATGAAGGCTATGAAACACTTTAATTGTCTGATGAAGGCCATGGGCCCTTTCTTGGAAAAAAATGTACATAGCATAATTTAATATTTTAAATTTTGGGAGCACAGACCCTCTAGAATACATTCATGGACGCCCCCCCCCCCCCCCCGCCCCCCCCCCCCCCCCCCCCCCCCCCCCCCCCCCCCCCCCCCCCCCCCCCGCCCCCCAAGGGGTCTGTGGACCACAGGCTAAGAAACCTTCATGTAGACAGTGTTATTTATTCCATGTCAAACATGGACACTGACCAAAGCACAGGAGAGCAAAGATCACATCCTGTGAGAGGAGATGCTAAAGAAAGGCCATTAAAGTTACCAGGAGTGACAGAAGAGAAGTGATGACATCAAACAAACTGTAGGTATGACATCCTGCATCAAGTGTATTGAGAGACCAGAAATTAAATGGTGTGGCCATCTCATGAGAATAGATCATTTTCCGCTTACATACTGGTCACAATAGGTTGAGGTAGCATATATATCACAAGTACAGGATTGGTCCAACAGATCTCTGCTTCTGTGGCACCAGCCCCATGACAGCTGAACATCTGCTCCAGTCCTGCCCAACTTACAGTCAGCAGAGTGGCATATGGCAACAACCAACTTCTGTCAATGAAAAACTGTTTGGAGATGTCAGGAACCTTGAGCTGACTGCTGCATTTATTAGTCATTAATGTAGAAGTTTGAGGGCGAACAAAGAATGAGAAGACGATCCTGATCAGTTATCTCTATGTGCTTACATCAGTAGAAGATCTGGTTTCAGAGCTCTAGGAAGTCTAAGAAGCAGATGGATAGACATCACAGACCTTTTCCAACAGCATGAGCTGACTCCAGCCAGTGCAGCACTCTTGGCTTAAGAATATAAACTTCAGCTCCCCACTAATGCATCGCAGAAAGAGAAGAATGAAAACGTAAAAAGTACAGGCATACCTGCTTCGTGACGCTTCACTTTCTAATGCTTCGCTCATAACAACGGTTCTAAATTGTGACTATACTCCGAGTACCCGACAGCTGCTTTGCTGATACGATGGTTTAGCAACATGACGCAGTTGGCTTCCTGCTGTTTGTTTGCAAACACAGTACATGCTGCATCTCTGTGTTACGATCTGTGATTTAGTGAATTGTAAACTGTTTATAACTATTTTCTTTTTTTGTAGTCAATAAAATATAAAATAAATTAATAATGGCAGATAAAAGTGAAAAGAGAAGTCGCAAGACAGTTACATTATAGACACAATTTCCAATTATTAAATTTAGTGATATACCTTGTCAAGGTATGGTGGCTTGTGTACCCTGATTACCCCCAGAGCTATGCCAGCTGGAGTTTTACTCCTGGAAGGTTCTTTCAAGCTGGACAGGTTTGCATGGGCAAGGGTCAGACTAAAGTAGACACCCTGATCCTCCAGGTTGGGGGTTTTAGCATAGGGCTGACACCCCTGTCTATGTAAAAAAAAAATTAAAGTTACAGAAACATCAACGAATAAACAAACTTTGCTGCGGGACGGACATCCGGAGTCTGAGGCTCGTATGACTGTCAGTGGTGAAAGCTGAAAGGAAGCCACTGACATGAGAATGGACGTCCTGACCGCAAAACATGATACAAGAAAAGGATTTTGGAATGTCAGGACAAGGAATGAGACGGGTAAACTAAAACAGGTCACGGTAGAAATGAGAAACTATAGGTTACACATTCTAGGGATAAGCGAGAGCAGATGGACAGGGGCAGGAAAAGTTAAAACAGCAACAGGAGAAACAGTACTTTACTCTGGAAGAGAGGATGGACAGCACAATGAAGGTGTAGCCATTATTCTACAGAAAGGAATAGAAAGGACATTACTGAAATGGAAACCCATCAACAACAGACTGATAAGATTAAGAGGTAGATTCACCAATACTACAATAATACAATGCTGCGCACCAATGAATGACAGCGATGAAGAGGTCAAGGATGAATTCTATCAATAAATTAATATGAAACAAACATAAAGGTATGTTTTCAGGCACTCGTAAGAAATAAAGAGGTAGAACACTAGACAACAGAAAAACAACAGACATGAGTGGCTTACCTAGGATTTGAACACTGGACCTTCCGTGCGACAACCTCGCCTAGCTATGCAAGCAAATCACACTATCCTCCCTGCCATCTACGCATCATCAAAAAATGATGCTTTGATGACAGGTCAATAGTGCGAACCGAAAGACAACACCGGAAGTCCACCATGGGCAGTACGGCCTATTAATGACGCAATCACTTCTGTTGTTTCCCTATCAGACAGCATAGGCCAGTCCACACAAGACAAAGAGACCTTAATACTGTGTCTAGTATATGATAGTAGACTTAGAACAGTAATAGCCCACTATTGAATTCTATCAACAACTGCAGAAAGAAATGGAAGACACACCTAGATATGATCTTATTATAGCAATGGGAGACCTCAATGCGAAAGTTGGTACACACAATACATACAATGAAAGAGTAATGGGGAAATGTGGCAGCGGAACAGCAAACGAAAATGGGGATAAATTAATAAGTTTCTGCAGTATTAACAACCTGGTCATTGGAGGAACGCTTTTCCCACATAAAGAAATTCACAAATTAACATGGGAATCACAAAATGGTCGGGACAGAAACCAGATAAACCACATCATGATTAACGATAGATGGAGACATGCATTACAAGATGTGAAGGTAAGAAGAGGTGCAGATGTGGGAAGTGATCACCATTAATTAGTAGCAAAACAAAGTGAAACTAAGAAGGGCTGGACCAACTGTAACTACACAGAAAAGGTTTGACATCCGCAAATTGAAGGACCCCCTTACCAGAAAAGCTTTTGCGGCTGACATAAAGAAACGATATCAATTTGCCAAAAGTCAGGAAAAGACATTGACTGATGATATAGACCAGAAATTCAACACCATTTCAACAATATATAAGGAAAGCAGCAAATCATGCTTGGGATTCCAGGAAAGGAAGAAGCAAGATGGATAACACAAGAAACATTAAACACCATAACACTGAGAAAGGAAATGAAAAGAAAGAAAACAGAAGCGAAGTCCCCCAGGTTATAGCAACTATATAGCAAACAGTACAGTCAGCTGGACAAGGAAGTTAAACGCAAAACCCGAGCCAACAAAAGGAATTTCCTAGACGATCTTGCAAGACAGGCAGAAGAGGCAGTACTGAGAAATGAAGAAAGCACAGTATACAAAATAACTAAATTCATCAACGGAAAACGAGGTGCAAACAATATTACATTAGTAAGAGATAAGCAAGGAAATCTCATCAACACTGCAGAGGGACAGGAAACAAGATGGGCAGAGCACTTCAGAGAAACTCTGATCAAGGAACCACCAGAGACACAATTGAATGTTCCTGAGGCTGAAAACGATCTAGATGTAAATACAGACATTCCACAAAAAGAACAAATCATCACAGCAATCAAAGGGTTAAAGAACAGAAAAGCTCCTGGCCATGATAACTTAAATGCAGAGCTATTTAAGACAGACCCTGAGCTAGCAGCAGAACTATTCGAACCACTATTTGCACCACAAGTCTGGAAAACGGGGACAACACCATCAGAGTGGAATAAAGGAATAATTGTCAAATTGCCCAAGAAGGGAGATCTTGCAGACTGCAATAATTGGAGAGGAATCACTCTTCTCTCAGTTCCCAGCAGAATACTAGGCATTATAATTATACAGAGAATTTCAAAAGCAGTAGACCACAAACTGAGGAAAGAACAAGCAGGATTTAGAAAGAACAAAAGATCATATATTCACTCTCAGGAACATTATAGAGCAGTGCTCAGAATGGCAAAGACAGCTGTACATTAATTTCATTGATTTTGAAAAGGCTTTTGACAGCATACATAGGGACAGTTTATGTAAAATACTGAGGGCTTATGGAATTCCAAGCTGCATAGTGTCAATCATAAAAAGTCTCTATGCCAACTTTACGTGTAGTGTTGGGCAGAGCAACCAAACCTTTGAGGTGAAGACAGGAGTACGACAAGGATGCCCCTTATCAACCACTCTATTATTAAGTCATAGATTGGGTGATGCGCCAGACAACAGAGGGCAGTCCAAGAGGAATAAGATGGAGTACATTTTCTACATTGGAAGATCTGGAATATGCAGATGACATTGCACTACTAGCACATTCACATCAACACATCCAGGAAAAAACGGATAGACTTAATAAGTTTAGCCAGCAGGTGGGCTTGAACATCAATTTAAAGAAGTCAGAGGTCATGACGCTCAATGTGAGCAACCCTGAGCCCATATCAGTAAGGAATCAGCAACTGGTACAGACAGACACCTTCACATACCTAGGATGCATAGTAACACCAGTTGGCGAGACAGGCAAAGACATCAACATCAGAATGAATAAGGCAAGAACAGCCTTTTTTAGCCTAAACAACATCTGGAAGTCCTCTCAGTACAGCACAAGCACAAAATTAAGATTATATCAGAGTTGTGTGCTTTCTGTGCTTCTCTGTGGTGTGGAATGCTGGAGAGTTACAGAGAAGGAAATGTCGAAATTGTCCTCTTTTCACACAACATGCCTAAGAAAAATTCACTGAATCTTTTGGCCGAATACCATCACCAACCAAGATCTGCTTACTCGGAGCAAGCAAGAGGACATGCACACCATCATAGCTGGCAGATGCTGGAGCTGGGTTGGCCATGTCCTCAGAAGAGACCTGATAAGGGTGGATTTGAGCTGAAGTGGTAACTTGCCACCCTTATCGACACCTGGTATTAAAGTGCAAGATGTAGGTGTCTTCTCTGATTTAGGATGTTGCTGTGTATGTGGTAGTGGAACAGTTCACAGGGTTATCACACAGGCAACATGACGTGTAGAGTCATAGAAAGGGTAACTTCGTTGTATAAGTTTCTTCCATTTATTGCACGCCACAAAACAGTCATGATACTTATGACATCAACATAGTTAACGAGTTCAGCAAGATGATATGGCACATTGAAAACAATCTCTGTAGTCAGCAATGACAGCTGTTGTATATATGCGTCATAAGACATCACAGTTCAATAGATTCAGAAATTCATAAATCATAGAGTTCTAGTTCGTGAAGCTGTATAAATAATAATAATTTCTATAACTTCTGCAACAGTGTCAGCTACAGATCTTCAATGTTCATAAACAATAATAAATGCTCCCATTCTGATGCTAGCAGATCAGTTGTATACAATAAGTCCGTTCACTGTCTGCACGTGAATAGCATACATGGGCTACAGGTCAGCTCGACCTTTATAATGTTCCTAAGTCTAACCATCTGACTTGGACGTGATCTCTGATATAACGAATCCTGGAACACAGACAATAGTCTTGTTGGTCTAGAGCGACCCATATATATTTAACTAGTTCAGGTATAAAGATACCGGTGACTTAATCCTAGTCAAAGTACCTCTCCATTTTTCATCACGCAGGCGAGCAAATAGGCGACAAAATGACGAACCTCTAGATGATAGCATAAAGTTCGATACAAGAGGAATTACCTTATTTCGGAAAATCAACCATGAACATATGCCTCCAGGCAGGCTTGAATAATACGGGAAATAGTCTAGTTAGCTAACTAACTCACAAAGACACTGTATTTCCCTCAGAAAATCACAAGACGCAGTTGCGTCTGCTCGCTTCTTAAACCATTTCTCAACTCCCGAACTGGGCGGAACACACAGAACGAACTCCCAGCTTTTGACATGCGCAGAACGACAATCTCTGAGTTGCCGTTCACAATAAGACGATTCTAAGAACATTCGAGATAAAAGTCTTACACAGTCGCGCCTTTTATGGTCATGAAAAGAAGCGTTAAGAAAGGTTTCAGACATCTACCATAGTTGACTGGTACTACCAAATAAGGAGATGTGGTCACGCTTCGTTCAAGAAATTATAGACCGAACGTGTCTCTATACAAGAGAAGGCAAACTCCTAAAAAATTGTAGTTTCGATAACTCGGATTATGTCCCTTTGACCATAGAAAACATAATACACACTTCAGTCAAAAAAATGATCATACATATGAAAAATGTTTATACAAACGAAAAATAATAATGATCCGTGCGTAACAAGACCCTGATGCCATCACAAGAACAGCTATGCTTTGGACCCCTGAAGGAAAATGAAAGAGAGGCCGACCAAAAACAACCTGGCGGAGGACTGTGGAGGCTGAGATGCAAAGAATGAACCAGAGTTGGGGCACTGTACGAAGGATGGCTGCCGACTGAGCAAAGTGGAATCAATTTGTTGTTGCCCTACAAGACGCCACTAGGCGTGATGGCCACTGACTGCTTTGACGGTCGGCGGCTAAGGATCAAAGAAGAAGAAGAAATTTAGTGATGATGTATCGAACAGTGCAATAGGCCGAAAGCTAAACTTATCTCGCACTACTGTTGTTACTGTCGTTAAAAACAAACTAGACTACAGTATGGTGAAATCGCATGCGTACAGTATATATTTCAATTATAAATACTTTCTTTACATCATTTATGCACATATGTGACGATTGCAGCACGGTACATGCATTGACAAGTGAAAAAAGGCAATGATTCGCTTTATGACAAAATTTGCTTTACAATGGTCTGGAACCTAACATGTCATAATAGCAGGGTATGCCTGTTATTTATATTTCAATTACACGGAAGCAGTCCAGTTTTGTTAATGAGAAGAATACTGTGGCAATGATAGGACACACATTAAGGAAACCTGTTGATAACATTATTTTCAGGCAGTCTTCTTCTTTGATCCTTAGCCGCCGACTGTCAAAGCAGTCAGCGGCCATCACGCCCAGTGGCGTCCTGTAGGGCAACAACAAACTGATTCCACTTTGCCCGGTCGGCGGCCATCCTTCGTACAGTGCCCCAACTCTGGTTCATTCTTTGCATCTCAGCCTCCACAGTCCTCCGCCAGGTTGTTTTTGGTCGGCCTCTTTTTCGTTTTCCTTCAGGGGTCCAAAGCATAGCTGTTCTTGTGATGGCATCGGGGTCTCTTCTGAGGACATGACCAACCCAGTTCCAGCATCTGCCAGCTATGATGGTGTGCATGTCCTCTTGCTTGCTACGAGTAAGCAGATCTTGGTTAGTGATGGTATTCGGCCAAAAGATTCGGTGAATTTTTCTTAGGCATGTTGTGTGAAAAGAGGACAATTTCGACATTTCCTTCTCTGTAACTCTCCAGCATTCCACACCATAGAGAAGCACAGAAAGCACACAGCTCTGATATAATCTTAATTTTGTGCTTGTGCTGTATTGTGAGGACTTCCAGATGTTGTTTAGGCTAAAGAAGGCTGTTCTTGCCTTATTCATTCTGATTGTGACAGGGGCGCTAGGGGTACCTCACACCCAAGACCCGTGCACTAAGAAAATTTATAAAGGATCGTTTGACAGGGGTTGCAATTATTGGTTGCTTGCAACCCTCTCAGCAGCAGACTTAACAATTCAAGCAACCCAAAGCCTTAAGCAGATCAACATTTAATTCTACCGAACACCAAACAAACAATCCAACAAACACCCAGTCAGTGTTCATAGACTGTCTGAAAAATAATAAATAAAACAACGTCTAAGTGAACATCAATAGCATGGATAATAACACTTACCATACAGAAAACATGCGCCCACCTGATATCATCAACTATCTCACACACTCATGCGTGTCGCCCAATGCGACTAGTATGGTGCTGTGCATGAGGCTGGCAATCGCACCGGGTAACATAGGTTGCTACCGAAACCACTACTGCAAGAGCATCTGAATGCTTCATGCTGAGGCAAACCACACCGGTGGCCCCATGCTCCCTCAGGAGCGGAGAAGAGAAATATACATCTGGTACGCCCACGTGCTCTCACAAACCATTGTTCACACAATAATAATAATCAACTGGACATAAAATAATATTCTTCAATACATGTACAACAAATAATCTCAATAATGAGAATTAACTACTACCTCTCAACCGACCCACATCAATACTCGTTCCCGCACTCTGAACATGTCGTAAGTGACAACTGGTGCGCCTGGCCACAAGCGTGTCGTATATGACCCCTGACGAGACTGGGAATCTCATCACATGAAACACATTGTTACCGAAACAAATCACTGCCATAGCATATAAATGCTTCATGGCGGCTTGTGATAGACACCAGTCACATTGGTGTTCCCATGCTCCGCCGGGAGCAACCAGAGAAACACATGTCTCAACAAAGGAGTGGCCTCGCGCTCTCCAGAAATCTAAATACATATTCTCACCTCACAGTAACCCATTAAATATACAGTAGAATTATCAATAAACGTGAAATACACTAAATTACTCTTACATAAAGAATACAATATAATTATTCTCGACTTAAGCCAAACTGGGACTAAATACACAACGTGTCGCTCGGCATAACATATTATAGGTTTACCACGCGGAGCGTGATTAATCAGACTCGCTATCGCCGCCTTTTATCACCACGAGGCCGCTATCTTGCGATCGTTAATCTTAATAGCCTCACACTATGTCTGCCTTTCTGAAGAATGAAATAATCGCTCTTAAACTTTCACATCTATCTATCTATCTATTTATTCCATTAAACATTAAAATAGCCACATCGATATTATTTCAGAATCCTAGAAAACTAATGCTAATTTAAATTAACTCACGTGCTCAAGGCATTTACAGCTTGGCTCTTGTGTGTCTTCTTAGTCTGTTCTCACTGGGCGGCTGTCTCAACAATCGACCAGTTTCGCCACTTTCTACCCCTTTTATAAGCCCTGGCCTAACCACTCAATTTACTGCGCGCCAAGCGTATTAATCTGCGCCACACAGATAACACACGCGATTATTGCTCCAGAATGCATGAAAACACAGATTTACACAACTAGAGCAAAAACACAACTAATTCGTAGGCTTATTATGGCCTTGTAATAAATCTGCTTGAAGATAACGTGATCAAAAGGCACTAAACCACAGAGACAATATGACTGACCAGATGGGGCCAGCGCCTAGAACGACAGACCTCAAGATGGCGCTGTCACATGATGTTGATGTCTTTGCCTGCCCCGCCGTCTGGTGTTACTATGCTTCCTAGGTATGTGAAGGTATCTGTCTGTACCAATTGCTTATTCCTTACTGATATGGGCTCAGGGTTGCTCACATTGAGCGTCATGACCTCAGACTTCTTTAAATTGATGTTCAAGCCCACCTGCTGGCTAAACTTATTAAGTCTATCCGTTTTTTCCTGGATGTGTTGATGTGAATGTGCTAGTAGTGCAATGTCATCTGCATATTCCAGATCTTCCAATGTAGAAAATGTTGTCCATCTTATTCCTCTTGGACTGCCCTCTGTTGTCTGGTGCATCACCCAGTCTATGACTGTTAAAAATAGAGTGGTTGATAAGGGGCATCCCTGTCGTACTCCTGTCTTCACCTCAAAGGTTAGGTTAGCTCAGCCCAACACTGCATGTAAAGTTTGCATAGAGGCTTTTTATGATTGACACTATGCAGCTTGGAATTCCATAAGCCCTCAGTATTTTCCATAAACTGTCCCTATGTATGCTGTCAAAAGCCTTTTCAAAATCAACGAAATTAATGTAAAGCTGTCTTTGCCATTCTGAGCACTGCTCTATAATGTTCCTGAGAGTGAATATATGATCTACACATCTCCTGTTCTTTCTAAATCCTGCTTGTTCTTTCCTCAGTTTGTGGTCTACTGCCTTTGAAATTCTCTGTATAATTATACTGCCTAGTATTTTGCTGGGAACTGAGAGAAGAGTGATTCCTCTCCAATTATTGCAGTCTGCAAGATCTCCCTTCTTGGGCAATTTGACAATTATTCCTTTGTTCCACTCTGATGGTGTTGTCCCCGTTTTCCAGACTTGTGCAAATAGTGGTTCTAATAGTTCTGCTGCTAGCTCAGGATCTGTCTTAAATAGCTCTGCATTTAAGTTATCATGGCCCGGAGCTTTGCCGTTCTTTAACCCTTTGATTGCTGTGATGATTTCTTCTTTTCGTGGAATGTCTGTATTCACATCTAGATCGTTTTCAGCCTCAGGAACATTCAATTGTGTCTCTGGTGGTTCCTTGTTCAGAGTTTCTCTGAAGTGCTCTGATTTTCAGGCAGTCCTTGTTCTGAAATCTCTAGGGTAAGAGGAGCAGAGGGAGGCCACGAAACACATAGAAAAGAGATCTGGAGACAGAAACGACAAATGATGAGGAAGGTGGTTAAAGAACTTGAGCTGATGTCACGTGACTTGAGGGTTGGGCTTGTAGATTTTGAAGGCCTATGCTCCTTGAGGAATTGAAGGATAATAATTGAAATGAGTGAGTGAATCCACTTTCTTTGGACGAGTTATGAGATATGGACATGTGATGAGATATGGTCATGTGATGAGATATGGTCATGTGATGAGATATGGACATGTGATGAGATATCTCTGAGTAGTTGAAGCAGAAAAATTTAATTCTTCTGTGAATATGTACCGTATCACATGTAGGGTTTATTAATAGTTTTGAATGGAGTGCACACAGTGTAGTTTGGTGTGCTATCATATTGCTTCTGTTACATGTCCATCTTCCCCTCAGACCGTCTTGTCTTGGGTCATCCTATGTTCCTGGCTGCGTCCATTGTAAGCACACATGCCACTGCTACTGGTTCATGACCATGATTCATTCTTGCACGTTTCTCAAACCATAACATGCAATAAAATCAGCTGCCAACAGAAAACAACAGCAGCAGGAGGTGACTTCAGGACAAGTGGTGACTTAAAAGAAAGACAAATTGACAGCAAAAAAAATAAAAATAAGCTGGTGAAGCAGTATATGACGTTATCCAAGCAGAATAACTAACATCTCACACAGGAATGAAAAATCTTTCTTCCCACTACACTTAACAGCATGCAGGCAAAGTTAAACAATCAGAAAATTAGATATATTTATAGCATGGAGTGGTTATACCAGAGGTTTTCAAACTGTGCGTCGCGCTCCCAGGGGCGTCGCGGCCCTCGGCTAAGGGCGTCGCGGTGGCTTGGGAAAGTCATTAATATCTTTGTGGGTACAATTGCTTTATATATAATATATAGTATAGAGAGGAGCCGCGGTGATTTATGCAAAGGTCAAGGGAGCCGCGGACCAAAAAAGTTTGAAAACCTCTAGGTTATACAATCAAAAGCTCACTCTGAAAGTAATAGCATAGCTTATATGAAATCTAACCAGTACTTAACATTATTACAAACAGCAAGTCCACTATTGAACAAAATCTCATTGCATATATAAAATTTTGCCTGTACTTACAATTATTACTAACAGCAAGCCCACTCTTGAAATTAATCACACTCCTCATGTGAAACCTAGCCAACACCTAACATTATTACAAACTGTGAGTTCACTATTGCAAGTTATATACTACTTATGTGAAATCTTATCTGTACCTAATATTATTACAAACTCTAAGCCCACTATTGCAAATCATTATACTGATAAATGAAATCTAGTCAGTACCTAACATTATTACAAACTGTAAGTCCACTATTGCAAGTTATTATGCTGATTATATGAAATCTGACCTGTACCTAACATCATTAAAAACTGCAAGCTGACTACTGAAAGTAATCACAATTCTTATATGAAATCTAGCCTGTATCTAACTTTATTACAAACCATTACTGAATGTAGTCACATTGCATGTATAAATGCTAACCCATGCCTAACATTATTAAAAATTACAAGCCCACTTTGAAAGTAATTGTTTCTTATTTGAAATATAGCCAATACCTAACCCTGTCACGAACTGTAAGCCAACTATTGAAAGTAATCACACTGCATGTATGAAGTCTAGCCTTTATTTAATTTTGTTACAAACTGCAAGCCCACTATTGAATAATAATACTGTTTATATTAAATCTAGCCAGTACTTAACATTATTACAAACTGTCTTCAGCTTCTACGCCAAGAGATGTGTTCACCATTGACCAATCTGGCAACTTGAAACTAAAGGCTGGGGCCACCCTTGACCGAGAGACAGATCCATCTTACAGCATTACCGTAAATGTCACTGACAAGGGCCCTAAACTGAAACTGACCAACACAGTGACCATAAGCCTTACAATTCTTGGTAAGTACAATAAAGATGGACATATGGGATCTTACAGTAGATCTAGCAAGTTTTTCTCCATTCCATGTCTGCAGTCTTTTTTTTCTACTTGAATTGGATTGGAGATATTCATTATTATTACCATCATTGCCTTTAGCTCTCCAGGGAGTATAGGCTTTCACTACTAAACACATGACTTCATAGAGGGCAGCACTTGTTGAAAAGTAAAAAATAAAACTTTTAAGTTAAATGGCAACTATTGCTCACAATCCATGCTTTGGAAGGTCCAAAGTGGATGGCATGAATGGAAAACCTCCAAAGAAGCCTCAGATCTCCAGGAACTGGTGTGGATCTACTGCCCTGGTCATGCAGGGGTGCACGGCAGTGAAAGAGCTGACAGACTAGCTTAAAGAGCCCCCATAGACAGGGCTGGATTAAGCCAAGAATGGCCTCTAGGCTTATTGGTGTTTGGGCCTCTCCTTCACCTAATAGGCAATAATTGTAATTTTTTTTGGTTCAAACCTTTAAGATTGGTGATGGTATAAATCTATGCATTTTAAATATTTTTTTTAACTTCTGGACGGGCTCCCAAGAGTTTGGGCCCCAAGGCTTACCTAGCCTAATGGATAATCCAGCCCTGCCCATAGAATGTGCATTGGATATGCATAAGGGAGACATACTGAGGGCAATTAATGATCGCCTATTAGAGAATGATACTGTAATTGATGAATCATCAAGGCTAACATTGCTGGAATTCAGCATTAAATGTAAGACCAGCAGGGATAGACTACGAGAGGATATATCCAGCATGTATACACAACCAGCGCACAACAGGAACAATTCATACCCTTTGACGTTTTCTGAGAGAGACTGAGCACCTATGGGTTTGCCCGGAGTGCAAGGACGTCGATTCTGATCAAAAATAACAAGTGTTCCTTGTTTTCAGATTTGTTTCGTTTGTTTCCAGTAGATGAAAGTGAGGATGTAAAAACTTAAAATTGAAAAGTGACGTTTCCCATCTGGAAAGATGGGCTCAGAGTTAAAATGCTTAAGTATGGAGTCTGTGGGGAAAATGTACAGCTGGATCAGTCACTATCTAACAAATAGAACAGCAAGAGTACAGGTGCATGGACAGATTAACATAAAGAAAAAAATTGAGCAAGGTGTCCACAGGGTTGGGATCCTCTCCCCCACACTCTTCCATGTAATATAATACATTAATAATACGAACCACACATTGTAATAATATGCGAATCTTCACATGTACGATATTCCTGTAAATAAACATGGCTACGAACTGAACATGCTTATACTGAGTGCTTTCTGAAACATGTGTGTGCTTGTGTAGATGACGAGGTAATGCTTATATACATACATCATAACATTACATGGTGGCAGCGGTCGATACCGGACTGACGCAAAACAGCTACACGATAACACGTGAGTACAGTTTATTCGGCTAATTTTCGTCATCGAGGTCAGCCATGGCGGCGAAACAATATCGCAACGCACCGCAAATGAGATTCGCCGGTCAAGATGATAAGAGTGAAGCTTTCTTGTTATGGCGCCAACGCATAGATCTGTATTCCAAGACCACTGGTCTAGAAGGACAAACCTTAACTCCATATATCTTAGAAGCATTGGACGATGAAGGTTTGAAAATTTACAACAGTTTTGCTACCGCCATGCCTGTGGAGTCGGCGACAGACCCCGCAGCCATATTGGACGAATTTGAAAAACGTCTGATAATAAAGCACACGAACTTTAGAGCGGCAAGATTAGAACTTCACCACCTGCGACAGAAACCTGATGAAAGTTTAGATGATTTCTTCACTCGCATCAAGGAGAAAACAAGTGTATGTAAATTTAACAAAGAAGAAGAAAAAGAGCGAATTATCGAACAGATCCTTCTCAGCACACCAATGCCAGAGTTCCAGAAATGGATACTGAGCCAGAGTGATACACTAAATTTACAACAACTTCTGGATGAAGGCAGGAAACACAAGGCACAAG
Organism: Oreohelix idahoensis; assembly: GCA_024509875.1. Lineage (NCBI taxonomy): Eukaryota > Metazoa > Mollusca > Gastropoda > Stylommatophora > Oreohelicidae > Oreohelix > Oreohelix idahoensis. Next base: position 265,029 of record JAMPIV010022834.1, read on the forward strand.
CACTAAACATTAAACAAATTCAGCAAGGTACAGTAACAGCCCAGGTGGATGCAGTAAAAAGCTATAAACCCAAACAAAACAAAGCAACTGCTTCGAAGCAACAAGAAAAACACAACACAAGCAGAGGTGCTATGTGTAAATGTTGTGGCCTAAACCACATACAAAACCACTGTCCAGCTAAAGACTCTACATGTCATTACTGCAGAAAGAGGGGCCACTGGATAAAATTATGTTTCAAGAGGAAACAAGACAGTGCTCAACACAAACTTCACAGCAGAAAGTCGTCAAAACAAACACACTCTATGATGACTGAGGACCTTGACTCCAGTGAAGAAAGTGATCCTTCCACTTTTGATACTGTGAAGATACTAACTTTCAGTAATGAACCAAAGAGAACACAGGCTTTCTGCAAGGTACAATTCCGAATACCAGGAATTAAAATGCACAAAGAAAGAAATATTCGGTTCAAGATAGACACAGGTGCCCAAGGTAACACTCTATAACACTCTACCCTTAAGAATATTCAGACAGATCATGCCTGACAAGGTGGATGAGCAAGGATTTCCCACAAGGGATGTAAAAAGTAGGAGTGGCAGGACAAAGCTAAGAGCTTACAATGGAACAAGTATAGACTGTTTCGGAGCAGTAACACTTGAATGTTTATACAGAGACTCTGAGTGGACATCGTCAACATTTTACTTGGTAGATGTTGAAGGACCTGCAATTTTGGGTTTACCAATGTGCGAGAAGCTGAGTGTGGTAACTATTAACAACATTAAAGAGGATATACGTCTTGCAGATGCTCTCAGCAGACTACCAAACCCCAACAAGACAGCAGATCTTACCCCAAACATCAAAGTTGATTTTGTCAAGTTTAGCGATAATCGGCTTGAACACATCAGAGAAGACACAATGAGAGATCCTATCCTTAACTCTCTCAAAGAACTGATATACCATGGATGGCCAAGCTCTATCAGGGAAGTTCCAACACACATCCGTCCATACTACTCGATGAGGGACGAATTAAGCATCGAAGATGGTCTGATCCTTAAAGGAGATCGCATTGTTGTACCAGAAACACAACGCGATATCATCCTTAAACAGCTCCATAATAGTCACCTTGGTATTGTGAAGACACAACTGAGAGCAAAGAAAGATGTTTACTGGCCACAGATAAACAAGGACATAGAAACACTATGTAAAAACTGTTCAATTTGCCAAGAACATGCAAATAGGCAGTGCAGAGAACCTCTCATACCATCAGACATACCATTGAGCCCTTGGAGCATTATAGGAACTGATATTTTCTCAATCGACAATAATGACTATCTTATTATTGCTGATTACTACAGCAAATTTCCCATCATTGAGAAACTTCCACAACCCTCACCATCAGCTGTTATTGCAGACATTACAAAGAAGTATTGCAGCATGTTTGGCATCCCAGATGAAATTAGATCAGACAATGGTCCACATTTCTCAGGTCAAGCATACAGAAACTTCACTAAGGACTGGAAGATCAAACACACAACATCATCACCTAGATACCCTAAATCTAATGGTTTCATTGAGAGACAGATACAAACTATCAAGTCAATCATGAAGAAAACAAGAACAGAGGATGTACACCTAGCACTCTTGAGATGGAGAACAACACCGGTAGACAGTAAGATCGACAGTCCAGCAGAACTTATGTTTGATAGAAGAATTAAAGACCTCCTACCATCTAAGGTCCACTTCCGTCCACAACATAGAGACAGCACATATGATCAACTTCAGCATCGTCAGCAAGTTCAGAAATCCAACTATGACAAATGTGCTAAAGACTTACCACCATTATATCCTGGTCAGCATGTGACTACCTACAACCACAACAATGACACATGGTCAAAAGCAACAATCATCTCCAGAAACCCTGAACCCAGGAGCTATACTTTAAGACCAGACAGCAGCAGCAACCTCCTGAGGCGAAACAGAGTGGACATAAGAGAAATCCCACAGAATACAACAGAACAGAGAATTCCCATGCTTTCAACAGACAATGCAGTAACTCCAGACCTTGGTGCCCCACAAAACCAACAAGCGCCAAGGCCGAAATCACAACCAACTGAAGCTAAACCAGGGACTTCCGCAGAACCACCAGCACTTTACACCACTCGTTCTGGCTGTACAGTGACACCTCCCAGCCGATACAGACAGTGACATATATATACTCACACTGAGCATTACACATACTTATCCTTTCTCACATGAAACATTTCGTTGGAAATGTTTGCACACATTTTTTTTTTTTTTTTTTTCAAAAAAGGGGGGATGTAATATAATACATTAATAATACGAACCACACATTGTAATAATATGCGAATCTTCACATGTACGATATTCCTGTAAATAAACATGGCTACGAACTGAACATGCTTATACTGAGTGCTTTCTGAAACATGTGTGTGCTTGTGTAGATGACGAGGTAATGCTTATATACATACATCATAACATTACATTCCATATATGTATAAACGACGTCACTGAAAACACCAATGTGAATGTACACAATTCACTCTATGCTGATTACCTGGCCATGTGGACTTCAGAAAAATCATCACAAAAGCAAGGGTGCCGAGGCAGGATTCACTGTTAGCCCTAGAAAGTTGGTCCAGAAGGTGGCTACTAAAAATCAATGAACAAAAAAAACAACACACACTATATTTACCTTGTCACACAAACCACAGCAAAACAAACTTCAACTTAATGAGCAAGCAGTGCGAGAAAAAAAAATACCGGCATATCTTGGTATCACACTGGACCGTCATTTGACATGGGAAACACAGATAACAAAAACACAGATTAGGGCAAAACATACAGCGTCATAATGGGGGCACTGGTATTAAATGGGAAGAATAGAACCCACTCTAAGGCAATTGCCACTGGCAAATACTGCAGTAACTTCAATGCTGAAGTAGAGGCCCTGAAACTGGCAGCAGAAATTCTTATTGAGTACAAAGCACATGCAGAAAAACATAGTGATTTTTACAGATGCCCTCTCAGTATTAAGGATGGGTGTGAAAAAAATCGAAAAAAGGTGATTCGTCTTACGAGGACAAAAGACAAAGAAAATAGCCAATGTTACGGCCACAAGGCCTTTGTCAGGGAAAGGAAAGAAAGTGAAGGCTAAATAGGACACATAATAACCTAAATAAATATAAAAATTAAACCTTGGTACTTCCCTTAAGACATCCAAGTCCTACCACTTTTGCCTCCCGCGAACGGACAAGCTTGCCCGGAAAAGGAAATGACTGCCACCACCGGATGTACACAATACATACTAAGAAACTAAAAAACGAAACTGAACAGTAAACTACCCAAACGTAATATTAGTGGGGACTGGAAATAGAAGAGGACAGAATGAGTTGGAGATAAATAAATATGAAATAAAAAATCAAGACCTATTAAAAACAGTGTATTATATATTCATACATATTATTAGAAAGCGGCAGAAAAATGGAGAAATAGGATAGAGTGGAAAGAGTCAAAATAGAACAAGAGAGGAAAGGGTGGCCTCAGACAAAGGGTGCAGAGTGTTAAGACCAGCTGGTTTTAGACACCCCATGCGGTGGATAAGACGTTCTCAAGCTGTTCTCGGCTAGCAGTGTCAGAGGAGCAGGATCTGATCGCCGTGACCTGGATGTCAATGGGACCATGGTGGTCAGGACCATTAAAGTGCATGGCAACTGGTGTGGATTTTTGCTGAGAGATGTCATTCAAGTGCTGGCTGAATCTGTCCCCAAGTCGTTTGCCTGTTTGGCCAATATAGGTTTTGCAGCAACGTTTACATATGATCGTATCAATGACATTGCGCAACTTACACGTGAAACTACTGGTGATGGTGAACATAGCCTCAGGAAAAGACACCTTGTGGGTTGAGATGACATACTTGCACGTGTTGCATCGTGTCCGACCACATGGTAGTGTGCCAAAGTGAGTGGCATTCTCCTTTGGGAGACGGCTGCGAACAAGAAGATCCATCAAGTTCTTGTCGCGTCTATACGCCACCAAAGGTGCTTCACCGAACACTTCTTGGGTCGCAGACTCTGCTTGGAGGATAGGGAGATGGCGGAAAAGGATCTGTTTGACTGCAGTACTGTGAGGGTGATAGGTCAAGATTAATTTGACTCTATCTGAAGTGGGTTTATAGTGAGGTTTGAGGACCTCCTGACGAGAGATTGGGAGCACACGTTGGAGGGCAGAGGTAAGAACACGTTCCGGATAAAGTCTGCTATGGAAGAAATCCAGCATCTCATTGGCTCGGAAGTGGAAGTCATCGTCGTCAAGGCACAAACGGCGGAGGCGGAGAAGTTGTGAGAATGGAAGGGAGTCACGACAAGCCCGAGGATGAGAAGAGGTATACAGAAGGTAGCTATGGACATCTGTTGGCTTGTACTATACTGAGGTGTTAAGGCCAGAAGGTGTGATAGTAATTGTAATGTCAAGAAAGTTGACAGATACTGTGGAGATGAGGGAGGTGAACTTGATGGTGGGGTGGAAGTGGTTGACAAAGTCGATGAAGCGGGATAAATCAGTCTCGGACATATCTGTGAGACCTATGCCATCATTGATATATCTGCGGTAAAACCCAGGGAAAGGACTGGAGTATTGTTGCCATATCTGATGCTCCAAGTGGCCCATGAACAGGCAGGCATAGCTAGGACCCATCTTCGTTCCCATGGCAACACCACTAATTTGGTCAAAATAACAGCCCTGAAGAGCCACCATGCTAAAGAATTGAAAGATCTGATAAACTCACTTGAAAGCCTGGCCAAATGCTTCAAGAAGTGCATAGTGCAGTGGATACAAGCCCATTGCAGCATTCCAGGCAATGAAGAGGCAGATAAACTTGCTAAAGAAGGGGGAACCCTGCAATAAAACGATATAAAGACAACATGAAATGGCAAACAACTATTAAAGCCATATTCAATGTAGTGGGATTGATGGTTTTGTATGATGATGATGGTACTACATGTAAATTGTATGAGGCCAGCTGTGAAGGCTCCTGAGATAAAATGTAATTGAGAATTGTCAGAAGGCCTTTCTTGCTACCACTACGACCTCACACTTAATTTTTTTTTTATGAATGTAGCTGCGTAAAGTGTCTAGGGTTATGATGTGTACTGTGGTGTGATAGTTATAAATATACCCATAGATATTTAACAAGACTAATAAGATTAACAAGTGTTACAATACACTGAACTAACTCACGTGTGTAAAGTTTTTGATATAATTATATTACATTTATTTGTTCTGGATCAAGTTTTATTTTGACCAGAACTTGTTTTAAAAGAAGGATTTAAAATTTATGAAAATTATGCATGGAATGTTACATAATAAATGCAAAAGTGTACATATTTAAGTACTAGAATAGTTAGTTTTATTAAAATGTTCTGGTAGTCAGCTACTAAGGAGGATATTTATTGTCTGTGCTGTTGGGGTGGTCTCATCACACCTGTCTATATTGACTACATAGTGTCCAGAAAATGGTGGGAATTTTTATGGGGTATCTGCAACTTAATGGGGTTGGTGAATATCCAGCAGACCAGAGGCTCACTCATCTGGTATTTGTAGCTCTGGTGCTGAAATCAGGTGGTCCCACCTCTCCGTGCTGGCGGGCAATAATGGTGGTCTCTGTCACAAGGACTGCACAGATACACTTGTGTAAATCACCACCCGAGTAGATACTGCTTCGTTGACGACAGAAACTCGCAGCTCAGATTATGAATAATTAACACAGAAGTGCTAGCAAAACTCAGCTGAGCTGCTGGCTATAGGATGGCGTCCCTAAATTTAACTCACTGTCTTTCATATGGGAAAACACCACACTTTAAAATCTGTGTCTAACACTGAACAATTATTGAAGAATGACCCCAAATGCGCTCTAAGCGCTAATAATATGATTGTCTGTGGCCAATCACTGCCGAGGTTTATTTTTAATTTCAAATTTCCTCACTAAAGTCATTTCAGTCAAGCTTCAGTCACGTATGGATGGTCATCTGTTAGTCTGTCCGTCTCTACTTGTGTTTCTACAAAATTGTGCTCGATTTTTGACCCAACCGTTCTCTCCCCTTCAAATTTTTGTTGTAAAAAGTTATATTTAGACACAGCTTCCACCAATGTCCCTTCACTTCTATGCTAAGTAAATTTGAACACCTGCGTCCCCAAGGTCGTGTTTTTGTGTGCAAATAACGATATGTTAGATTCAATGCAGTCTGTGGCTGATGTAAACTACACTGTCTTTTGTCATTATTTTCAATATTATCTATCCGTCTGTAAAATTAAAACCATATTAGTTCACTGCTCAGAATAGGCCATCTGGCCAGCTAATTTTTATATTCCTAACATTAATATTAAGAAAAATTTACTTTTTAATTTTTGTAATTTTTTTCAGACATCTGCGTTCTTCCGCTCAAATTCAAATCAAGCGCTTGGTATCGCAAAACGTCCAATTCCGTACCTCGTGTCAATTTGGGGAACGTGGATTTTTACTTTCATCCATTTCCCCCCCCAATTGCGTCTCTTTAGCCTTTCCAGTCATATTTTTTTCCTTTTTGATCCTCCGTTCCCCTCCGGTCTAGCAAGTCAAATTTATGGAGGGTGATGACCCGCGGTCTAGGCGATCATGTACATCAGCAGCATACGCATTATGTTTTTATCCTTAAATGTTATCCTTGGGAGGAATTTCACCGTTGTATCTCTGTCAATTTCACTACACATCTCCCCACCTGAAAACATGCCTATGGCAAGTTCCAAAACCAGCGATACACATAGGTAAAATTACTCCTCACGTCTGCCATTACTCTAATTTTGATCACAGGGGTGCCGACTGAGGAAATCTGCACCGACATTCAATTTGCCTGGGATATATTGGATACTAAACTGATAAGGTTGAAGCAATAAAGACCACCTCAGCAATCTTGCGTTTTCATGCTTAGCCTGAGACAAGAACACGAGAGGCTGATGATCCGTCTCCACCACAAATGTCCTACCATACAGATAGATTTGAAACTTCTTTATTGCCCAGATTAATGCTAAACATTCTTTTTCGCTTGTGGAGTATCCTTGTTCCGCCTTATTCAATTTGCGGCTTGCATAAGCGACTGGTTTAAGTTCCCCATCAGGTGAAGATGATCTTTGCAACAAAGCCCCTCCTAGTCCCACATTACTTGCATCGGTTCTTAAGACAAAGTCCTGTGTCAAATCAGGCAGTTTGAGAATAGGCTTGCTAGTGAGTTTTTCCTTTAACTCTTGGAACGCTAATTCACATTGTGCAGTCCAAATAATTTTATCTGGAAGTCCCTTGCGAGTCAGATCAGTCAGAGGAGCACAAATGGCGTTAAAATTTTTGATGTATTTCTGATAAAATCCGCATAACGACACGAATGATCGCACGTCCTTTTTGGTTTGCGGCCTAGGTGCTCTCTGCAGTTTTTTCCAAGTTCTTAGGATCAGGGGTCATATTACCCTGATATACAGTGTGCCCCAAGAATTCCAACTCTTTGCATCCAATACAACATTTTGTTGGCCTAGCAGTTAAGTTCGCCTCCCGAAGTCTATCAAACAACATCTCCAGAGCTTCAATGTGTTCTTCAAATGTCTCGGTGGCGACGAGAATATCATCCATGAAATTTGTGATACATGGGTTATTCAGGGGGTCCAACAATTTTCGCATCATCCTTGAAAACACACTCGGAGCATTTTTCAGTCCGAATGGTAGCATATTGAATTCATAATGTCCATCCGAAGTGCTAAAAGCCAAATAAGGTCTCACTTCAGGCTTCACTGGGATCTGGTAATAGCCTTTACTAAGATCCACTTTTGAAAAGTATTTTGCCTTGTTCAGTCTGGCAAATAGCTGTTTTGTGTCTGGTAATGGATCCACTTGTCCTTCTGTGACAGCATTCAGTTTCCTGTAATCTATGCACAGTCTGTGTTCCCCAGACGGTTTCCTCAACAAAACGACACTAGAACTAAAAGATGATTCACTGTGCGAAATAATCCCCTCCTTCAATAAATAATCTATTTCTTCCTTTAATGCCTTCTCCTTCGCGAACGGAATAGAATAGGCTCTCATACAGATTGGGTTTGAGTCTACCAGTTTCATGTCATACTGTAGCAAATTTGTATGGCCTGGTTTATCTGTTAATACATCTGTATGTTCTTCCAGAACTTGTTGAACTCTCTCCCTCTGGTTTTTAGTCAGGTGCTTACTGACTTTTACCTGTGCTGCTGTTTCACAAGGATGTAATGGGTATTCATGTGAGGTGAGTGGTTCTTTTTGCATCTGGGTTGCAATAGCCAAGGTCAATAAGGGGGTGCTTTCCTGGAGTGGTCTGTCCAGATACTTCTTTAACAGGTTTACATGATAAACTTTTTCCTTCCCCTTTTTGTCAATTTTATAGTTTGTTCTAGACACCTTCTCTAGAACCGTATATGGACCTTGCCAACCAATTTGTAATTTATTCTGGCTTCCCGGTAGTAGAAGCAGCACCTTCTCTCCGACTGCCAGTTCCCTGTCCTTTGCCTTCCTATTAAAATATGCTGCATTTTTCTTCCTGGCTTGTTTCAAATTATCATTTGCCAGTTTCCATCCAGCTTTCAAACGAGTGGTCAGTTCGTTCACATATTGATACGATGAGGTAACAGTCTCTTCTGCCTTCTCATCTGTCCAGGTCCTTAATAAAGTTACATCTGGATCTTTAATTTATCATACTTATTTTTCATGGAACTCATCTGGTCCCGTCCATTAGAAGCTTTATAATGAGGACTTTTCTTCCTAGAATCATCACTCACAAATCGACCACTACCAATTTTTCTCTGGGGTTTGTCTCCCCACTTAAGATTGTTTATGAGAGATCTTCGCTCTCTTGTCTGTTCCTCCAGTTTATATAAGTCTGACCGAGGGATTGTCATCCTATCCTGGGTTAAATTTCTTCTTTGTACTCTTCGCATAGCGGCCATGTTAATCCATTCAAGTGAAGACTGGGTGTGAAAAGGGGGCTCCCATTCCACTTTGTCTACCCGTGTATAATTAGTTTTCCTTTCAGGCCTAAAGTTGCCCCGTGGCGGTTCTAGGTCCTGCACATATTTTCCCTTTGTGGGTGTTCCCTCATGAAATACGCCACATGCTTCTACAAAGTTTTCAACATCGACATTTACGTCGGGCCAATAGTATTTTAGAGCAATCTTTTGGCAGATGGTACCGACTTTCTCATGGTCACCATCTTTTCCAACATGTAAGCTCCTTATCAAATTTGCCCTATATCTCTTGGGAAGAACTAACTGTCCGTGACCAGTGGATCTAGTTCCTGTCTTCCTGTATAATAATCTATTCTTCATGAAATATTCCCCCTTGCTCGGAGGTGTGTGGCATTTGGGCAATTTTTTAAAGCAGGGCTGGAGTGTCCTATCCTCAGCCTGCGCCTTCCTCATCTCCTCTGGATGAGCGTTTATAGGTTCACCTTCTTCCTCCTTCTTCTGTGACCTGGTCTGCACTGTCGCCATGATCACAGGTTTCTCGGGATTCCCCAAGAAGACGTATCTACACCCCAAGATTAGAGGGTAGATTGGTTCATCTATCACTGCTGCTCTGATTTCTCCTTCCACATAGCGAGTTTTCACCGTTATCCTTGCGATGGGAAGTGTCATGAGTGGTATGTCCTTAGTCGCCCCTTGTATTTCCACTGTTTCTGTGGTATACTGACTTGGGTCCACTAGGCTAGACTTCACAACTGAATCATAATCCAAACCTGTATCATAAAGGCACCTTATGGTGACCCCATTACAAATAACATCCTCACAAACTGGGGGGTGATAAGGTTCCTGTTGTCCCTTAGGATTAACCTTTAATCTTTGCGTCCCCGACTTCATTGCAGCAATGTTTGAAGGTTTCCTTCTACAAAATTCGGTGTTATGGTTATCCTTCTTGCACCATTTACACCATCTTTTTCCTTGGTTCAACGGTTTTCTTTCATTGAACTTTTGGTCATTGAACTGTGAGTTTCTGTCGCGATAGTCATTTCTTGGCCGCTCAAAATTTGTCCTACCTTTATTTCCCTGCTCTCTATTATCAAATTTATTAAATTGCTGTGGAGCTTTAAAATTGTCTATGTGCTTCTTTTTAGCACCACTTACCTCTGCCTGGGCTGCCTGATACCTCTCAGCAACATTTAAAATTTCCCCCAATCTTCTCTGCACCTTGTTCCATGAGAAATTTTCTCATGTCTGGAGCCATGGACTCTCTCAATTGCTCAATCATGATCATTTCTTTAAGATCTTGGGTCTTCCCCAGAGCCGTCCATTTCTCCAAATAGGTTTCTAGTCTGGCCGAGAATTGGTGGTATGTCTCCCCAGACAACAGTTTGGCATTTCTAAATTTCTTACGATAAAATTCACCATTCTTCTCGTACCTTAATAACAAAGCCTGCTTTAACATGTCATAATTGTCTTGGTCTTCCCTGTTCATTTTGGCAAATACTTCATAAGAAGCACCCCTCAATCCCTGTGATAGCTTTAAACTCCACCTCTCTCTCTCTAACCCATATGTAGTAGCTAATAACTCAAAACGTCCCAGGTACCCCTCTATGTCATCGTCTTTCTCAACAAAATGGTCTAAATGAAACCCCATAGCTGAGTTTGAGGCTCCCATACTGGGCGTAGCATCTGAGGCAAAAGGGCTGGCACCATTTTCAGGGGCCGGGCCTTGTAATTCCAGCTCCCTTAGTCGTAATTCGTGCTCCCTCTGCAACCTTCTATCTTCTGCCTCCCTTTCGGCAGTCAACCTTTTTTCTTCTGCCTCCCTTTGCTGTCGTTTTTCTTCTGCCTCCCTTTCGGCAGTCAGCCTTTTTTCTTCTGCCTCAATCTGCAGCCTCTTAATTTCTCTATCAGCCTCAATTTGTAACCTCTTCTCTTCAGCTACCTTTCTATCTTCCCTTTCAATATATTTATCACATTCAGTCGTTACGTATTGAATTAAAATTTGACCATCCATCCCCATCTCCTTCGCAGTGAGCACAGCAGCTGATCTAAACTTTGCTAGCTCAGCCATACTTTTCAGACAATATAATAATATACAAGCTAAGTACTTCTTATGACTATAATCTAACTAATTCTAACTAACCAGTTAACTAATTAATTATTACTGGCTGTGAAGATTCACCAACTTTTATCTGCAGGGACACTTTTACTTTTTAAAGGAAATTTTACAATTTATTTCCCTACTTTTATTTCTCCCACCAGGAGATCTTAATATTACTGTTGGGCTAATTATCCCTGGACAAGACCCCAATATATGTAGTGGGATTGATGGTTTTGTATGATGATGATGGTACTACATGTAAATTGTATGAGGCCAGCTGTGAAGGCTCCTGAGATAAAATGTAATTGAGAATTGTCAGAAGGCCTTTCTTGCTACCACTACGACCTCACACTTAATTTTTTTTTATGAATGTAGCTGCGTAAAGTGTCTAGGGTTATGATGTGTACTGTGGTGTGATAGTTATAAATATACCCATAGATATTTAACAAGACTAATAAGATTAACAAGTGTTACAATACACTGAACTAACTCACGTGTGTAAAGTTTTTGATATAATTATATTACATTTATTTGTTCTGGATCAAGTTTTATTTTGACCAGAACTTGTTTTAAAAGAAGGATTTAAAATTTATGAAAATTATGCATGGAATGTTACATAATAAATGCAAAAGTGTACATATTTAAGTACTAGAATAGTTAGTTTTATTAAAATGTTCTGGTAGTCAGCTACTAAGGAGGATATTTATTGTCTGTGCTGTTGGGGTGGTCTCATCACACCTGTCTATATTGACTACATAGTGTCCAGAAAATGGTGGGAATTTTTATGGGGTATCTGCAACTTAATGGGGTTGGTGAATATCCAGCAGACCAGAGGCTCACTCATCTGGTATTTGTAGCTCTGGTGCTGAAATCAGGTGGTCCCACCTCTCCGTGCTGGCGGGCAATAATGGTGGTCTCTGTCACAAGGACTGCACAGATACACTTGTGTAAATCACCACCCGAGTAGATACGGCTTCGTTGACGACAGAAACTCGCAGCTCAGATTATGAATAATTAACACAGAAGTGCTAGCAAAACTCAGCTGAGCTGCTGGCTATAGGATGGCGTCCCTAAATTTAACTCACTGTCTTTCATATGGGAAAACACCACACTTTAAAATCTGTGTCTAACACTGAACAATTATTGAAGAATGACCCCAAATGCGCTCTAAGCGCTAATAATATGATTGTCTGTGGCCAATCACTGCCGAGGTTTATTTTTAATTTCAAATTTCCTCACTAAAGTCATTTCAGTCAAGCTTCAGTCACGTATGGATGGTCATCTGTTAGTCTGTCCGTCTCTACTTGTGTTTCTACAAAATTGTGCTCGATTTTTGACCCAACCGTTCTCTCCCCTTCAAATTTTTGTTGTAAAAGTTATATTTAGACACAGCTTCCACCAATGTCCCTTCACTTATATGCTAAGTAAATTTGAACACCTGCGTCCCCAAGGTCGTGTTTTTGTGTGCAAATAACGATATGTTAGATTCAATGCAGTCTGTGGCTGATGTAAACTACACTGTCTTTTGTCATTATTTTCAATATTATCTATCCGTCTGTAAAATTAAAACCATATTAGTTCACTGCTCAGAATAGGCCATCTGGCCAGCTAATTTTTATATTCCTAACATTAATATTAAGAAAAATTTACTTTTTAATTTTTGTAATTTTTTTCAGACATCTGCGTTCTTCCGCTCAAATTCAAATCAAGCGCTTGGTATCGCAAAACGTCCAATTCCGTACCTCGTGTCAATTTGGGGAACGTGGATTTTTACTTTCATCCATTTCCCCCCCCCAATTGCGTCTCTTTAGCCTTTCCAGTCATATTTTTTTCCTTTTTGATCCTCCGTTCCCCTCCGGTCTAGCAAGTCAAATTTATGGAGGGTGATGACCCGCGGTCTAGGCGATCATGTACATCAGCAGCCTACGCATTATGTTTTTATCCTTAAATGTTATCCTTGGGAGGAATTTCACCGTTGTATCTCTGTCAATTTCACTACATTCAAGTCAAAATGGTCACAAGTCACATAAAAGATGATGCCTATCACCAGCTGTCTAGGCAAGACCAGGTCATCATTTTCAGCTTACATACTGGTCACAATAGGTTGAAGTACCATCTATATCACAAGTACAGGATATGTCCAGCAGATCTCTGCTCCTGTGGTACCAGCCCCATGACAGCCAAACATCTGCTCCAGTCCTGCCCAACTTACAGCAGTTAACGGAGAAGCATATGGCAACAACCCACTTCTCTCAACGAAAATCTGTTTGGAGATGTCAAGAACATTGAGCTGACTACTGCCTTCATTAGAGTCATCAATGTAGAAGTCTGAGGCGAACGAAGAAAAATAAGAATCTAGAACGTGATTGTGGGCAGCAAATACCATGTTTTGCTGTGGCCTTCTACTAAGAATGTTGTGACAGGTGACTTAGCAGGGCTGAGCATGGGGCTAGCAACCCATCAGTGGCAAATAAACTATTAGAGAAACATCTGTAACAGCACGTGAATGTTTTGATGCAGGCCTCCTGCAAGAGAGCAACTTAGGGAGCTAAGCTGGCCTAATAATCCCTAATGAGTTGAAAAGGATCAAAATGAAGAAAAGAAAACATATATGTAGAAAATTCTATGCATCATGACCCTAAATCAAAATTTTTTTGAATAAAATTTACAGATGTGAATGACAATAGTCCATATTTCACCGCCATTCTGTCTCCAACTTTTCCTGAGGATACACCTCCGGGTACAACAATTGAGACGATTCAGGCCAATGACAATGATGAAGGAATTAACAGTACGTATATTTAGTTTTAGCTGATAGCATTTTATTTCTTTCTTTCTTTTCTTCTTCATAAAACTGTCTGCCAAAGATCTCCACTTCTCTTATTGTTTGTTTCATTTTGCTTCAGTCATTCTGTTCAGTTTAGTTAAGTGAAATATTTTAGCAATCTTGGATTTGTCACAATATTGGATGACAGATGTCTCACTTAAATCAATCAAAAAATTACTAGTGCAAAATCAGCTTGCCACAGCATGAAAAGTACTTTTACCAATTAAAAATACCATTGCTAGTAGAGCAGAAGAGAGTAATGCAATGAAATATCCAGTGGTATACCAATTTTGTCTCATGGTCCCAGATCAGGGTCTACTGTGACAAAATCCACAACTACAGCATGACAAATCCTGGTTCACAATCCTAAATAAGGGAGGGGGGGAACATGTGGTAGCACACAGCATGCACACTTATGTTCTCCCCAGAAAGGGATGTATTAGTATCGGGCTGAAATTTAAAAAAAAATTACCAGCAAAGCTCTGGATATATGCATATACTGATGGTTCAGCAAAAAATGCAGTTGAAAATGGGGGAGCTGGCATCCTCGTTAAATTAAAGAATACAATCTGCTCTATGGCAATTGCCACTTGCAAAAACTGCAGTAACGTCAATGCTGAAGCAGAAGCCCTGAAACAGGCAGCAGAAACTCTTATTGAGTACAAAGCACACGCATAAAAACAAATAGTAATTTTACTTTATCTTAGTAATAACAACCCTGAAGAGCCACCAAGCTAAAGGATTGAAAGATCCGATAAACTCACTTGAAAACACGACCTAACGCTTCAACAAGTGCTTAGTCCAGTGGATACTGGCCCATTGCAACATTTCAGGCAATGAAGAGGCAGACAAACATGCTTAACTCATTCTGTTCAAACGGACGCGTGACGCACCAGATAGGACTTCCGTGCCGCCCAGTGACGCACCGTGCACCAAGGTGATATATGTCGAATTTGAACGGAAAGTTATAAAATATCTGGCAACTAGCCAGTTTTTAAATCATTTCATTACATCTGGCACAAGTTTGTGGACGTTTGTGAGCAAAAAAAAAATTTGTGAAGCTAAAATTGTGTGTTTTATATCCATTTCTAATCCTTTGTTTACAAATAAAATGGAGCGAGATTCTTCTTTTAAACACCGGCTATCAGCTGAGCAAGCATGAATGCTTATTTCTCACTGGACAGAAGATAATTCTAGTGACAGTGATTTAGAAGTAAGGTTTAGTGATTCTGAGGAAGACGTTGTAAAGACTTTGTGTCAGAATATTCATGAAAGTGATTATTCTGACGGCGATGCCGATCAGCTGATTGAACAGGCATCAGGTAGGGCTGATATAAAAATAGCTAAACTTTCAGTCACTAAAGGAAAAGGAAGGGGTAAAAACACCATTCTGACCAACAGTAAAGCTACGAGAACTGCCACAAGTCTAGAGGCAGGTGCAACCTTAACAAGATGTCCCAGAGAGGTTAGAAATTGCTGAAAGCATGACACAAAATGCATTTAGATTTTGTCCAAAGAGAACATCAGGCGTGACTGAGGGTCTTGCCTTGTCAACCCCATTGAAATGTTTCAATATTTTGTTTACAGATTTAAAGATTTCATGTGCCAGTGCATCAATGATTATGCCAGACTCAAATGTATTCAAAATAACCCTGCGAAACAATATTCATTGTATTCTCGGTGGACCGAAGTCACACACCATGAACTTGATAAGTTTATTGCTGTCCTAATAAATATTGGGATTCAGAAAAGACCATGCATTCGCGACTACTGGTCTACATCTGCAGAATTTTATACTCCTTGGTTTCGTCAGATGTTTTCAAGAAGTAGATTTGAAGCATTATATCATACAATGCTTCATGCCTCTGATGAAAATTCACAAGGAAAAGAAAAGATTGAACCTTTTATGAACATGTTGTTGCAAATATTTCAGAGTGCCTTTTACCCATTCCAAAATCTCAATTTGGATGAAATGGTAATAGGGTATAAAGGCAGATGGCAATATAAGCAGTATAATCCAAGTAAACCAAGCAAATATCACATAAAAGTCTTTGGTTTATGTGATTCAGCAACTGGATATGTGGTGAACATGTTTACATATTTTGGTTCTGATACTTCATATGATCCTGAAGTGGATGCAAACAGTGGGCAAACTGTCAAGATTTTTCAAACCCTAATACAGCCTTTGGGTACAGGACACCATTTATTTGCTGACAGGTATTACACCACAAGAGAACGCATTGACTTCTTACTGGAGAAGAAGCAATACTACACTGGTACACTGAACATTATCCGGAGAAATTTTCCATCACAGCTGAAGACTCTGCGCCTTAGTTATCTGGAATCTTCTTCTTCCGTCCTTAGCCACCGACCGTCAAAGCAGTCAGTGGCCATTACGCCTAGTGGCGTCTTAGGGCAACAGCAGATAGGTTTTCTTTGCCATTGTTTCCCATCACACCTATTGGCGTCTTTAGGGCAACGGCAAATCAATCCATTTGCTGTTGTTTCCGTAATCGAAGTGACTGGCAAACGGGTGATCAGCCCGTTGGTGCTATCTAGAATACAGATGGTATATGACACAAACAAGCACAGTGTTGTGTACAGCATTTAGAGACAAAAAGGCCAAGAAATTGGTTTTCCTTGTATCTTCTCAGGCCAAAGTGGAGACCATAACGACACGGAAGCACATTGTAAAACCAAAAATGATAGATGAATACAACAATTCAATGAATGGGTGTGATCTCCTGGATCAAAAAGTTGGTTATTATGGTGTGCACAACAGAAAATCTGTTAAATGGTGGAAACAAATTTTCTTCTGGCTGCTTGAAATAGTGCAGGTGAATGCTTCAGTTTTATACTGTTTTCATCGAGGTGAAAAGCAATCCCTGCTGCAGTTCAAAAGAAATCTGCTTCACCAACTAACTGAAGCTTCTGCTGTTTTGAGTCCACTTAGTGTTCAAGAAAATGCAGCTACTAATATTGTTAGATCCCAAGCTGCCTCAACTTCAGAGTACCAGTGTGACACAAGGCATCTTGTACGTTATGCAAAAAGAGATAAGAACTGTGTCCACTGCAGCACACCTGCTCGTCATCAGCGCTCTCATTATTATTGCACTGGATGACCAGACCAGCCACATCTACACCCACAATGTTTTTATGACTACCATAAAAGCATGTGAATAGTGGCAAATTCTTCTGGGAAATGTAAAATAGAATTTGCTTGGTGTGAATAATATTAGTCATAGTTGTTTGGTTTTTTTCAGAAATATGTCGTGTAGGAAAAAAATTATATATTTGAAGTGATTGTGGTAAAATGTGTTGTGTTTCAAAATGGATGTGCACTGATATTGTGACAGTGCCTAGTTTTATTACTTCCCTTGTGTTAAGGGATATAACTATGAAACTTTCTTTACTGGAATTCTTCTGTGGAAGACTGGTTATTCACCAGAGATGTTGCTTCCAGAAGTAAGGAAAAACCCAGGTAATAAGGAATGCCTGTAAATGCTTATTGTTGTCAAAACCATACTTGAAGGTTTGATGGTAAACAGCAAATTTCAACAGTCATGGAAAATTCTAATATTGTAGAATATTTGAGAAGTCCAAGTAGTTATACGAAATATTCAGTATTCATTTTTCGACGAACGCTGGCATCTCCAACCCTTAAAAAAAAAATGGTCGGGAGGAAATATTGCCTGCTTTAGCCTCAATGGCAAAACGCTTACTACTTTCAGAAGTCGTGTTATGGCATGTCTAAACTCTGGGGAAACCTAACGAAATAAAATATCGATTCGAAGCTTTCAATAAACTAGACGAACTCACTTGATGTGGAGAAAACCCCATTACAATTCGAAGCAGGGGTCAGCGCTGGTTCACTGATGGCCCTGGTTGATAGTGGATGTCTGGACGGTTATACACATGTCGTAACGTGGGAGTCAAAGGCTTTTTTATTCTCAATAGGGGATGCGCCAGGCTGCTCCACACCTCAAGAGAGAATGCTGTCATGAAGTGGATTTAAGTTTAGAGCTCGTCCGAATATATAGACAAGACACTAGTATGAGAAAGTCTGAGAAGATAGATTTAGATGAGAATGACAGTGAATGTGGAAAGATAAGGCTACAAGGGGGAGAACCAAGATTGACTCTCCCTCGCCACTTCGGACTTTGTCAATTGCTAAAGACTCACCACCTCTATCTCCTAAAGGAGATAAGGTTTCACTAAAAGTCCACAGACACAACTATACAGACAAGCGTAAACGTACAGTATAGTTAGATAGAAACTGATCCAGTGAAATTTTATAGTTTTATTCAACAAATCATAAAAATCAAATAACACAGTAAAATAAATAACGTGCAAGGTTGCACAGACCTGAAACAAAGAAACAATTAAATTGCTAGACACTAGAAACAACCACTTTCACCCTTTCTTTCAACCTGCAGGGGAAAAATAGAAGTGTCACAGAATATCTTTTGTTGCGCACATGGACTTTGGTGGAATAAACATATATTTTGGTGCGCACGTCAGCTTTAAAGAAAATGGTGCAAAGGGGTGCAATGAGATGGAGTGAACAGGAAGCCTGACAGAGAAAGATGTCAGTTGGCCGGCTTTAGAAGCTGCATTGCATATTAATCGTGCTCTCTTTAAGGGTGCTGGGTTTTGTACAGCATTGTTGTATAGTCCAGGGGTAGTAGGACTTGTTGATCCACTCATATGGTTATTGCTGACAATGTATTGCTATTATTATTGAATTCCTACGTGTTTCATTGTTATGATTAAAAGGGAGATTGTCAGCATGCCTTCGTGTACGCTTTGTGAATAGCGTTTACAAGTATATTGATTGTGTGACCTCTCGCAGTTTGATACGAGCTTAGAGGACAATGTCATGAAGGTGTAGATATTATACTGTGACATATTTTTGGGGGCAGTGGTCCTCTATACAGGTGTATTTTAGCGTTCCACTTTGTTGGTGACTGCTTGTATCTGGATATTTGTAATATTGATCTTATTACGGGCTCCCTCATAGCAAGTTTACAGTTGTCGAGGCTTTTGTTGGCGATTGGGTTGCATCCCATTATATGTGCGATTGTTTTTTCTGATGAGGACATTTTGCAATGGGTTTGTTGACGGCGAAAACAAGCTACAGGTTCGTGCATGGACTCATTGCGCAGTGTGAAGACTATGAAACTAATATTTAATGAGTTCCTGTCTGGCTGGGGCGACGACGACGTCGTCTTATTGTTGGATTAGTTCCATTGTCAGTGATTTGGAGAGCTAATTGTGGGTCTGTCGTAATTGTGGTGGAAAATAGGAGGTTTTAGTTCCTTCCAGGCGTAGGCGAAAATGTTTTAGAGTTGTCGGTCGTTGCAGTTGCCTGCTGATTTTTTGGATTATCGGTTGTCCATTGGTGGCCTACCTGCTGAGAGCACGAAGACGTTGCCTACTTTGAGATTGGTGGTACAACAAATTATGTGGATACTACACGTGTGTACCTGCCAGTACACATCTTACAGCTCGCCTCTACCGTGAATACGTTGCCTTGCCTGTGCATGCTTATTGCGCGACGCTGCTGCAGTGACATTTTGTCCGCATGAAAATTTAACTCTTTTGTGAATACTACCGACTATCGTTGTCGTGCTGAGAAACTGTTCGTGATGAGGAACTATACGTGATTTGCTGAGCAGCATTATCCGTGAATGCTGATACTGATATACAGCGTTGAATGAGACAGAACATTATAGTCGTACTGATTAAATGTACATGAATGGTGGATACGACCATGGCACTTTTCTGATGCAATGGTCTATGTTACGCAGGTGATAAAAGACGTGACGTCTTGCTGATGGACTTTATGTCGTTTCTTACTGCAGCCATGGTTCGATAACGAATGATAATTTCTGGACGTCGCTGAGTTTACCAGTTATCATTTATTATGCTGGTATAGCCTTTCTTGGACACAGACATAAGAAGGCCATTTACATTGGTGTGGATTTTTGAGAGCAGAACGGAATGGGAAATACTGAACATTGATGTATTTTCTTATTACTACATCCATTGGTGGCTTCAAGGCTTCAGCTACGAGAATAACTGACGCCGATTGTGGATCTTGTCTTTGAATTTGTTCAGAACATTTTGCCGCAACCGGACAGTGCAGAGTGCACTAAGCGTAACTGATTGTAGCACTAACATTTGTTGGTACTATTCGTGCTTTTGTCTCGTGATTCATTATCATCATTCGATTGAGGAGCTGGGATTGGAAATTTGAGGATTCAGTTTACAGAAAGACAGTCATAAATTTAGTTATATTTCTTGTTTTCTTTTCTCTTGCTGTTCTACTTTCTTTTTTGACGTCATTTTATTTTATGTGTTTCCCTTATCGTCATGTTTTTAATTACTGGTCTACTCTGCTCATCCATTTGAATTTTTTTTGTTTACCTCGTTTCTCCATATGCTGGTATTTGCAATGATGCTTTTCTGTTACTATTTTATTATCTGTTCTTTTCATTGTCTCTGATACTTTCATTTGCAATTTCATTTGTTTTACATATTTCAATTATTTGTGTGACTTCTTTCTGCCTTTTGATATTGCCTTGCTACAGACCTCGTCGCTTCACCGTCCACTACTGGTTTTCGTGCCGTCTTTGTTGTCTTATTATTGTAATGCATTGGTTTTAAGTGTAGTATTGGTGGCGTGTTTAACAGATTTTTTTTTTTTCCTTATGGGAAAGGGATTGTGTTGAACTGATTTCTTTAGGCAGTAACACTGTCAGTGTTGCAGTGGGGTACAGGCACAGAGAGTTGACCCTGTTGACTGTCCGGCATAACTGACCGTGCACATTTTCAGTGTTTTAGCGGTGATTGTCTTGTTTGTATGCATAGTGTCATATTTTTGCAAGTATTCTTTTTCATCATGTTTTGCTGTCGTATTCTCCTGTTTTCTTCTTGCTATCTTGTACATAAGTTATATTGACAATCTCCTTGTTCTCGTTTGTTAACAGTACGGTTTGTATATACTTATGTGTTTCTATCTCATATCTGTCATCACTTTCTTATCGTACTGTTGGTGTTTGTTTGTCAAGTGAGTTCGTGTCTCATCATTGTATGTACTGTTCATAGTATATGAATTTTTGGATTTCCTTTGTATATGATATGTATTTGTAAAATCACGCATTGGTGAAATAAGAGACGGACATCATTTTTTTTAGCCATTATGCAGATGTCCTTGTCTAAAGCTACCACTGTGTGAGCTTGAGATTTATGTCATTGTATCGTGACATTGATTGGGTATAGACAAGCAGGGATTCGTTTCATCGGATCCCTTATTTGGAACTGTCTTGTCATACTGTATTTTCACCTGCTTGTTTTTTTTAGTTAGGTGTATTCGTGACTGCAGGTACATCGTACCCATCGTCTGCAAATATATATTGGTCGTGTGCAACAATATAGTTATTATTAATTTTGTAGGGGTATGGGTACAATTTAAGGAATTGGGAACCTTCATACTTTTACTTATTTCTTAGCTTGCCACCGCATTTGTATTGCACATAGATTATAACTATGTCTAGCCTTAAGGATTTTATAGAAATTGGAGAGAAGACAGGAAAGTCGGGGGATTCTTTGCTTGAGTGGGCAAAGGCCGAACACAAAGAGTATAAGTTACAGAAAAAACAAGAAGATGACAGACGAGAACGCTATGAGGAGCGTCAACTACAAAAATTGAAGATTGAAGCAGATAGAGAACTGAAACAGATTGAAGCAGATAGAGAACTGAAACAGATTGAAGCAGATACAGAAAATAAAAAAATTGAGTTCGAAAAAATGAAGATTGAGGCGGATAAGGAAATTGCAATAAAAAAGTTGGAGCTTGATTCTGGCAATCCTAGTTCGACTTCTAGGGAGCCAGCTCGCCCTTATAGGCTACGATTACCGAATTTTCGGGAGGAAGTAGATAGCATGGACTTCTTTTTAGAGAGATTTGAATCAGAGGCTCTTGCCTGGAGGGCAAGGAAGGAGGAATGGCCTTCACTTTTATCTGCATTGCTTTCCGGCTCTGCTTTAAATACCGTATATAGTTTGCCTGTGGCTGACAGAACTAATTATGATACCGTAAAGGCAACATTGCTGAGAGAATTTAAGCTGACATCTGAAGGGTATCGCTCTCGTTTCAAAGATGCGATGCCTAGTGCCGACCAAGATTTCGGCTCTTTTGTCACCAAAATTAAACTTCTCCTTAATAGATGGACAGAGTTGGAGGGAATAACTAGGGATTTTGATGGACTCTTTGATCTCATGTTGCGGGACAAGGTGCTGTCCTCATGTTGTTCTGACATGGTTGCATTTTTTCAAGAACGCAAACCCAGAGACATTACAGCTATGTCAGAGTTGGGGCGGCAGTACGTTACCGCTCACCCTGGTAAGACAATTCACAAGTCATTTGTCCCTGAGCCTTTCGCTACATGTGTTGGCAAGGTTATTGGGAAACCTTTCCGGCAACATCGGTCCAAGAGTGCGGACAGGTTTGCCAGGAGAAGGTTTGATCGGCAATACTCTAGTGGGCATGGATCTCATGGGAACTATGATAATTTTAAGGGATACAGATCTCCGAAAAAACAATCGTTCTACCGTCAGGATAGATCTCCGTTTAGATACACGGGAGATAGACATGACAGGTCTACTCGGAGGCAGGTCCGAATAGACACTACTAGCGATCCCGATCATCGCTGGTATAGAAGAAGTGGTCCGAGTAAAAGGAATGACAGGGAAGACAAACAGGAGCAAGAACATCCCAATTCACCAAAGGGTAGTCCTACAAAAGATGATGGTGGTCAGCTTCGATGTGGCGTGTGTGACGGAAGGGGACATGCTGCAAGAGTCTGTCCAAACAATTCAGAAAAGGCTAATGCTGCATGCGTTCTGAAAACCTTTAATAACGAAGATTGCGAAGGATGTAGGCCTTTGTTTGAACCTGATGGCAGACCATTACTAATTTGTGGTCATACTCTGCCTTGCCTCTCTTCTCTTGATGGGAGCGGAAGCTTAGAGTTACACCAGGGCATGGTTCAGAACCGGTTGGTGTCTGTGTTGAGGGACACAGGATGCACTACGATAGGAGTGCGCCGATCATGTATTGACGAATCGTGCCTTATTGGTAAGACTGTCGGATGCGTGACATTTGGGGGAAATGTTGAATATTACCCCCTAGCCATTATAGAGGTGGATACACCCTTTATTTCTGGTAGGGTGCAGGCGTGTGTTCTTGAGGCTCCAGTGGTCGATTTGATCATAGGGAACGTGCGTGGTGTTCGTGACTGTACTCAGGCCGACATCACAAAATGGCAGGTCGAACGGTCAGTTGTGGCAAATGTGGTGGTCACAAGGGCGCAGACCAGATCAGACGACAATTCATTGGCGATACAGCGGGAACTACCAACATCTAACGCGGTCCCATGTATTGCCTCCACGGGTCCCAATGTACCAGCATCGGACTTTGTCCAGCAGCAGCGAGCTGATGGAACATTGCAGAAATGTTACACTTTGGCCCAAAATGGTGATGTAAAGTGCACGAAGTCGGCACGTTACTGGTTTGAGTTGAAAAATGATGTTCTTACCAGATGCTTTTCCAGCCAATTCGAATTCAAGTGCCAGGTGGTTGTGCC
This sequence comes from Oreohelix idahoensis, assembly GCA_024509875.1. Taxonomy (NCBI): domain Eukaryota; kingdom Metazoa; phylum Mollusca; class Gastropoda; order Stylommatophora; family Oreohelicidae; genus Oreohelix; species Oreohelix idahoensis. The sequence goes on from JAMPIV010022834.1 coordinate 288,628, forward strand.
TGTCGCCTTTAGATCAAAGGTGTTGCAGGTGGCACACGATTCACCGTTTGCTGGACATATGGGGGTTGCAAGAACTTGCCATAGAGTTCTGTCACAATTCTATTGGCCGGCATACAACAAAGACATTAAGGTATACTGCAGGTCTTGCAGGGTATGTCAGCCGGTGACACATAAAGGCAAATTACCAAAGGCTCCGTTGCAGGTTGTTGATTTGTCGATTCGCCCCTTCCAGAAAGTTGCCATCGATATCGTTGGTCCTCTTTCTGTTGCATCAGAGAGAGGCTTTCATTTTATTCTGACAATGGTGGATCTATGCACAAGATGGCCCGAGGCTGTGCCAATGAGGACTATCACCTCTCAGGCTGTGGCGGATGCGTTGCAGATGTTGTTCAGTAGGTTTGGGTTTCCCGAGGTGATACTGTCAGATAGGGGACGTCAATTCATTTCTAAGGAAATGGCCGAGATCACTAAATTGTTGGGCATTTCCCAATCGTTCACCAGCCCTTATCATCCCCAGTCAAACGGGGTATGTGAACGTTTTAATGGTGCATTGAAGGATATGTTGGCCAAAGTCACTGCTGAATTTCCCCAAGAATGGGATAAATTCCTTCCAGCAGTATTATTTGCCTATAGAGAGGCACCTCAGGAAAGCACCGGGTTCTCCCCATTTGAACTATTGTACGGGGCGAATCTGAGGGGCCCAATGCACATTCTGAAAGATATACTGGTTGGTAGGCGTTCTGATGGGTCCTCCGTCTCCAGTTACGAATACGTCATAAACCTACGTGACCTTATTGTCAAAGCGTGTGCCGTGGCACGTGATAATTTATCCGTGGCGGGGGCGCGGTACCGACAATATGCTAACCGCGGATCAAAACTACTGTTCTTGGTTCCCGGTGAAGAGGTATGGCTTCTTCTGCCATCAAAGGAAGACCGTTTGAGCATTACATGGCAGGGGCCATTTAAGGTGCTTAAGAAGGTAACGGATGTTGATTATTTAATCCAGGTTCGGAACAAGGAGAAAGTATTCCACATTAATATGTTAAAACCTTATATGGAACGGCCAGAGGCTCTAAAAGGGGTGGACACTGGGTTGTCTGGGGAGACCCCGAAGATGGCATGTTCTGTGGTCATTAATGAATTGGGTGACATGGGAGATAATATTAATCTCCAGCTGTCTCTCGTTCCCCTTGCTCCTTCTGAGTCTTGGGAGAATGTGCAGATATGTAACGACCTAACGATAACACAGAAATCGGAGGCACGATCGGTCATTAGAGAGTTTAAGGAAGTTCTCACTGATTTGCCAGGACGTACCGATTTGATCTGCCACAATATCATTCTGACGGACGACCAACCGATCAGGGTAAAGCCGTATCCGCAGCCATTACATTTCAAGTCGGCGGTTGAAAAAGAACTAGATGACATGTTACGGTTGGGGATCATTTCTCCATCGGAGTCTACTTACTCCTTCCCTATGGTCGTGGTACAAAAGAAAAATGGATCCTTGCGTGTCTGCATCGACTTCCGTAAATTAAATAGTGTCACTGTGATTGATGCTGAGCCAATACCGAACCAGGAGGACCTCCTTACGCAACTTTCCCATGCCAGGTTTTTTAGTAAACTGGATTTATCTCGGGGATACTGGCAGGTTCCTCTTGTCGAATCGGCTAAACCTTTGACGGCATTTTCCACCCCAAAGGGTTTATTTCAGTTTAATTTTATGTGTTTTGGGCTAGTTAATGCACCCGCAACTTTCGTCAGAATGATGAGAAAGTTACTAGGTCATCGTACGGATGTGATTACGTACATCGATGACATCTGCCTGTTCCATGAAACATGGGAACAACATATGTCGGGGTTGTCTTCCCTGTTGCGTTGTTTACGTAAGCATGGTTTAACGACACGCCCTAGTAAGATTTGTATCGGTTTTAGTGAGTTGAGTTTTTTGGGGTTTATCGTAGGTAATAATCTATTAAAACCCGAGACTGGCACGGTTACAAAAATTTTAGAACTACAAGCACCTAGGACTAAGAAGCAGGTCAGAAGCCTGATGGGACTTGTCAATTTTTATCGCAAGTTCATCCCTCAATTTTCTACAATTTCTGATGCTTTAACCTCTCTTACTAGTAAAGGGATGCCTAACAGGGTTGTATGGTCGGCAGAATGCGAAAAAGCATTATCAAAAATCAAGGAATTATTTTCCAGACGACCAATCCTTCTTTTGCCTGATTTGAGCAAACCCTTTATACTGCGTACCGACGCGTCATCTGTGGGAATTGGCGCATGTCTTATGCAAGACCACGAGGATACACTACATCCTGTGATGTATGTTAGTCGGAAACTGTTACCGGCAGAGACCAGGTACTCAACAATCGAAAGAGAATGCCTGGCTATAGTATGGGCAGTGTCAAAACTGTCCCGTTACTTGATAGGGTCCCAGTTTATACTTCAGACAGATCATCGACCTCTACTGTTTTTGAAATCGTCGAAGTCGACAAGCTCACGGTTGACTCGTTGGGCCTTGTTGCTACAACAGTTCCAGTTCACAATTATCCCATTAGAGGGTAGACTTAATGTCGGGGCAGATGCTCTGTCTAGATTGTAATTTTTGGGACATGAGATATATGTGTTCGTAGGCACGACGTCTACGTACACCAGTGTAAATTTTTTTTTCTTTTTTTGTCTGGTTGAACTTGTCTAATATTTTGTCGTTTGGTGTGCAATCTACTACTCTCAGAGAGAAGAAAACTCCATTTTCTTTTCTGGGGAAGGGGGTAGATGTCACAGAATATCTTTTGTTGCGCACATGGACTTTGGTGGAATAAACATATATTTTGGTGCGCACGTCAGCTTTAAAGAAAATGGTGCAAAGGGGTGCAATGAGATGGAGTGAACAGGAAGCCTGAAAGAGAAAGATGTCAGTTGGCCGGCTTTAGAAGCCGCATTGCATATTAATCGTGCTCTCTTTAAGGGTGCTGGGTTTTGTACAGTATTGTTGTATAGTCCAGGGGTAGTAGGACTTGTTGATCCACTCATATGGTTATTGCTGACAATGTATTGCTATTATTATTGAATTCCTACGTGTTTCATTGTTATGATTAAAAGGGAGATTGTCAGCATGCCTTCGTGTACGCTTTGTGAATGGCGTTTACAAGTATATTGATTGTGTGACCTCTCGCAGTTTGATACGAGCTTAGAGGACAATGTCATGAAGGTGTAGATATTATACTGTGACAAGAAGAATTAATGATTTAACCACAGTCTATTTGGTGGGGGGTCTCTAAATTGAGCCACCACTCCCGACTACACTATGGTTACTACTGTCACTGTCCTGATGACAGTTAGTCTACACTAGGGTTCCCATAATGTTTTGTTTAAAAACCGGGACATTTCCAAATTTTTACCTAAAAAACCCGGGACAATTTGTAAAAAAAACGGGACATGTTAAAAATTAAGGTAAAGCACAAATAAATCTATTATATATTATATGTGGCACTTAAAATAAGATACTGGTATAAAAATACACACATTAACTAACACAACTTCCACTATATCGTTGAAAAGTTTTTTCACGATGGCTGTTGTGTTAAAGCTGTGGTTATGCACCGCCGTGTGATAAGCGAAGGTTGCTTCCTGTGCTGCCAATGATAACTGTTTTTCCATTTCCTTTTCACTCTGGGTTTTCGCATTTAACCCTCTATTGGGCCTTGTTGCCATTTGGCAACATACCGTTTAAAGTCATCTATTTCACTATCCGGCGTTCAAATTAATAATTTTTTTGTTTTATTGTGTTCTAGAAACATTCCCAATTTTAAATTACCGGGTAACTCATTTGTCGGAGAAATACTTTTTTTTCACGCACTCTTGTCAAGGCATGGTAGCTGGTTTGCAAGATCGAATTGAGAGGTGAGTTTACTGCACATTATTTTTTAAAATTCCTTATGAAAACGGTGTATAAAAAATATGTTGAGTATCTTAAACCACTTATCTTTGTAACAAATGCTTTAATAGTTATAAATAAATAAAATAAGTTACTCTTATTTTACATTTTAGGTATGTTGCCATTTGGCAACAAAAGTCGATTAAGGAATAAAAACCACTTCATGTTGCCAATTGGCAACAGTTGCTTTTTACCTAATAAATGATATTTAATGTTGTATTTCTCTGTAATCAACAACATTAGTATTTTATTCTCATTATAATTGATTAAACTTCATCATTTAAAAAAAAAGTTGTTATTTGCAATTTTATGTATCCTAAAAAGGTCAATGTAAATAGTAGAATTACCAGTATAAATTACTAATAATATTGTAAATGAATAAAACATATTTACTTCATCTAGACTTGACTTTTAGAACTAAACTACACATGATAACCACTAAAATTGCCAGTAATCACAAAACATAATGTATCATCAGATGAGATTAAACAATTTTGTGATGAAAAACTTTTGAATTACAAAATGTATATGTTGTCATTTTTTTAAATTTTTTTTTACAGTTAAACACAATGGATCCTCAAAAGTTTTACAGCCAAAAGACTACAATCTATAGACCAATACCTGAGGCTTCTAGCGATAGTGAGCTGTCAGACAGTGAGGCTGAAGACATCCTGGATAACACGTGGCAACCCGGCCCTTCCTCGGACACAACCGATTCAGGTTTGTTGAATTTAATTGATGTTTTTTTTTTTTAATGTGGCCACTTTATTTCAGACTGCAGTTGTAGCCTTGTCCATCAGTGTACAACCTATGTACAGTTTCAGCCTAGTCCATCAGGTACTAAATATCGGCTGACGGAGACTTACTTGTGGAACGCTTTATACCATAATGTGGATTAGAATAATTTTTATCATTATTACTATTATCAGAATAATAACATGTACACCAGTATACCAATAAATGATTGTTTATGTTGCCAGATAATTAATATCTTTGTTTTCTTTTTTTTCAGAATCATCTGCATCAGAGCTGGAGGACACAGATGTAACCTTTGATCGTCGTCGGATGCTATGGAGACACCGTGAAGCCTCAGATGTATCTTCTGAAGCTCCGCCCTTCTCTGGTGATTCGGCACACGTATCAGTTACCTCAGAACCAATAGAATACTTCCGCAGATTCATTGATGATGATACAATGGCACATATGGTCACTGAATCAAACAAGTACAGCATCCAGAAAAACATCATGAAGCCTCTCAGATTGAGCCAGCCAGAACTGGAACAGTTTTTTTTGGAATTGCGTTTATGATGAGTATTGTTAGAATGCCCAGTTGTAAATTGTACTGGGACTCTACAACGCGCTATGGACTTGTTGCTGATACTATGACGAACAAGAGGTTTAAAGAAATCAAAAGTAACATTCACTGCAATGACAACAACAAGCAGCAAGACAATGAAGGCGACAAATTGTTCAAATTAAGACCTTTAGTTGACGCTCTGAAAGTGAAATTCAATTCAATCAAACCAGCAGAAAGGCTGAGCATTGATGAGCAAGTTATCCCATTCAAAGGTCAATCATCTCTGCGTCAGTACAACCCAAAGAAACCCAAAAAGTGGGGCTATAAAGTCTTCGTTTGTTCAAGCATTTCTGGTTTGATTCATGATTTTGAAATTTACACTGGAAAAATTGACGTGTGTCCTGGCCAACCTGATTTAGGAGCATCAGCTAATATCGTGCTGAGACTTCTTCAACGTATCCCTAAAAATGTGTGGCATAAAGTATATTTTGACAACTGGTTTAATTCGCCAGCATTGCAGGCATGCCTCTGGAAACAAGGCATTGCATGTCTTGGCACTGTCCGCGCAAACCGGCTGAAAGGGTGTAATCTGTGTTCCGATAAGGAACTGAAAACGAAAGGAAGAGGGTCATCTGTTGTTTGTACTGCAGCAACAAACGGAGCCACATTGAAAGCTATCAAATGGTATGACAATAAAGCAGTCACACTGCTAAGCACCTATGCAGCAGTTGAACCAGAATGTGTAGTCAGAAGATGGGACAGAAAAGCCAAGAAGGAAATACACATTTCTTGCCCTGCAGCTGTGAAAGAATATAACATGTTCATGGGAGGGGTAGATTTGCTGGACTCCTTGCTGGCACTCTATCGTATACCTATTAGATCCAAGAAATGGTACCACAGAATATTGTTTCATTTCCTGGATGTTTCTGTGGTGCAAGCTTGGCTAACTTATTGTTCAGATGTGTGTAAGGATGGTATGGAAAAAAAGGACAGACTACCATTAGTTTATTTCAAGTTGCAGATTGCTTTGTGTCTCCTAAAAGCAGGAAAAAGTGAAAATAATAAAAGGGGAAGGCCATCAGGAAGCACTGAGACACAGCTGGTGGCTAAAAAGAAGAGAGGGCAAACAGCAAATGTACCTCCTTTTCATGTCAGAACTGACAATGTTGGCCACAACCCCAATTCCGTCACCAACAAAGGGAGATGCAAACTTCCTGGATGCAAGGGGTACTCCAGAACTGTCTGTGAGAAGTGTAACCTACACTTGTGCCTCAATAAACATTCAAACTGTTTCAAAGTATTTCATGAAACATGAGTGTGGAGCTGTGATTGAGTCACGAGACAGAAGATTTTTTTTTTCAGTAACTATATGTTTCATTGTATGTGTGGCATTTTCTGTATAAATTACACTTAACTTCATGAAGTTTCACAAATTTTGTTGTCTGCTATTTACTGTTTAAATATTAAATGTAGGTAGGGAGTAAAAAAAGGTGAAATAGATGTTGTTAGACATAAAAACATAGTTAAAAGATATATGTTGCCAAATGGCAACAATAAATGTTCCCAACCTTAATGGTGATTTGTTGCCAATTGGCAACATACCCATAAAACACTAACTAAACATTTTTTTGCCCAAAATTAACCTTCACACCACTTTTCAGACATGGGACAGCCACAAAAACCACTCCAAGAATTTTTTTTCCAACTATTTCATAAATGGCCCAATAGAGGGTTAAGAAATGACTTACACTGCTGTTGGAAGCCTTACTTTCAACAGCACCTTTATGTTTTTTCGTTTTCACGTGCTTGACTACGACTGACCGACCACCATGTGAAATGCAAAATTTAGAGCTGCATAAAGTACATTCCACATTTTCATCTACACCTTTAATGAAGGGAAATTCTCTTGTAATGTTATCATTTATACTGCACTTACGTTTCGGCATTATGCGCGATGAAAAACGATAAAAATACTGTATAATAATGCTAATACGCATTAAATCATTTGGTAGATGCTCACTGAACACTGTTTTGGTCGACTTTCAAATTTTTGTTCGAGATTCAAACCGAGGGTCCACTGTTACCGTTAATTGATAAATTAACACTACTAAAACACGGAATAAAATCCGTTACCCAAAGATTTTTTTTTCCAGGAAGGACCCTTAAAAAGCGGGACATTTGGAATAAATTCGGGACACCGGGACATTTTATAAAAAACGGGACTGTCCCGGGAAAAACGGGACGAATGGGAACCCTAGTCTACACACATCTGAATGAACTATCTAGTGTCCTACACAGCAAATCACAAGCACTGATCCTCTAACGGACTACTTCTGTGCAACCTCAGAGGATGTCCTCTGACTCTGTCTATCAATCTATCTCACTTGTTGCTCTCCTCTGCTACTGCTCAGTGTCTCTCTGACTCTGTCTATCAATCTATCTAACTTCTATTGATTGGCGTCTCCGTTACGCCCTCCTCTTGTTAGCATTCGGGAAAAAGGAATGATGACCCTATCTCCTGTTCCTGACTACTGCAACTGATGACTTTGGTATTTAGACTGCGGTACTTGACTCAGAATGTAGAGGCTTCACTGCTGATAAAAAACTTTTTTCAACTGCCCAGATACCCTCTCCGGGTTTAGGACAACGACATTATTATGGTCGTGAAGAAAAGAGAAAAAAACCAACAACAACACCAGGCCACGCGCCTAATTGGTATGTTATAATGAGCTAAGTGCTCTAGATTATAAGAAATCCTGTTCCCGCTGAAGACTGAGCTTCACTGATTGAGAACTTCTATCTTTTTACACATGCAGATGCACTGGGCGCCGGGATTTCCGCGTCACCCGTTTTCTTCACCTCTGGCGCTTGTCTCGAACCTTCTACTCCTGAGAAGGGCAAATACCTTGGCAAGTTGTAAGGCCGTTTACAACCCTCCGTGTGTGCCATGAAAATGCTGTAGAACAAACAAAGAAATGACAACGACTGTACAACAAATTCAAATGATTCTCATCCTTAACATATAACCACCGTAAATAAATACATCTCTCGTCTACACAACTATGCACAAGCGATAAACACTTCCTACCCCAAATGTCAAACTAATCTACAGTCTTTTCTACCTCTTCACCCACCTCAACATAAATATTTGTCTGGTAGGCAAACCCCCAAAACAGGATGACCTAATCGGTTATGCTAGACTAGCCTCAGCGTCAAACCATTTAGCTTCATTGAAGCAACCCGTTCCCCGGTCATACTAATTACACCTGATCCAGGAAGATTATCATATATACACAGTATAAACACACAGTCTCGGAAAATTTTAAATCTCATCTCAGTAATATTAATTACATCTCTTATACCCCTGTTTCCTGACTACCCAATCAAATTAATACACAATTAAATAAAATACACAAATACGCTGGCGTATTTACCCGGCAATTTATCATAATCAAATTGCGGTTATACGGCCGTTATAATTACATATTACAAAACACCAGTTTATCTTAGCGCTTATCCTTATGTTAATATCTCTACAATCCTTTACACAAATTATAGATACTGCTACTTATTCACAGAAAGAATTTTATGCACAACTTCTTCTTCTTTGATCCATAGCCGCCAACCATCAAAGCAGTCAGCGGCCATCACGCCTGGTGGCGTCTTGTAGGGCAGCAACAAATTGATTCCACTTTGCTCGGTCGGCGGCCATCCTTAGTACAGTCCCCAACTGTGGTTCATTCTTTGCATCTCAGCTTCCACACTTCTCCGCCAAGTTGTTTTTGGTTGGCCTCTCTTTCGCTTTCCCTTGGGCGTCCATAGCATAGCTGTTCTTGTGATGGTATCAGGGTCCCTTCTGAGGACGTGGCCAACCCAACTCCAGCGTCTGCCAGCTATGATGGTGTGCATATCCTCCTGGTTACTCCGAATAAGTAGTTCTTGGTTGCTGATGGTGTTTGGCCAAAAGATTCGGAGAATTTTCCTTAGGCAGATTGTGTGGAAGGAGGACAGTTTCGACATTTCCTTCTCTGTTACTCTCCAACATTCCGCACCATAGAGAAGCACAGAAAGTACACAGCTCTCATACAGTCTTAATTTGGTGTTTGTGCTATACTGGGAAGACTTCCAAATGTTGTTGAGAACAGCAAAGGCTGTTCTCGCTTTATTCATTCTGTTGTTAATGTTGTTAATCGAAGTCAAAAATAAATACCAACAGTTATTGACAGAAAGCATGGAGCAGTATAGAAGAGAAAACCCAGAAGAAAAAGCAACCGCAAAATGGGAATGCTTAAAAACAAGCATACAATCAGCAAATGCAAATTTACCTAAAAAGGAGTCTAAGAAAAATCAAATTTGGATGACAGATGACATCTTGAATAAAATGGCAGAAAGAAAGAAAGCAAAAAATACTCCAGAATATAAAACAATAGACAATGACATACGTACTATGTGTAGAGAAGCAAAAGAACGGTGGATAGAAACAAAATGTAAGGAAATAGAAGACTTGGAAGCGAAGCACATGACAAGAGATATGCATGAAGAAATAAAGAAATTATCAAATCGGTCGCGGTTTGCACAAGGAGGAAGCTGTATCAAGAACAAAAATGGTGTAATATTACTTGATGAGAAAGACATATCAAACAGATGGGCAGAATACGTAAAAGAACTATTCGAGGACAACAGAGGTAAAAAACCATCACCAGATTCTAATGAAGGCCCAAACATTCTCAGATCAGAAGTAGAGAATGCCATTCATATGATACAAAAAGGAAGATCAGCAGGCATGGATAACATAAACATTGAAATGATAGAAGCTCTGGAGAGCTTTGGTATAGATACAATCACAGAAATATGCAATGATATATACAATACAGGATATTTACCACACGACATGAAGACATCAGTTTTTTATAACATTGCCCAAAAAACCAAATGCAACAGAATGTTCAGACTTCAGAACAATCAGCCTGATGAGTCATGCAATTAAGATACTGCTCAAAATCATACAGGAAAGAATAAAAAGTAAAGTAGACAGCGAAATCCAAGAAGAACAGTTTGGTTTTAGATGGAACAGTGGAACAAGAGAGGCAATATTTTGCCTAAGAAGATTAGCAGAAAAATATACAGAGGTCCAAAAAAGTATGTATATGTGCTTCATTGACTATAAGAAGGCTTTTGACAGAATCCATCATGAGAAAATAATTGAATGCCTCAAAGACATAGGTATTGATGGAAAAGATATAAGAATACTCAGTAACCTTTATTGGGAGCAAACTGCCACAGTAAGATCGGGAAGGAATTATTCACCATACATAGACATAAAAAGAGGTGTCAGACAAGGTTGTGTGCTGTCCCCCTGCCTATTTAATTTATACACCGAAAAAATTTTCAAACAGATACAGTGTAACTGTCTTTTTTTTTCTTGTTGAGGTGATCACTGGCCCAAGACAGTATACATGTTGTTAGATGTGTAGTGCGAGCGTATGATGAATTGAGTGTGGGTGCGAATGAAGGCGCGAATGTGTTTAGGCTCGTATAGATGTAGATCCTGCAACCCATACTCTCACATGCAGTAATCAAGGATGCTTTGACACTGCAGGCATGTTTCAAGACATTTATTGACGAGAACACACATAGTATCAACAGGAACAGTCAGTGTAACAAGGTCATGCTGACCTGAAATCGATAGGTATACATTTGGCATTCAAAAAGGTAAACATCGGAATAGACGTGCATGGTCAATAGCAAAGTTCTTCAATAATGACAGTTCGTAGCGTCGCCCTTGGCGTCTCTGACTAAACGCGTCAGATGCCTTAGTTACTTTGACACACAGGTGCAACTTGGCACTCCCCGCCAATTGCACATATCAGGCTGTAGTATAATAGCCGAAAGCACAGGCCTCGTTCTGACGTCGGCCGTGTACTTCTGTTAAATAGGTTATCATCAACCCTGCAGTAATACTTATTGTAGATATGAATTCCGCCAATCTGCGGCTCCCACAATATATCTTCGTCACTGGATTTCTGGACAATATAAGACTAACAGTCTTGGATGGCTACCTCGAGCACAAATATATAAGTTCTGAAATGGCGGATCAGTGAGCTGCTGTTCACCCTAGGTAATCCTTTACATGTTCTGCCACCGAAAAGCGTAATAATGCATAAAGGTCGGTATTACCTGGAAAATGAATCCTCAGAACTAAACAAGGAATTCTGTCGTCATCCCGACGCACAGAGATTCACTGGGGAAAACTGCCATAGCAGTTACTTCGAAGATTCTCCCCGAAAAACAATGGACTCTTGGTCCCTTCAGAAAACAGGACCTTCCCGGCTTGCCGGAAGTATATCTCACTCCCGCTTAAAAAACCTTCCCATAGGCCTACGCCCGAACTGACAACCTCTGACCCTAAAGGTCAAACACAATGAATGAATAAACAAGGGAAGACAACCCCTAATCAACCTGACATCGCAGGTAAAGACACAATTATACTTATGATACAAACATAAGCAAATAACTTGACAGATGACTCCGTCGAAAATGACAGCAACATTACTACCACCCCCCTGTAAAAAAAAAAAAAAAATGCAATTTTTTTTTTTTTTTAATATGTCCATGAGCAAGATAGCACCAGTATCACTTCTGTGCTCATGCAAACAATGAACCTAATATCAGGTACAATAGAAGAGGGTACAAATCATCTCTCAACATAGGAGAAAATATTTCCTTTAAGCCAAACAAACTAAGGGATACCATTCAAGAAACCTAAGTTGCTGGCAATACCAATCATATATCAAACATTACTAAATAATATAATCATAGCAATATACAAATGTCAATGCTATTTTAGCAACATATCACTGATGGATGGACAAAATGAAATTTGTTAAATTATCTAAACATCATCCAAATACATTTGTATTACAACATATTATGATATGAAGGACAGACCTAAGTCTGAAAGTATATCAGGAAAAACTAGGACACAAGATTTAACTGGAATCATGTGGGCATCTAGACAATATGTCCGCCATCACATTATCCGAACCACGGATAGCTCGCACCGTGAAATGGAAAGGCTGAAGAGCAATAGCATAACGAGTAGATCTCGAGCTCTTCAAATCCTTACTTTGCATAGCCGTAAGAGCTTTTTGGTCGGTTTCCATAAAGAAATGCGCGCCCAGAAGGAACCTTTGTAGCTTAAGAATGGACCAAACCATAGCCAACAATTCACGGTCCAAAACCGAGTAATTCCTTTCTGCCGCATTCAGCTTCCTAGAAATATACATTACAGGATGCAGAGTTCCTGAATATTCCTGCATTAGTGCCGCTCCAATCCCAGTGGAAGAGGCATCACTACGAAGGACAAAAGTCTTATCAATCGTCGGTAGTCTTAAGATAGGATGAGATGAGAACAAATTCTTAACCTGATCCAATGAAGTTTGGCATTCTTGGGACCAACGCACCATATTAGGAGAACCTTTTTTCAATAACGTTGAAAGTGGTGCCATAATGGAGGACAGATTCTCAATGAATCTTCCATAGAATTGTATCAATCCCAAGAGACTACGCACTTGCTTTTTTGTCTTCGGAACCGAGATATTTAATATCTTTGAAATGTTTTGGTCCTCTGTCTTCAACAGACCATGACCAACTCGATGACCTAGGAAGGAAATTTCACTAAACCCAACAAAAGCTTTAGAGGGTTTAGCAGTCAAACTATGCTCACGTAGAGTAGATAGCAATTCCTTTAGACCCAAATAGTGTTCTTCCCAAGTATCGCTGAAAAGACAGATGTCGTCTAAATATGCAATGACATCTGCACGATCTGATAGAATTCGTCGCATCATGCGCACGAAAGTCGCTGGGGCGTTCATAAGCCCGAAAGGCATAAAATTCCATTGAAACAGACCCCTAGGTGTCGAAAAAGCAGTGAGAGGTTTGGCGTGTTCCGTCAGTGGGACTTGCCAATAACCTTTCGACAAGTCTAGTTTAGTAAAGAATTTAGCTTTAGAAAGTCTAATAAGTAGATCATCTAATAACGGCATAGGTTCAGCATCGAACTTCGTAACTTGATTTAATTTGCGATAATCAACGCAAAGACGTATGTTATTGTCTTTCTTTCGAACAATAACTATCGACGAAGAATAAGCTGAAGTGGATGGTTCAATTATTTGTAGTTGAATCATTTCATCCAATTCTTTCTCGACTTGTGCTTGAAAATGAATAGGTATTGGGTATGGTCTTACTCTGATCGGATTACGATCAGTAAGTATGATGTCATGTTCTATGACATCTGTGTGTCCAGGAATGTCGGTAAGGACATCCTGATATGATTGTAACGTAGAGGATACTTGACGCTGTTCCTCAAAAGACAAGTTGGAAGAGACTGTAACGTCTCTCCACGATTCCGTTGAAGTAAGTGGAATCGCAGGAAGAGGTAAGTTCACGTCAGAAAAAATAGTTTCCTCATCCTGTATAACGGACAGGGATGAGATGTGACCATGTTGGACTGGAGAGTCGTCCGTCGCCTGGAAAATAGGCTGTAAATAGTCTGGACGTTCAATAAACTCTGTTAGCATATTTATATGGAAGGTTTTATGCCTTCCATCCACATCGACAATATAGTCGACATCAGAAATTTTCGAGACTATAGTGTATGGACCCTTCCAAGAAATGAGAAGTCTATTCTCTCTTGAGGGCAGTAAGACATATGCTTTGTCTCCAGGACAAAGTTGACGTAGGCGTCTTTTCTTATTAGCAAATCGCCTAGCTTTTTCTTTCGCAAATTCGGAAGATGAAGTTGCTAACCTGCACGATTCGATAATCTTTTCTCTAAGAGCTATGACATATTCATATGACGATTGTGTATCATCGTCAATATTATCGGAAGTTATCAAATCGTGTAACAAGGACATTGGCCCGCGCGGTTGCGCGCCAAAGACAAGTTCGAAAGGAAAACCCTGTATGCTCGTTGGGAACCTCTCTATAGGCAAAGAGGACTGCAGGTAAAACCCTGTCCCAATCTTCAGGATGATCCTCCGTTATCTTGCCAAGTAAGTTCTTTAGTGTCCTGTTAAGACGTTCTACCAATCCATTGGACATTGGATGATAAATACTACTGAGAGACCTTTTAATGTCTAGCGTAGCCATTACCTGAGACATAACGTCCGAAATTAACTGAGTGCCGTGATCCGACAGTATTTCTCCGGGGAATCCCAGACGAGAAAATACGAGCCAAAGAGCATCAGCGATATCGACAGTTGATATGCTCTTCAGAGGAATAGCCTCTGGCCAACGCGTGCACATGTCCACGCAAGTGAGGATAAATTGGTGTCCTCTGGCTGACTTAATTTTGAACGGACCAATGATGTCTATAGCCATTTTCTGAAACGGCCGAATCGGAATATCTGCAGCCTGAATAGGAGCAGCATGTCTCGGACCCCTAGACTTGACCTCTTGACAAATTTTGCAAGATCGGCAATAAATTCGGATGTCTTTATTCACGAATGGCCAAAAGAAGGACGCAAGGACTCTAGTTTTAGTTCTGGAAAAACCCATGTGTCCCGCACACTGAGAATCGTGTGCATGCCGAAGAATTAAGGCTCTCATACACTTAGGCACCAGAATTTGCGAGTGCATAGACTTGTCCGAGTGTTGTACCATTCGTACCAATATACCATTCTTCATAGTGATATACGATTTGTGATTCGTATTTTGATTGGGATCCCCTTTCTTTGCAAGAAGGAAGTATTTCTTCAAAGAAGGATCCTCTTCTTGACGTTTAACAAACGAGTCATGGGAAATCACCAAGTGCTCGTCTTGGCTATCAACTTCATTACTATTATCAGATGAAGTTGGGGGATTAAGAGCTTGAGCTCTTGTCACCACTGCATTGACCGTTTGAATGTTTTTTTCTTCCCAACTAGAAATTTGTTGCGGGGTGCATTCCTTAACCCCATGAATACGACCGATTATAAGGTCCGCAATAGGATTAGGAAGAAGACATGCATGGACATCTCCTGTGAAGAAAGGAGTGTCAATCCTAATAATAGCAGTAGGATAGCTTTCCATAGTACCACCAAATGTAACACATTTGATTGTTTTTCCAGTGGCACAGCAAGGATCTATCAGAGACTCCTTAACCCCGACGGTAGTACATCCCGAATCGAAAAGTACTGAGACTAGCCTATCATTTATTAGACCTTTATCTAAGATGAGAGATCCTCTCCCATCATGCGCAACTGTAGCAGGTAGAGCAGGAAGAGGGTGACCACAACTTAGCGTAGATACAGTCGATGAATCGAACAATGTTAAGCATTGGGGGCATTCAGTTGCTCTCCCAAAATCGAAAGCACAACCAGTGATAGCCCTAGAGTTACCACTATCATTTGCTGTATTACAGGCTCCATCAAACTCTTGTTGTGCAGAGTTTGCCTGTTGGTAAGGTCTTTTCTTGTTAAACCTAGGTCTGCCTCGATTATCATTTCCCCTGTAATTATTTCGAGTATCATTTCCCCTGTAATTGTTATCATATTGCCTATTGTAATCATCATTCCGGTTTGAATCCCGGTTTCTAAATTCACCATCGTCATAATCTTGACGTCGAGAATGATTACCTCGAAAATTTGAATAGTTATTATTTGGATAGCCTTTGCGAAAGTGTCTCAAATTATTACCACTAAAATTACGAGAACTACCATCTTGTCTCCACTGCATAGACGAAGAACCATCATGTGTTGGATTACTCCGCTTCTGAGTGTAATTTTGATTACTTCCCCTATTCCAATTTTGTTGAGCACCCTGAAATTTTTTTTTTGAAATTAGGGCCATATGGTGTTGCCGAAGCAGCTGGCAACCCTTCTTTCACTTTAGAATTGCTAACTGTAGCATGGGGATGTGCTGTGGCATACTGACAACAGTATTCCTCCATTTCTTTTAAGTTTTTAGGCTTACGCTCATGAAGGAATGCAAGAAAAGAATCATTAACAGATGACAAAACCTTATCTCGCAATAATAAGTCCATTAGACCTTCATATGTTTTCTCAATCTGAGACAACTCAACCCATCGTGTAAATGTACGACGTATCTTTGTAACAAAATCAGAGAAATCTACTCCATTTTCTGGCAACATTGTCCTAAAACGAAGACGATAGTCTTCTTGTTTTAGTTGATATTTTTTTAGCAATGCTGCCCTGACAACATCATAATTAGTCCTCTCATGTTCGTCTATTGTCATAAGAGTAGTCACTGTGTCACCTGTAAAAAATGGCATCAGTTGTTCAACATATTTTTCCTTTTTTATGTTATGCGTATCGCACAAAAATTGGAATCTATCTAGATAATCTGCTACGTCATCCTTTAAAGGATTGAAATGAGGCAATTTAATCCTACTAACAAACTCCTTTGTCGTACTCGAAGTTGTTTGCTGAGCACCCGTACTCGCCAATTTCAATTTCTCTAACTCCAAAGTTGCGAGTCTTTCCTCGTGTTCCATTTTCCTAATTTCAGCCTCGGCTTGAGCTTTCCTCTCCTCTGTAGCAGCTTGAGCTTTCCTCTCCTCTGCAGCAGCTTGAGCTTTCCTCTCCTCTGCAGCAGCTTGAGCTTTCCTCTCCTCTGCAGCAGCTTGAGCTTTCCTCTCCTCTGCAGCAGCCTCTTTGTCTAATCTCTTTTGTTCAGCTTCAAATCTCCTTTCCTCCACCTGCATCTGCAATTTCTTTTGTTCAGCAGCCATATCAGCTTCTCTGTCTAGCCTTTTTTGTTCCGCCGCAGCTTCTCTTTCTAATCTTTTCTCTTCAGCAGCCAATGCTTTGTCATACTGAGCAACAGCCCATTGTTCTAACTGTTGACCAGTCTTATCAAGGGCTCTCCCTTGTGTAATAAAGTAGTCCAATGTACACATCTTGTCTAATGAGATCAGAAACCTGAAAAAAAATTAAATAAATTACCTTATCCCACTTCAATGGGAGACAAGTCTGAAATGCTAGACTTGTATACTCACTTCACTTTATTTTACTGTCTTAGTCTTAGACAAAGACTTTGTATGTTCCTCTTGTTTATAATGTACCCAAAAAATCACTTGAGTACCTGTGGAAAAAAAATTCCCTTATATCCCACTCACTATGGGCACAAGTCTTTTTTATAAAGAACTTGAATATGTATTTCACCTTGTCTCAATCTTTGTAGATAACAAGTCTTTTATCAAAGAACTTGTATAAATATCTTATATAATAATATTTTATTAACAAACTCTATATGAAGAGTCTACCTTATCAATATTATCAAAACATGACCAAGTATATGTATGTAGACTGTGTATGACAGTAATGTAGTACAAACAAACAAAAATACAAAGACAAAGATACAAAACAATACAAATGGCAACACTGTTTTAACCAAAAATGTGTAGAGAAATACACAAAAGAAAGGAGAGACCTACAGAATACAAACAAAACAAATCGAAAATCAAAACTGAAAAACAGACAAAATATTACAAAAACAACGTTAAGTACAATTACATCACAGCTAACATCAATAGCGACCAATTGTCACTAGCAAATTTCCAAATTAAGAAAATTTGCACCTACAGAACGCTTACAGTAAGCCTCGATCAAGTGGCATATTTACCGTAAGACCCACCAACCGAAAATCCGCAGAAAAAATACACAAAAACAGTAGAAGTAACATAAACATATAGCAATCAATTTCAATGTGTTGCAGAACAAGTTCAGTCACAGCTGAAACTAAAATAAATTCCTTGCTCCTTGCGAACACAGAAACGAAATGTCAAACGCACACTGAACGTCAAATCCACTGTAACATAAAGTGGTATTCACGAACCAAAGTTACTATGACCTTCTCAAATTAGGACTTGCACATTGAATGTTTACTATTTCCACGTACTGTTTACAAACACTTGACCTCCAACAATGTAGCTTGAATGCTCTGACCTAGAAAAGTCCGTTGTTGAATGAAACGTGTAACAACCAGCAGTACTGTTTACAATAGGAACCCGCCTTCTATGCAGTTATGGTCCACGTAGCAAATGCCTAGATGTTAACTTCAGTACTTGTCTTGTTATGGTTTATATAGCATTATAATATAAATGCTCGTACTGTTTATCTGGGTCAACCGTTGATGACCTATTTCTGTCCTGTTGTAGCCAAAACTTGCAAGTGTAGAATTAGCGCTGTGTGTTACGGCTGTCCCGTGTGTAGCTTAGACCCACAGATCAGAAGTGTAATGTGTACTTGTCCTTCTTGTAACTTTCTCGACAAAACTGGAGACATCATACATGTAACAGCCAACCAGGAATGTAAATTTCTGGATCCATAAATGTCAACAATAATGTCAAATGCTCGCTCTGTTCTTTTTAAACCCACAGATCTGGTCCATCAGAAATGTAAGTTTCTAGGCCACATTGGCGACAAGAAATGTATCATAAGAGCCCACGTAACTGGTCCACCAGAAATGTAACTGTTTTTCCTTCTTGTTGAGGTGATCACTGGCCCAAGACAGTATACATGTTGTTAGATGTGTAGTGCGAGCGTATGATGAATTGAGTGTGGGTGCGAATGAAGGCGCGAATGTGTTTAGGCTCGTATAGATGTAGATCCTGCAACCCATACTCTCACATGCAGTAATCAAGGATGCTTTGACACTGCAGGCATGTTTCAAGACATTTATTGACGAGAACACACATAGTATCAACAGGAACAGTCAGTGTAACAAGGTCATGCTGACCTGAAATCGATAGGTATACATTTGGCATTCAAAAAGGTAAACATCGGAATAGACGTGCATGGTCAATAGCAAAGTTCTTCAATAATGACAGTTCGTAGCGTCGCCCTTGGCATCTCTGACTAAACGCGTCAGATGCCTTAGTTACTTTGACACACAGGTGCAACTTGGCACTCCCCGCCAATTGCAATATCAGGCTGTAGTATAATAGCCGAAAGCACAGGCCTCGTTCTGACGTCGGCCGTGTACTTCTGTTAAATAGGTTATCATCAACCCTGCAGTAATACTTATTGTAGATATGAATTCCGCCAATCTGCGGCTCCCACAATATATCTTCGTCACTGGATTTCTGGACAATATAAGACTAACAGTCTTGGATGGCTACCTCGAGCACAAATATATAAGTTCTGAAATGGCGGATCAGTGAGCTGCTGTTCACCCTAGGTAATCCTTTACATGTTCTGCCACCGAAAAGCGTAATAATGCATAAAGGTCGGTATTACCTGGAAAATGAATCCTCAGAACTAAACAAGGAATTCTGTCGTCATCCCGACGCACAGAGATTCACTGGGGAAAACTGCCATAGCAGTTACTTCGAAGATTCTCCCCGAAAAACAATGGACTCTTGGTCCCTTCAGAAAAACAGGACCTTCCCGGCTTGCCGGAAGTATATCTCACTCCCGCTTAAAAAACCTTCCCATAGGCCTACGCCCGAACTGACAACCTCTGACCCTAAAGGTCAAACACAATGAATGAATAAACAAGGGAAGACAACCCCTAATCAACCTGACATCGCAGGTAAAGACACAATTATACTTATGATACAAACATAAGCAAATAACTTGACAGATGACTCCGTCGAAAATGACAGCAACATACAGGAAATACCAGGACTGAACATCAGTGGAAGATCAATAAACAACCTTAGATATGCAGATGATACCGTGTTGTTAGCTGAAAGCGAACAGGAGTTACAAGAACTAGTGAAGCAAGTGAACAGTATAAGTCATGAATATGGACTCGACATTAATATTGAGAAAACTAAAACTATGATAATTAGCAAAACAGACGATAAACCCACATTAAAGATAAGCGTAAATGGGAAAATCCTGGAACAAGTCAAGAGCTACGTATATCTTGGTCATATAATAACAGAAGATGGCAGATGTGAAACAGAAATCAAGAAGAGAATAGGAATGGCCAAAGCTACATTCAACAACATGAAACATATACTGACATCCAAACAGTTATCTCATAAATTAAAACTGAGAATCATAAAGTGTTATATATATTCTGCATTTCTGTATGGTGCAGAAACATGGACGATGAATAAGCATTTGGAAGAAAGAATTGAGGCTCTTGAAATGTGGATATATAGAAGAATGGGGCGTATCTCATGGAAAGAGATGAAAACAAATAAGGAGGTCCTAGAAAATCTAGGTATGAAAAGAGAACTAATGAGAGAGGTCAAAGTTCGGCAGCTAAAATACTTTGGCCACATAAAAAGGCATAACACCTTGCAGAAGACCATAACAGAAGGGAGAGTTGAAGGCAAACGTGCAAGGGGAAGACAGCGCTATAAGTGGGAAGATAACATCAAGAGATGGACGGGAAAGAGTCTATCAGAGTGTACCACCAAGACAAGAGACAGAAGCCGTTGGAGATCCATTACAGCCAACCTCCGTTGTGGAGATGGCAACTGATGATGATGATGATGTTAATGTCCTTGCTTGTTCCGCCATCAGGTGTTACTACGCATCCTAAGTAAGTAAATGTGTCTATCTGTTCTAACTTCTGGTTCCTTACTGTTATTGGCTCAGGATTGCGCACATTTAGTATCATGATCTCTGTCTTCTTCAAATTGATGTTCAGGGCAACCTGCTGGCCATACTTATTCAGTCTATCGGTTTTGTCTTGAATGTGTTGATGTGAATGCGTGAGTAGTGCAATGTCATCTGCATATTCCAGGTCTTCCAGTGTAGAAAACGTTGTCCATCTAATTCCTCTTGGACTGCCATCTGTTGTCTGGCACATCACCCAATCTATTACTGTCAAAAATAATGTTGTTGATAAGGGGCATCCCTGTCGTACTCCTGTTTTCACTTCGAAAGTTACATTACTCGATCCAACACTGCACGTAAAGTTAGAATAGAGGCTTTTTATAATGAAAACAATGCGGCTGGGAATTCCATAAGCCCTCAGAATTTTCCATAGGCTGTCCCTGTGTATGCTGTCGAAAGCCTTTTCAGAATCAACAAAGTTAATGTACAGCTGTCTCTGCCATTCTGAGCACTGCTCTATAATGTTCCTGAGGGCAAATATATGATCTGCACATCTTCTGTTCTTTCTGAAGCCCGCTTGCTCTTTCCTCAGTTTAGGGTCAACTGCTTTTGAAATTCTCTGGATGATTATCCAGCCTAGTATTAAGAAACTGTACCCAGGTACGATCTTATTATAGTAATGGGAGACCTAAATGCGAAAGTTGGAACAGACAATAATTATAACGAAAGAGTAATGGGGAAATACGGCAGTGGAACAGTAAATGAGAATGGGGACAAATTTATAAGCTTCTGCAGTATTAACAACCTGGTCATTGGAGGAACACTTTTTCAACACAAAGAAGTGCACAAGTTAACATGGGAATCACCAAACGGACGGGACAAAAACCAGATAGATCACATAATGATCAATGGCAGATGGAGACATGCACTACAAGACGTGAAAGTAAGAAGAGGCGCAGATGTGGGAAGTGATCATCACATAGTAGTAGCGAGACTGAAGGTGAAACTGAGAGCTGCTGGACCAGTTGTAGCCAAACAGAAAAGATACAACATCACAAAACTTAAGGACCCCCTCACCAGAAAAGCGTTCGTGGTTGACGTAAAGAGACGATATCTGATTACCAAAAGCCAGGAAAGAACAGAGACAGACGATGTCGACCAGAAATTCAACACCATCTCAACAATATACAAAGAAAGCAGCAAGCAATGCTTGGGATTCCAGGAAAGAAAGAGCCAAGACTGGATAACACCAGAAACACTAAGCACCTTAGCGAAGAGAAGGGAAATGAAAAGAAAGAAAACAGAAGCTAAGTCTCCCAGGTTAAAGGCAATATATAGTGAACAGTACAGTCAGCTGGACAAGGAAGTAAAACGTCAACCCGTTGTTGATATTTACCGTCGTGTGTAGTAAATATTGTAAGATATAATGAGACGTGGCTGGCAGTCATACATTCTCACATTACGAAGCATAATCACGAAGGCAAACGCATTGTATACAAACCGACAATATTTAATCCGCCATGTTTAGAAGCAGGAAGTAGGAAGGAGGGAAACAAAAGAGTTAGCATAAGGGCAAGTAACTCTAGTGGGAAACAAACTAAACATCGAAACATTATATACATAAAGACTACATCAACATCCCCCCTTCTTTATGAGGGAACAAAGTCATTCATCCAAGAGGGTTTCTTGCGATCTCTTTGGGGTCTCTTAGGGCAAGATGGTAGGAGAGAATGTTTCTGTTCTTTGCCAGCCTTCCCAGGACTAGAAGTAGCTGGGGTTGAAGGATCAACTTCTGGAGGATTGGAAATGTTCACTTCACTAGTGTTCTCCATGTCTGGCAAAACAACCTGTTGCTCGGGTAGAACTGGAGAGGAGACATCAATTTCCAGGTCCTCGGGATCAGGTGTGAAAGGTGTTGTTTTAGGTCTTAGATGAATTCTGTTTCTGACATATTGACCTCCATTCTCCCCTTCAACTAGATAAGATCTTTCAGAGAGCCTCTTATCAATCCTTCCAGGTTGCCAGTTTGGTTGTTCAGGGTCTTGATAGTAGACTGGCTGGTGAGACAACTTGGGCAGATCATGAGCAGTTTTATCATGATACGTCTTCATTGATCTGTTTCTCTTGCCTCTACTTTCAGTAACTCTACTGTGAGATGCAACGGTTTTCACTGCAAAAGGTATCAGTGTGCACAGTTTCCTGTTGAACAGTATTTCTGCTGGACTTTGATCAAACCCTTGTCTTGGCGTATTACGAAGTTCAAGTAGTTCCTCATATGCATCTGTATTGTCCTGAACAGTCTTTCTCATCATACCCTTGATGAGTTTCACAGCAGATTCAGCTAATCCATTGGCTTTATGGTGACCTGGTGCTGATTTAACATGAAGTATTCCCCATCTAGCAGTAAATGATCTGAACTGTGCAGACGTAAACTGAGTACCTTGGTCAGATACAATAACTTTAGGAACACCATAACGAGCAAAATGAGACTTCAATTTCCTGATGACTAACTGTGCTGTCATTGTAGGTAGAAAGTCTACTTCAATGAAGTTGGAAAAGTAGTCAATCAGAACTAAATAATATCGGCCTTCTATAATAAAGATGTCAGTGCCAACTTTCTCCCAGGGTGATAAACCTCTTGAGTGTTGGTTTAAAGGTTCTTTAGTATTCCTTGCCTTCGTTTCTTGACATTCTGGACAACTGTCAGCTATCTGTCGAATCTCAGCCGTCATGCCGATCCAAAACAGACAACTTCTGGCCCGGCGCATCATGCTGTCAAATGCAAGATGAGCAGCGTGTAGCTTCTGCTTGATTTCAGGCCTCAGTGCTTTTGGGATAAGAATACGCTCTCCTTTAAGTATTATGCCTTGTTCTGTTGTCAGAGTGTCACGAATGTCAAAATAAGGCATAAGCTCAGCTGGTACATCAGACTTTCTTTTAGGCCACCCATCCAAAATGGTCGACTTCAACCTCTGGAGCACGCTGTCTTTGAGAGTTTCAGCTTTAATCTTTTCCATCATCACATCTGGTATTTCAGGTAATCTTACAGGTGCATCAGCTCCTGCATTGCTCTCTCTATCAGCTAAGAAATCCAATGTGACATTATGAATACAAACTCTGGACAGTGTGTCGGCTATAAGAAGATCGGAACCTTGTACCCATTGGAATTCAAAGTCATATCGATGGCTGCGCATCAGTAAATTCTGCAGTCTTCGAGGAATTTGACTCAGAGGTTTCTTCACGATGGCTGCCAAAGGTTTATGGTCGTTGATGACTGTAACTTTCCTTCCATAAGTGTACTGGTCAAAGCGTTCCAAACCATATACAACAGCTAAGAGTTCCTTCTCAATTTGAGCCCAGCGTTGTTCAGTTTCAGTTAGAGCTCTTGAAGCAAACTCTATTGGATGACCATTTTGTAGGAGGACAGCCCCAAGTCCATAGCTGCTACTATCAACTTGAATACACAAAGATTCATCAGGATCATAGTATGCGAGTACTGGAGTAGAAGTAATCAGTTTCTTGACTCTCTTGAAAGCTTGTTCGCATTCAGCAGACCAGATAAAGGGAGTATCCTTACGGGTAAGTTCTCTTATTGGATGAAGAACTTCTGAAAGATTGTTGAGAAACTTTGCTAGATACTGTATCATGCCGCAAAATCTGCGAACCTCATGACAGTCCTTAGGAACGGGCATGTTTAGTATTGTCTCAACCTTTTTCTTGTCTGGTTCAACACCTCGAGCAGTAATAAGGTGACCCATGAAGGTAATTTCTTCTTTCTTCTCTTGAGCTTTAGCTTCATTCAGTTTAATGCCTTTCTCTTTACACCTATGTTTCAGTGCTTTAAGCTTCAGATCATGGTCCTTAATTGCTTGCTGTCTGTTTGATCCACAACCTGCAATAACTATGTCATCAGCAACATTGATGCAACCATGAAGACCTTCAAGAGCTTGTGCTAGATGCCTCTGGAAAATTTCACTGCTTACATTCAACCCAAATGGTAATCTAGACCATCTGAACCTACCAAAGGTGTGTAATCATTGTTGTAAGTTTACTAGACTTCTCATCAAGTTTGATATGCCAGAATGCTTCCTTGATATCCAGCTTTGTGAAAATCTTGGCATTATTGAGTTCAGGCAATACATCATCCAAAGTTGGTAATCTGTAATGCTCTCTCTGCAAAGCCTCATTCAGGGGTCTAGGATCAATGCATATTCTTAAAGAACCATCAGACTTTTCAACAACAGCCATTTGGTTAACCCATTCAGTCGGTTCCTCTACTGGTATTAATATACCTCTGTTCATTAGATTTTGAAGCTCTGACTTTACCTTGCTCTTAAGTGAAAATGGTATTTTTCTGCACGGCAGTGCCTTTGGACGAATATTAGGATCAATATGCAACACAGCTTCACCCAGGACACCTAGATGGTTATCAGAGTTATGATCATTATCTAAACTGTCAGTAGCCACCTTAGCAATAAATTTGTTTGTGTTGACTGTCACAAACTGTAGATCCTGCAGTGTGTTGTTGCCCAGCAAACATGTGAATCTATTTTTTCACAACAGTAAACCTTATATTGTGTTTTGTCCCAGTCTTAGGATTCTCAGCAGTTAATAGAACTTCTCCCAGTGGAGTCATCTTAGTACCATTCCACATAACAAGCCTCTGTTTAGTGGGTAACAATTGTTCTTGCATCACAAAGCGTTGACAGATTGTATTCACATCAGCTGCTGTGTCTAGCTGAAATTTTACCATTTTTTCCATTGACAATGAGTTGTGCAGATGTACAAGCTTTGCTAGACTTCACACAATTAAGAAAAACTTCAGAATCTTCCACTGACTCTGTGTGAACAGTGTGAACTTTCTTGCATTTAACTTTGAAATGGTTTCTTCCCCCACAGTTTGAGCAAAACTTCCCCCATGCAGGACACTTTTTCTTAATCAATAGATGTTTCTGTCCACAGTAATGACACTCCTTTCTAGGTTCAAAGTACCCACTGTCAGTGTTACTTTGACAGGCTTTACCAGCAGCATGCCCAGTGTCTCTCTTGGGAGGTTTATGGTTGAGTGATTTTTTTCTGTACCTTTTCAACCCTTGCTTCAGAAGGTTGTACTGTATTATTCATCTCTCTTATGTCTTTTCCAGTTTGCTCGAAGACTCTGCATATGGGAATGGCTTTCTTTAGTTTGAGGTCAGCTTCTCTCAAGAGTTTCTCTTGTAACCTTTTGTTGACAGTAAAGACAATTTTGTCTCTTATCATACGATCCTTGTCGTTAAAGTTGCACAAATCTGCCTTAGTTCTCAACTCAGTCAAGAAAGAATTAAAAGGCTCTTGAAGAGGTGTGTTCCAGAATCTGAACGTATGTTATACTTCATTGCTTGGTGAGCTGCAATGGTTCTGGAGCAAATCGAGAATTTTAGTAGGATTAGAATGGTCTCCTTCCTCTGCAAGTTGATCAAAAACTTCAACAGCTTGAGGTCCAGCACAGTGTAGGATAATTGCCGCCCGAACAGGATCAGGTTTAGAGGCCACTTCTGCTGCATGCATGAACTGTCGTCTCCATTTACGAAATGTGTCTGGTTCGACGTTATTTATGTCTAGGCAGGGTGGTAACCGAAACATGGGCTTTTCTGCCATGACGAAATGTCTAACAATGGTATGCAAGCAATAACCTACCAACAGAAGAGTTAAACTTGGTATTACCAGTTTATCGTCCCCTCACCACAAGGCTATGACGTCAGCACATGTGTTAGCAGAATAGTTCGAATTCTGTAGAAATAAACACCGCTGCCACCATGTTGATATTTACCGTCGTGTGTAGTAATTATTGTAAGATATAATGAGATGTGGCTGGCTGTCATACATTCTCACATTACGAAGCATAATCATGAAGGCAAACGCATTGTATACAAACCGACAATATTTAATCCGCCATGTTTAGAAGCAGGAAGTAGGAAGGAGGGAAACAGAACAGTTAGCATAAGGGCAAGTAACTCTAGTGGGAGACAAACTAAACATCGAAACATTATATACATAAAGACTACATCAACACCCGTGCTAACAAAAGGACATTTCTGGATGACCTTGCAAGACAGGCAGAAGAGGCAGCACTGAGAAATGAACAAAGCACAGTCTATAAAATAACTAAAACTATCAGTGGAAATGCACAACTTACATTTATATTATTCCTACAAAGATAGCAATTGGTGGCACTTCACGCTTATAAAATTTAAATTAACTCCCAGAAGAAAACTATACTTTATTAAAATGCTAAGGTCTTACAGATACTATCTACTCGCTAATAAGTTTTAGACATACCCAATATTATCGAATATCTCTCACTGAGCAACTGATACTCACTGAGCAATCGATATGACGTTGATTCACGGCTGATTTTCTTGAGACAGAGAGACCGCTAAAACTAAGACCCTGCTATTTATAATTAAAAATACTATGCAATACCCACGCTCTGAGTCATGGCTTCGCGTTGCTTTGGGCCATCCTAGAACAATAAAATTGCTGAAATTAAGTTTCATCTGACCTCCTCCAATCGATAACGCAAACAAACACGACTCATGTTTATTCTGCTACCGTGCACTCATTGCGTCATGTTAGACAATGTTTCTTGACTGTTTGCGTTACCAAAATAAATTTGATTGGTTCAGTGTTGAACCTGGGTCGTGTTTTCTACACCCACCCCCGTTTTAACTGTAAAAAGTACGAAGTACAGAATTATCTCCTAACTTCAGGAGAATTTGCCCAGCCCTCTAATAATAAGAACGCCAAATAAAAATGAACGCAATTACTTACAGAGAGAAGAGGACTAGGCGAAATTGAAATTAAAACCCCCGTAGTCCCTCTTAAATGAACGCATTTATTTACATGGAGAAAAAGATAATTACATAGAGAAGAAGAATGGGGCCTGTTGAAAATAAAATCACAGTAACTTCTCACATAACTCCCCCCTTCTAGGTCGTGCATCCGGCCTTACTACTGTAATCTTTCTATTTCACACTGACCCCTACTATGTCCAAAAAGATGCCTGTGAGCACTAAAGTTTCAGGGTCACAATGGTGATTTCCACCTGGCGACCGCAACTCAAATGGTCACTCTTCACCTTTCCTCTCCTGCGTGTTCTCCGCCCACAGATTTTCCTAGCAGTGCGCGATAACCTACAATTACCAGTTGTGTTGGCCCCATAGTGACCTGTATCCGGCTGGTTGACTTGGTCATAAATCGCCATAACAGTGTGTAACTGTTCACCGTTGGCCGAAGAAACATGCACATGTTCCTTCTTCTCTCTCTTCTTAACTGCTCCCATGCTCCAGTGGAAGAGGGGTTCTCTCTTCAGACCTGTGCCGACTAATGGCGGGTCTGGAACCTTCCTTGCCTTGCCAATCCCAAGTCTGGCTTGGTCAACTGAAATGACCGACTGGCTCTGTGGAGGCCTGGCGATGGCGATTACGATGTTGCGCGTCAGTGGGTTTAAAACCGCTGGTAGAGTGCTCTGAAGATGAGACATCTCGGGTTCCTCTAGCATAGAGTCTCCGATCGCTTGCTGGGTTTCTACTGAATCATACCCGATCTCAGTAGCTTCTACCTTTGAAGAAAGATAGGTAACATCTGCCCCTGGCAGTGTTTCGGTGCTCATTCTTCCCCTACCAACATGAAGAGGGACAGCTCTCTAATATAGTTCCTTGTGAATTCGTAAGACAGCCTTTCTCGCTGTTTTCTGGCCTGAAAAGTTCGTGAGATTCAAGTGTAGTCCCAGGGAGTCCTCCATCTAAAACCCTGGTTCTACCAAAATCGTCAACCTTGCCCTCCCCTGTGAGAGTTAATGGCGTCAGTTGGAAAGTGTTCTGCAATGACAGATTTACTTCTGGATTTACCGGCTCTGTAGTCTTCAAGCAAAGAACTGGACGGTTTAAGATCTCGTGTGATCGTGGAGTGATAAAGCTCTCGGTATCATTTTCAAAGTTCCTTGAAACAAATTGGAAATTTTAACCCTTTTAACGGGCGCCTCTTTGCAAGAGTCACTTCCTGTGAGCGAGATATTAGGGTGGTGGGGCCCATCTCCGTTTATAGACGAACGGTCGCTCAGACCACTGTCCTCTTCTGTGTGAGTAAAGTGCTGGTCGTATGGGGCTCCAGGGCTGGTTGGAAACATAAGCTCGCTCAGTCCACTGTCTTCTGCCATATGAAGAGTGCGCTGGTCGGGTACATACATAATACCACTCTTGTCAGTATTTCCCTCTCTTGAGAGAGTCAATACCATCGGGGGCCTAATCCCCGACGACAATGAAGGTACATCCAAAATCAAAGGCTGTTTGGCTATTTAGCTGAACAGGGCTGTCAAAATGATATGCCTCTGCACATACAATTCCACTGTCTTTAGAGGTCTCTGGCTTCTCCTTCGTATAACAGGGATGTTGGAGCTCTCACTGTCTCGCTGAGCTCCGTGAATTGGGTGCTCTCCCTTTTCACTTACCGGGCCTGCTGAGGGCCCCCCTTGTGTTAGCAAGGATCGGCGCGGATGGGGTTCCCAAAACCAAGTATGGGCTTCCGAGAATCAAGTCATAAACGGGCCGTGACATTACAGCAGCCTTGATTGTGCCACACACAAATTTGCTCTTCACCTCAATATTTGCTATGGGAAGGCACCATGAGGTCCCTCTCCTCAAAACTCCACCAATATCGACCTTTTCCCCTGTCATCTGCCCGGGCTTCACCAAATGGCGAGCAACTATACTGAGGTAAGTAAGCCCGCTGTCAAACAAACAAGTAGTGGCAGTTCCATTCACCTCGGCGGGACCACTGTTAGAGAGCAACGCCTCAGACTGAATGTGTTCCCAAGTATTCCCTTTTGTCGCTCTCACTTGCCTTAAACAAGCTACCTGATGAGAGGTTGATTTATTCATACACCTGGACTTCCAGTGGGAAGTAGTTCGGCAAACCCTACAATACCGATCATTTTCTCCCCTGTTTCGAGCGGGTTCATGAGAGGTTGCTCCCTGTGATCTGTTATGAGGTTGGGGTCGCATGTTAGGACCGGAATGGGACTCCTTGCGAGAAGGCCCCTGCTGCTGGTGAGCAGGAGAAGAAGACGACTGCGACGAGGATGCTCCTTTTTCCGGGGCTGGCAGGTCGGGGAGTTTCCGTTTCTGGCCCAGTATTTCGGCCTGTGCAGTCTGGAACCTTTAAGCAAATACGATTATCTGGTCGAGTTGCTGGGCGCCCTGCTCTGCCAGATACCTCCTCAAGTCGGGAGACATGGTTGCTTTCAATTGTTCAGACATTACGAGCTCTTCGAGTCCTTCAAAGGATTTTGCCAGTCCTGACAACTCCCTCCAACGAGTAAGGTAATTTCTCAACCTTTCCACGAACTGGGCGAAACTCTCTCCCTTCTCCGGCCGGCTCTCCCTGAACATAGCTTGGCACTTTTGTGGGGTCCACTGGAACCTTTGTAACAAAGCGTTCCGTAGTGCTTCAAAGTTGTTCTGGTCGTTGATGAGCATCTTGCTGTAGGTGTTGTATGCATGCCCTTTCAGGGACTGCGATAACTTTAGACACCACAGACTTCCTTCCAACCCATATGCCATCGCCATTCGTTCAAGTTTCTCCAAGAACACATCAATTTTCTCATTCCCACTAGGGAACGAGTCAAATGGGAAGTGCATGGCTGCCATCCGGAGCCCTCCCTATCTTGAGGGGTCTGCCGCCACTGCTCTGGGGGAATCTCCATTCGCTGAACTGCCCTCTGACGCTTTACTTTGCAGTTCCAGAGAACGCATGGCAATTTCATGTTGTCTCTCTGCTGCCCTCTCTTCCATTTTCCTAAGTTCCATCTCGGCCTGCCGGGCCCTGTCCTCTGCTTCCAATTTCCGAAGTTCGACGTCGGTCTCCGTTTCCTCTTTCCTTTTCTGCCTTTCGTCTTCCCTTATCAGGTATGCCTTAGTCTCGACCTCATCCATTCCCATATCTTTAGCTGCCTCACACCAGGCAGTCCTTAGCTTGACCAATTCCGCCATGATACCTGTAAAAATGCTGTAAGCTTGCAAAATACCCAGAAAGACAAAGAAAAAATGTTAAAACTTCCCATTAACTACTAGGAAATAATCCCTCTATAACCGCTGTCTCTAAAACCCGAACTCAGACTCGCGCCAAATCTGAATACTAATTGCCACCTAAAAAAATTTGATTATGAAGCTACCCTAAAAGAATTACTTTCCTTTTAGAGAAAATTTTTTTAGTTAGCCATCAATTACCTCTATGTCATTTAGAACCAACTTACAACTACAATAATCTATTATGAATGCATCCTGTGGAACAATACTTATGCCTAGATCAGTTCTAACAGCTCAGAGTCTAGGGGTAAAATAAAGAGGACTCCCAGAGAACTTTCTATAGAAGAAAAAAAAATGTGAATCTTCAGACAAGATCACAGAAATGATCCCGAAGACGATAGCCGCCCACTTGTCACGAAGTGGATTTAAGTTTAGAGCTTGTCCGAATATATAGACAAGACACTAGTATGAGAAAGTCTGAGAAGATAGATTTAGATGAGAATGACAGTGAATGTGGAAAGATGAGGCTTATGGCTACAAGGGAGAGAACAGAGATTGACTCTCCCTCGCCACTTTGGACTTTGTTAATTGCTTAAGTCTCACCACCTCTGACTACCATAAAGGAGATAAGGTTTCACTAAAAGTCCACAGACACAACTATACAGACAAGCATAAACGTACAGTACAGTTAGATAGAAACTGATCCAGTAAAATTTTATAGTTTTATTCAACAAATCATAAAAATCAAATAACACAGTAAAATAAATAACGTGCAAGGTTGCACAGACCTGAAACAAAGAAACAATTAAATTGAAAGACACTAGATACAACCACTTTCACTCTTTCTTTCAACCTGCAAGGGAAAAATAGAAGAATTAATGATTTAACCACAGTCTATTTGGTTGGGGGAGGTCTCTAAATTGAGCCACCACTCCCGATTACACTAAGGTTACTACTGTCACTGTCCTGATGACGAAGCCTAAACTAACTGTCTACACACATCTGAATGAACTATCTAGTGTCCTACACAGCAAATCACAAGCACTGATCTTCTAACGGACTACTTCAGTGCAACCTGAGAGGCTGTCCTCTGACTCTGTCTATCAATCTATTTCACTTCTTGCTCTCCTCTGCTACTGCTCAGTGTCTCTCTGACTCTGTCTATCAATCTATCTAACTTCTGCTGATTGGCGTCTCCGTTACGCCCTCCTCTCGTTAGCATTCGGGAAAAAGGAATGATGACCCTATCTCCTATTCTTGACTACTGCAACTGATGACTTTGGTATTTAGACTGCGGTACTTGACTCCGAATGTAGAGGCTTCACTGCTGATAAAAAACTTCTTTCAACTGCCCATTTACCCTCTCTGGGTTTAGGACAACAACATTATTATGGTCGTGAAGAAAAGAGCCTAAGAAAAATTCACCGAATCTTTTGGCCGAATACCATCACCAACCAAGATCTGCTTACTCGGAGCAAGCAAGAGGACATGCACACCATAATAGCTGGCAGACGCTGGAGCTGAGTTGGCCATGTCCTCAGAAGAGACCCCGATGCCATCACAAGAACAGCTATGCTTTGGACCCCTGAAGAAAAACGAAAGAGAGGCCAACCAAAAACAACCTGGTGGAGGACTGTGGAAGCTGAGATGCAAAGAATGAACCACAGCTTGGGCACTGTACGAAGGATGGCCACCGACCGAGCAAAGTGGAATCAATTTGTTGTTGCCCTACAAGACGCCACTAGGCGTAATGGCCACTGACTGCTTTGATGGTCAGCGGCTAAGGATCAAAGAAGAAGAAGAAGAAAGGAGAAAAAAAACCAACAACAGCACCAGGCCACGCGCCTAATTGATGTTATAATGAGCTAAGTGCTCTAGATTATAGGAAATCCTGTTCCCGCTGAAGATTGAGCTTCACTGCTTGAGAACTTCTCTCTTTTTACATGTGCAGATGCACTGGGCGCCGGGATTTCCGCGTCACCCGTTTTTTCCCCTCTGGCGCTTGTCTCGAACCTTCTACTCCCGAGAAGGGCCAAATACCTTGGCAAGTTGTAAGGCCGTTTACAACCCTCCGTGTGTGCCGGGAAAATGCTGTAGAACAAACAAAAAAAGACAACGACTGTACAACAAATTCAAATGATTCTCATCCTTAACATATAACCAACGTAAATAAATACATCTCCCGTCTACACAACTATGCACAAGCGATAAACCCTTCCTACCCCAAACGTCAAACTAATCCAGTCTTTTCTACCTCTTCTCCCACCTCAGCGTAAATATTTGTCTGGTAGGAAAACCCCCGACACAGGATGACCTAATCAGTTACGCTAGACTAGCTTCAGCGTCAAACCATTTAGCTTCGTTGAAGCAACCCATTCCCCGGTCATACTTCTTACAACTGATCCGTGAAGATTATGATATATACACAATATAAACACACAGTCTCGGAAAATATTATATCCCATCTGAGTAATATTAATTACATCTCTTACACCCCTGTCTCCTGACTACCCAATCAAATTAATACACAATTAAATAAAATACACAAATACGCTCACGTATTTACCCGGCAATTTATCATAATCAAATTGCGGTTATACGGCCGTTATAATTACATATTACAAAACACCAGTTTATCTTAGCGCTTATCCTTATGTCGTTAATATCTCTACAATCCTTTACACAAATTATAGATACTGCTACTTATTCACAGAAAGAATTTTTATGCACAACTTACATTTATATTATTCCTACAAAGATAGCAATTGATGGCCCTTCACGCTAATAAAATTTAAATTAACTCCCAGAAGAAAACTATACTTTAAAATGCTAAGATCTTACAGATACTGTCTACTCGCTAATAAGTTTTAGACATACCCAATATTATCGAATATCTCTCACTGAGCAACTGATACTCGCTAAGCAATCGATATGACGTTGATTCACGGCTGATTTTCTTGAGACAGAGAGACCGCTAAAACTAAGACCCTGCTATTTATAATTAAAAATACAGATGCAATACTCACGCTCTGAGTCATGGCTTCGCGTCGCTTTGGGCCGTCCTAGAACAATAAAATTGCTGAAATTAAGTTTCATCTAACCTCCTCCAATCGATAACGCTAACAAACACATGACTCATGTTTATTATGCTACCGCGCACTCATTGTGTCATGTTAGAAAATGTTTCTTGACCGTTTTCGTTACCAAATAGATTTGACTGGTTCAGTGTTGAACCTGGGTCGTGTTTTCTACCCCCCCCCCCCCCCCCCATTTTAACCGTAAAAAGTACGGTGTACAGAATTATCTCCTAACTTCAGGAGAATTTGCTCAGCCCTCTAATAATAAGAACGCCTAATAAAAATAAAAATGAACGCAATTACTTACAGAGAGAAGAGGACTAGGCAAAATTGAAATTAAAACCCCCGTAATCTCTCTTAAATGAACGCAATTATTTACATGGAGAAAAAGATAATTACATAGAGAAGAAGAATGGGGCCTGTTGAAAATAAAATCACAGTAACTTCTCACAAACGCCTTATGTTGTTTTGACTCTTGCTACTGAGATAACTATCTCAGGCTCTGACTGGTTACTTTAGTCCCTAAAAAATAACTAACTAAAAAAACATTGGGGTTCGTGTATCCCACCAGAAATCATGTCGGAAGGAATACAATAGTCAATAGATGGGAATGATAGATGAAATAATACCAGTAATATTTCAATAAGGAATCTTGAAGGGGTAGGGACTGATGGACATAACATAATCGAGGGACACATGGAAGGACAAGGGAGGACATGGTAGCAACAGCCAGCACTAATAAGTGGCAAAAAATGGGCAAAATAGAACAGTAATGGAACAATCATCAACGAACTAGCAAACCGCTTTTATGGGTTGATAGTCATCAATATCTCTCAAACATTTTCGAATCATAATACATGATATAACGTCACAAAGGAAAACTGGCCAAAAAAATGGCGGGTGCCCATAAAATATGGCGGACGCCCAAAATGGCATACGTACTTCAACTGAAGTGGGTGATGAAAAAATTAATGGAACAAATGGAAATGGAACCACAAAACTTGGTGGCAAAGTATGGGGAAAATGGAGAAGTCTCATAATAAAAAATGACTATGCCGGTATAACAATAACCGGAGACAATGTATGGAATGGAAACATGGTAATCAACGGACTATGGTACACAATGGATAAATGGACAAATAGTTAAATCACAAGTATGAGTGTCAGTGGAACAATAACAGGAAATTAAAACAATCATAACGCAAGATGGAGTCATCATCATAATAAGTCATGAATGATGCCAACGTTAGTTGCAGGAGAAGATGTACATTAGTTAAACACTTTTATTTGGTAAATCAAAACGAAGTTAACACGGAAATCTGGGCAAAACTTACGTCAATAGAATGGCCAAAAAAAAAATCATAGGGGCACAAAAGATGGCCAAATATTAGATCAGTCAAAATTAATGTGATATAATGACGCTAACGCGTGTGAAAGGCAAATACATCAACTACAATATAGCAGGACTGCATGTTTTTGTAATGATAGTAGTTATTAAAGGGAGACGGGGAAAAGGGATAAAGGAACCATACTACCTTGTTCTTGAAATTATAATGCACACTCGTTTTTATAGTGATAACGGGAAAAGGGGGGAGGGAGAAATAAAGAGGGAAAAACTGAATAGACAAAACTTTCACTAAAATGTTTCGGTGAAGATACAATTAAAACCCTTCTTTCCCGTTTTGCTTTCTAAAGTAACACTGACTTTAACTTTCCGATTCCATTTTATTTCCTCAATCGTGGTCGCCTTGCTTTGTATTGGACATTCCTCCTTTCATTCATTCAGTGACAGATACATTCTTATTTATTTTAAAAAATTTTATTTATTTTCCTCGCATGAGGTCGCATATTATTTCCTCGCATGAGGTCGCATTTAACTCGCATGAGTCGCATTGGAACACGCCCAACATAAACGCATGTCCCAACACAAAAAGACCCAATGACAAACAAGTGTCACCAATGATCCTCTGTGTTTTCACACAAAAGATCTAATGACACATAAGTGTCACTGTACTGATCCTTTGTGCCGGGCACATGGTTATATTAGGGCGCATGTCCAAATATTAAAGACCCTTAGATCTGTCCCAGTCCTGAGGGTGTTTAACAGTAACCTTATGTAAAAGTTGCTTAAGCGTACGGTTAAGTCTCTCAACTGCCCCGTTACTCATGGGATGATAAATACTACTCAAATTCCTATCAATGTTGCAGGTTTTCATTACCTCCTTCATGGTATCGGATATAAACTGCGACCCATGATCAGATAATAATTTTCTAGGAAACCCTATTCTAGAGAAAATTAGATGTAATGCATCAGCTACATCTGTGGTAGTGGTTGTCTTCAATGGAATGGCTTCTGGCCATCGTGTGCATAAATCAATGCACGTGAGAACAAATCTATGTCCTCTCGCAGATGGTAGAATTGGACCAATTATATCTATGGCCATCTTGTCAAAAGGTCGTACTGAGATATCGCAAGCCTGAATAGGCGCCGTGTGAAAAGCCCCACGTGCTTTCACTTCCTGGCACGTAGTACAAGAACGTACATACTGCGAAATATCACGTGATACTCCTGGCCAAAAGAATGAAGATAATACTCGAGATCGTGTTCGAGTATATCCCATATGTCCTGCACACTGCGAGTCATGCGCGTGTTGAAGAATGTACCGTCTAAAAGCAGCCGGTACCATCACTTGTTGTTTTACCAGTGATTTATCACTAAAACATCTAATTAGTATATCGTTTTTCATAATAAACCAATGTTTGTTCTTATTACCTGAAGGTAAATTATCAACCTTATTAACTAGGTTAAAAAATTTATTTAGAGATTTGTCATTTTTTTGTTTGTTAGCAAATGATTCCCTGTCAATAGGTGAATTGACCTCAATATCCTCCTGTTTTCCTGCATCCATCTTATTATCATTGACACTCTCCATGAGCATAGTCTGAGCTCTAGTTGTCACGGCGTTTCCAGTGCATAGATTGTGTCTCTCCCATTCAATAATATCTTCTGGTGAACAATCCTTGCTGCCGTGTATGCGACCCACCATAAGGTCTGCTATTGGCTTTTTCAGCATGCATACCTTCACGTTACCTGTGAAAAAAGGTGTGTTAACATGGATAATAGCTGTGGGGTAAAACTCAATAGTTCCCCCAAAAGTCATGCAACGGACATATTCCCCCGTTGCACAGCTAGGATGTACTAGCGACTGTCGCACTCCAATGGTTGTGGACCCTGAGTCTCTCAATACAGAAACTACAGCTCCGTTTACTATCCCTCTGTTAAAAATCAGAGAGCCTGTTCCATCATTGGCTGCAAGACCTACTTCTGGTGTAATGTGTCCGCAGTTTAGCACTGTCTCCTTTGCCTTCTGAAAAATAAGATTGCATTGTGGGCAACTATTTGCCACGTTATAATTAATAGCAAAGCATGCAGCAGAAGAATTCATTGTATTATCGTTAGGTGGAACCTGAACCTTAGGGGTGATATCATTTGTCACTGCTGCCCCGGTATTATGGTTATAATGTGAAGATCCACGAGAATGAGAACGATTACGAGAATAATTAGTTGAATTATCTCGTTGTCGTCTATTATAATTGTTATCTCGATGTCTCGAGTTATAATTATCGCTATTCTTCCAATTGTTACCATTATTATATTGATATGACCGATTATAACTTGAGTTACGTGGATTACTGTTGTATCTTGACTGAGGTGAATAATTTCTGGTTTGTTGTCTTCCTCTATTAAAGTTATTGTTAAAGTTATTCTGTCCCTTATGAAAGTTAATGTCATAGTTTCCTTTGAACCTACCTCTGTCCACACTGTGTGTTCTAGGTTTGTTATGATTATGATATGCCATATTGGAGGCTACAGGAAGTGGTTCTCTTATCAACGAGCCAGAAATATTAACATTCGGGTGAGCTGTGCAGTAATTTAAAGAAATTTTTTCTAACTCATCAATAGATTCTGGTTTTCTTTCTTGTAGATAAGCAAAGAATGGTGGGCTGACAGAAGATAATACTTTATCCCTCAATAACAAATCAACTAACTTGTCGTAAGATTTGTTGACACCTGCCAGTTCAACCCATCTGTTAAAAGTATTGCGTATGTTAGCAATAAAACCTGTGAAATCTTTATTGTTATCTGGCAATAAACTTTTGAAACGTAATCTTCATGCCTCTTCGTTCAAGTGGAAACGACGTAATAACAACGTCTTAATGGCCTCATAATCTGTGGCTAATGTAGGATCAATGTTTTGTGCTGCACTTGCAGGTTCGCCATCCAGAAATTCCTTAAGTTTAAGTGCCCATGTAGTTTTGTCAAGGTTATTGACCTTACATATATCCTCAAAGCGCGCCAGCCACGATGAAAGGTCGTCCACGTGTAATTTGAATGGTGGTAATTTAAAGTAATAATTGCCCTTAAGTCGGGTGGATGAAGATCCAGATTGAGCATTATCATTTTGGCTTGCTGCAGCACTCTGTGAATTAAGTTTTGCTGTTTCCAATTTAAGCCGTTGCAATTCCATTTCTTGCTGTAATATGATTTCTTGTCGTTTCAATTTATTCTCTTCTTCAATCCGTAGGATTTCATCTCTTGCCACCTTTCTTTCTTCTTCTTGTCTTAATTCTGCTTTCTTTTCAGCCTCCTTTCTTTCAAGTTCTTCCATCTCTGCCTTAGCAATAGTTTTCCTTTCAGCCTCCTTTCTGTCAAGTTCTTCCATCTCTGCCTTATATCTTGACAGTTGTTGTTCAGCAAATTCAAGGAGTGCCTCTCCCTTTTTATTACAATCTTTTCCAATTTTAATGAAATGGTCCAAGGTAAGCATTCTTGGAGTTTAATTATTTAAGTATTCAATTACTTATGTCTTGTAATCACCACTAGAAACTATGTCGATAATTATAATTACTCAACGAATGCATAATTATTATAAGAAATTGTAATATTCCTGTATTGTTATGTATAAGTTCCACAAACTATAATATTTTGTAGAAATATTATATATATACTCACTGATATCTATCATAAATAGTTATGATAGTTAGTTATATAAGCTGCTGAAATTATATCAAGCGCTTAATATTAATATTTAATAATTATGTGTATTATCCCCAAATAATTAGTCTTAATTGTCACTAAGTTCACAATATAGTACTGAGAAAGTGTACTAATTTATATTAAATATGTATTAATATGTTATAAAATTTTAATAATTAATCATTATATTTTATGCCTTAATCATGAGGCATAAAGTGCATTGCCCATTTCTAGGACCACCACTGCAAATTGGTGCAAAGTCCCTAATTCCTCATTAAACTCAAAAAAAATTTAATAATATTCATTTACACTATTATTAATGAAGAAATTATGGCATTAATATTAAATTATAGAAGGATGAAATGAATACAAACAATACAATGGGTTAACCAAGGATTACGAAACAGTATTACCATACGACAAGACATTTTCACAATAAAAAATGCATTAATAACTAAGTGGTATAAAACGGAAGTGAGAGATTAAGAATGAACTGAATAGAAAGTTAAGCTGTGTACGTAACAAATAGTGACGTCACAGGACTCATTTGACGTTAATACAATACATTTAATTAAAATTAAAGATAGCTAGATCAGAATAACAAGATAGATTACGAACATAGGACTGTAAATGAATAAAAATAAGAACCAAATACATCAGAAAACAACAGTTATAACATGACTATACACCTAACATGCAAAGTGAATTAATGCAAGTCCGAACCAAACGATCACCGATAACGATAATTCGACGCTTTCTTCGCGAGGTGCTATTAATTCACAGCCTTAGGAACATTCAGAATGAATATCGGCATCCTGAGAGCCATTTTTATTCATTATGAACCGCCGCCCAACCATACCCGCTACATGAAAAACGGACAGAAACAATATTTAACATTGATACATAGAAAAAAGAACATGGCATTATTTGGACAAACAGGACGAAATATTTTAACCTTTAAAAACAGTGACTTATCTTGTTTTGGCGGTAAAATCGTACATTATATGCTTCGCCGACGGACTCTAGAGCTTGTTTGTATCATTGAGAAAGTCAGCAATAGGTTTCATTTCATGTTTGAATGCTGCAAATAAATTTGTTTGACAGACATTGTCAGCTGCTGGCTTTTCCAACCGTTCATCTGTCGTCAAGGGCATGACGTCACCGGTGTTTATGCAAATAATGTTCGTTTCGGCTCGAAAGGACAAATGTCTCATTTTTTTGTGGTTCGTTCTTCTGAAAAAATTCCAAATCCCCACATTGGCCACCAGTTGTGACGGGTCGGTGGTGGTGGTGTGGTTGGTGTTGCGTTTCCTTCGTTATGGTATTATTATTTAATCATAAAGTCACTCTGTGGACATAGCAATGTTGGTTAGACTGGTTAGCCCTGGGCATCAGAACATCCCTTCGACGTTCTGATTTGCATAGTCTATAGTATTTGATTTCCCTTGTGGGAGAGTTATCGTGCTGACAAAGGTAAACACCAACAGTTGTAGAACCGAACCCGAAACGTAAATAAAGGATCAAGCCATCTGCTTTGAGTCCACATGTATTGAGATTCATACAAAAACGATAATCGACATTCATAAAGGTTTCATATACAATTCAGCGTAACACTTGAATTCCAAATAATATCAGTATGTATCCGTCCGTGTCAAAACAATGTGTCAGAAGAACATCGCGGCTATATACGTGCGCTGTTATAGTCAACAGCCAGAAATGAGCACATGAGTTCTTGACATCTACAAATTGAATCATAATACGATTCTTCTTCCATTATTAATTTAATCTAATTAATCTCATGCTCAGATTAATTTTCCGAACTGACCCTGAAGTCTACATCGATTCATCTATAAAATATAGGCTATATACTCAGCCTTATTTCCTTGGAAGAAATACAAGACACGACCTTCTTGCTTGACGGATAGCGTAACAAAGGCCCTGTAACCAAGTCACCCGGCGTGACCGTCCCAACGCGAATGCGTCATAATCTCCGCATATATTTCGCGTTCACTATACCGTAAAATATCGACATATTCTATAAATATTAATGACCCCTAAACGTTGCGCATGGGTAAACCCCAGCAGACGCCATCATTTAAAATAACACCGTAACACATGAGTCGCATTGGAACACGCCCAACATAAACGCATGTCCCAACACGAAAAGACCCAATGACAAACAAGTGTCACCAATGATCCTCTGTGTTTTCACACAAAAGATCTAATGACACA
The DNA here is from genome assembly GCA_024509875.1 of Oreohelix idahoensis. Lineage (NCBI taxonomy): Eukaryota > Metazoa > Mollusca > Gastropoda > Stylommatophora > Oreohelicidae > Oreohelix > Oreohelix idahoensis. The sequence continues at coordinate 329,794 of JAMPIV010022834.1, forward strand.
TAAGTGTCACTGTACTGATCCTTTGTGCCGGGCACATAGTTATATTAGGGCGCATGTCCAAATATTAAAGACCCTTAGATCTGTTATAATTTATTTAAAAATTTATGTAAGGCAGTTACGCCGTAAAAATATTTCGTGTTCCACAAATGTGTGGAACGGAATTATATTAATAATAGTGATTATCATTCAAAGAAAATTGCAGAACGTCCTGCACTGATGTAAAATACCAGAAAAGCTTTTAAATCTTATAATAATTAAATTAATTTAGATAAATATATAAAGAAAAACTTGACAACTATTTATGTTCTTTAATATTTATTGACCGTTATGAAGTTTACGTTCTTACAGTAAGATTTATCGTAGATTTGGTTTATGACCAGTCTTCCATAAAAGAATTCCAGTAAAGAAAGTCTCGTAGTTATATCCCTTAACACTTACTTACTTACTTAGTCGTTCCCCTTCTACCGTGAGGTGTAGAGGTTTGGAAGAGAGAGCGCCAGACTATCCTATCGGCTGTTTTCCTCCTGGCCTGGTTCCATTCTAGTCCTCGGTCCTTCAAAGATTGTCTAATGTTGTCCTCCCAGCGGACTCTGGGTCGTCCTGGAAGACTGGATCCCTGGCTCTTAGTTTCCCATGCTTGTCGTGGAGCGGATCTTCTCCCATTCTACAGACGTGGCCAAACCATCATAGCTGGGACTGTCCTACTTGGTCTGTAGTGGCTGGGTTTTGAGGCCTTGCTGTATCGTCTGGTTGCGGACCATGTCTCTTCTTGTTACTTCAACCACCTTCCTCAGATACCTCATTTCTGAGGTTTGGATCTGGCTTTTATGGGTTGTAGTCATTGCCCATGACTCGCATCCATATGTCAAGACTGGGACATAGGTGGAGCGGTATACAGCCATCTTCGTTTTCTTACCAACCTCTCTCTTGCTGAGGAATCCTCGATTTATGGCCTGAAAAAGTCTCCCAGCTGCTGCTTTTCGAGTGGCCAACTCTTCTTTGATGCCTCCCTTTCGGTCTATAATAGCTTCGAGGTATTTAAAGTGGTCGACCTGCTCCAGGACCTGTTCTCCCAGCTTAATCTGATGTCTTCTTTCTTCTCGTGATATCACCATGGATTTTGTTTTAGAGCTGCTTATGACCATCCCTCTCTTCTCCAGCTCTCCCTTCCAGACTTGCAGGTTGGATTGGAGATGTGCCTCTGATTTAGCAATCAGGGCAACATCATCAGCAAATGCCAGCTCCGAAATATAGACCTGTTTCATCTTCCAGTACCCCACTGAATACTTTCTTGTTCTCTCCTTACATGCCTTGATGACATCGTCCATAAGGAGTATGAAGAGGTAAGGTGATAGGATATCACCTTGTCTTACACCAGTTGTGGTCCTGAACTCTTCTGACTTATGGTTTGCTGTCCTCACATAATTTCTGCAAGACTTGTAGAAGCTCTGTATAGCATGAATCAGAGGTGCTGGAATATTCTTCCTTGCCAAACAGTCCCAAAGTTTGCTCCAGGGGACCCTGTCAAACGCCTTTTCCAGATCTATGAAACAAAGATGCATCTCACTCTTATACTCAAGGGCCTTTTCACTCAGCTGTCTGAGTGTGAAGATTAGGTCTTGAGTACTTCAGTTTGCTCGGAATCCGCACTGGACCTCATCCAATTGTGGCTCAGCTAGGCATCGGAGTCTCTGCTCTAGGATTCTAGAGTAGATTTTACCAGGGACACTGAGAAGGGATATGCCTCTATGGTTTCCACACTGTCGATTGTCACCCTTTTTGAAAATTGGTGTTATGATGGCAATCTCCCAATCTTTGGTATGGTCTTGTTGTACCACGCTGCCTGTAAAACCCTTAAGAGAAATGAGCATTAGGACCTACAAGCTGAGAGAGCCAGAAATTAAGACCAGATATCATGGGCTTATTGCTGCAGCGGTGAGCAACACAGAAGAACGACCTGATGACTTGGAAACCCTCTGGATTAAATTCAAGGATATCATAAAAACAGCTGCTGCAGAAGCATGCGGTGAAGTCCGATTTGGGAACAAGAGAAAGAGGACACCTTGGTGGACAGAGGAAGTCAAAGCGAAAATAATAGAGAAGAAAATGGCATGGAAACAATACTTAGGAGCTAAAAACACAACAGGACAAATGGAAAAATATAGAGAATATGTGACACTCAGAACAGAAGCAAAGAACAAAGTGCTAGCAGCAAAACAGAAGTCCTGGGAAGAATTTGGAGAAAAGCTAGAAAAAGATGCACAAGAAAACCAGAAATTGTTCTATAAGACCCTAAAGAACATGAGGAAGGAAAAACAATGCCCTCTCAAATTTATAAAGGACAAGCAAGGCAAATTGCTTACTGCCCCGAAGGAAGTAATAGGAAGATGGAAAGAATATTTCTCAGAACTCCTGGATGGTGAGCATGGTGAAGCATCAGAAATGATAAACACTAGCACAGAAGAGAAAACCAATGATGGTGAAGATGACATAAAGATGGAAGAACTGAAGGCAGCACTGGAGAAAATCAAGATGGGCAAAGCAGCAGGGCATGATGGTATAACACCAGAAATGGTTAAGTTCATGGGAGCATCAGGCGACCTATTACTCCCTTAACACAAGGGAAGTAATAATAATAATGACAAACCATCAGTGAAGATACCAACAAGCTGCCGATCAATATCTGTAGATGTGGAAGAAGAATCAATGAAGGCATCCTCAGTCAAGTTTAACAATCTGTCCGCATAAAATAGGACAGGTTCCTGTCTGTCTTGGTATACTCTACGAAGAAGAGTCCACGCGTGCTGACAGTCAGTTATTGATGAATGGCGGCTGACCAGTGCCCTCTTCAGTGAAGCGAAAGTTTCTGTAGGGAAAAGTTGTGCACGACGGCGCAAAAAATCAGTAACCAACGACTGTGAGGAGAGGAATGCAACACGCTTTCGGTCCTCATCGGTTGCCGAAGGGATAAAAGGCACAAACTTGTCAATATCAATAAGCCATTGATGAAAGTGAGAAGCATCACTGTGAAACGGCTTGACAATGTTATGAATATTTTGGAAGTTGGAACTCTGTGTTATCGAGCTGAGAGTATTAGCAATCGACCGTAATGTGCTGGAAGAAGTATCAGGAGAATCAGGCAGAGTTTGACTCGCTGCTTGTAGCTGCGACAATTGTTGTTGGAGCTGCTGGTTTTGTTGTTGCAACAAAAATAATTGATGTTCAAGCTGTTGAGTAGGTGAATCCATCGTATAAAAGCAGTTACGAGCTGGTCACCGGCACCAAATAATGAGATATGTCTGACGGTGCCTAGTATTATTACTTCCCTTGTGTTAAGGGATTTAACTACGAGACTTTTATTACCGGAATTCTTCTATGGAAGACTAGTCAAAAACCAAATCTACGATAAATCTTACTGTAAGAACGTAAACTTCATAACGGTCAATAAATATTAAAGAACATAAATAGTTGTCAAGTTTTTCTTTATATATTTATCTAAATTAATTTAATTATTATAAGATTTTAACGCTTTTCTGGTATCTTACATCAATGCAGGACGTTCTGCAATTTTCTTTGAATGACACTCCTAGGCGTTATGAATAACACAAAAAAATTTTTGACAGGCGTAACTGCCTTACATAAATTTTTTAATAAATAGGAATGTATCTGTCACATCATAACACTTATACATAAACACAAGCCAGACTTTATACTTTTGCAGGAAACAAACATGCATTACAAATCACAACCCAGTTAGGGCTACGACTGTGATAGTGGATCGTGATCGTGTTAGTGGTAGTAGGAGAGTGGTAGTGGTGGTAGGAGAAGTTTGATGGCCGTTAGTTAATTTAAGGTTTCATCAAAATACAACTGTGTTACTTTAGTTTTCGTTCACATACAGTACAGATTTCACTTCAGTCAAAATTATATAAAAGATGTTTATTTCAGTATGGGATATCTTGTGAAGTAATATGACTGTGAACATCGAATTGTACTCAAATACATTCAGTCAGACTCAAAAGATACCACTGTCCTTCTTGAACCTTTTGGGCGAATGTTATTCTGAAGTAATATAACTGGGAACATCGAATTGTACTCAATACATTCAAATCTATCGTACATCATTCACAAAAGATCCCCAGTTCTCCAAGTCGTGGGCGGATGTTATCCTTTCAATCGTTAACCGGAAACTAACTAATGATTAGTCTTTTGGTCAACAGTCAGTTAATTTAATCTCTAAACCAACTAACTACAAAATCTCTCTACCAAATTTATTATTACCAAGGGAGTTGAAAAAAAAAAAAAACCACACACACCCACACAAATAGTAATACGTCTTACAAGGAGAAGGACAAGAAAAACCTACGTTGCGGCCACAAGGCCTTCGTCAGGGACAGACAAACAAGAGACAGGAGGGAAAGAAAATGAGAATTAAGTAGAGAACATGAAACTATAAAAATAAGAGAAAAAAACTCCCTTAATATTAAGTCCAGTCACATGTGAAGCAAAGCAGGATGGCTGCCACTAAACCGGAAAGAGGAAGTTGATAGTACATAAAGATAAGAAATAATAAAAACAAGGACTGGAAAAGAGTGAGAAAAAAGTAATCAATAAATAATAAATAAAATGAAATAAATAAATAAATAAAATATAAATAAATAAATAATAATAATAAATAAATTTAAAACAAATAAATAAATAAATAAAAACTAAATAAAGAAATAAATAAAATAAAAAATAATAAAGGAAAAAAAATAATTAAAAAAAAAAATTTAAATAAAATAAAATAAATAAACAAATTTAAAAAATAAATAAATTAATAAAGATATTAAATTAAAAAAATGGTAATTTAAGAAAAGAAAAAAAAAGGGTGATCGCATCAAAGTAGAAAGTCATAATACAACAGGGACTCGATAGAGAAAGGCGTCTCAGACAAAAGAATGTTGGGTATTTGTTGAATGTCAAATGTTGAGTGTCTCTTTAGTGTACGCCATAATAGTTGAAGGCGATGAAGACACAGTATGATATCTGTGGTCTGGTTTGTGTAGGATGCAGATGTGTATTCAAACCGTGAGCATTACAAGCAAGGCAATCCACACAAGGACGTCACGTTAACTCACGACGTGAAAAGTCAATGATGCTTGCAACAGCTAGTGACGGTTTTGTATAATTTATTATAAACGCCACAATGACGAAGTGTGTAGACATAAACAAGCAGGTACATCATAGGTACGATCAAACAGTCATTATTACATATGTAGTCAATTCAACAGGCACAGCAGACAGCATCAAAATAATGTACAGCATCTGCCTTTTAGGATATCTTAGTCAGCTGTACATGTAGTCAGGTAGTAAACTTCCCCTTTCCATAAGAGCTAGTAGATATCAACTAGGAGATTAAATCTGGTCTCCTATTTTTGACCTCAACAAGACAGGCATGTCTTTTGAGCGTCACATTATCGTTCTCTATGTTCCTTATACAGCAAAGGTATCAAACCTAGATCCATCAATAAAGGTCAGGAAGCAAATAGTCCGTAGGACAGGCATCAATCGATGCGTGACAATATAAGTGGATCGTGAGCTGAGCGAACTTGTCATATCACAGACTTTATAATAAGGCAGGCTAAGCAAAAGTCAACATCACAAGATGGCGATAAAGTTACTCAGCAAGAAAGATTCAGTCACCTGTTCATTAGGAATACATAAATCACGTATGCCTCCAGGCATTTGAAATAACATAGAGATATATCATCTCAAAAAAGGAACAACAATGATGAGGACTCCTTCCTGAATAAACTAAGCGAAGACTAGCACATCGCTATGTCTCGCCTTACCAGCATCTCTGCTCAGACTGACCTGGGCGGAAATCATTTTAAACAATCCACAAACAGAGACATGCGCAGAAAACGCGAATCGAATACAACTCAGCTAAACTTACGAAGCGAAGAATATTCTACGATGTTCGACTGAAGACTCAAACCTTAAAAGGAAATAAATCTTGAAACATTGCGATTGCCAACTGTTTTCAAAGAACTGGCGCTCCATATATGGACATGACTCAAAATCGTTCACACAACTATCAACAATCCTAGCTATCAAGATAAGACAACTTCTTGACGATAGCTATCAAGATTAGACGACTGTAGAAATGAAAGTGAATACAATTCCATGAGTTACTTCCTATGCATTAAAAAAATTAACTATAGTCAAAATGCGTGGTCAGAATAAGTTGCGACAAGTTTAGCGCAACAGTATTCAAACCGTGTGGTTTGAGGCAACCCATAAGATGGATGAGGCGTTGTTCCTTGCGAAACGCTGCGATCCAATTCACCTCTCACATCTCCACTGTCTCTGTTAATTTCCTTGACATTGTTGTCACTATCACTCCGCCCCACCTCACCACTTCGGTGTACTACAAACCCACCGATGCACACAGTTACCTCCTTTATACTTCCTCTCATCCTCCGGCTTGTCGGGACTCCTTGCCTTTCTCACAACTTCTCCGCCTCCGTCGGTTATGCCAAGATGATGACAACTTTCTATGCCGAGCACAAGAAATGTTGGACTTCTTCCGTAACAGACAGTATCCAGAAGATGTTCTTACCTCTGCCTTAGAACGTGTTCTCCCTATCTCACGTGTAGAGGCCCTCAAACCCCGCCAAAAACCTCCTCTGATAGAGTCAAGTTAATAATGACCTATCACCCTCACAGCACTGCTGTCAAAAGGATCCTGTTTCGCCACCTACCTCTCCTCCAAGCTGACCCAGTGGCGCGGGAAGCATTTAGTGAGCCACCCTTGCTGGCATATAGACGGGACAAAAATTTGAGGGACCTCCTAGTCCACAGCCGTCTGAAAACCGTCAACGATGGCCACTTTGGAACCAAGCCATGTAACCACACGATGTAAGACATGTCAGTATGTAATCGAAACACGTTCAGTCTCGTTCCCTAACGCCATGTTCGCCATCACCCATGGCTTCACATGTGAGTCACGCAACGTCATTTATGCTATTCTATGCAAACGTTGCACCATTACGTACATCGGCCAAACGGGCACACGACTGGGCGACCGATTCTGCAGACACCTCTATGACATCTCTCAGTTTAATTCCACACCTGTGGCCATCCACTTCAATGGCCCTGACCACCACGGTGCCACTGACATCCAGGTGACAGCCATCAGATACTGTTCCTCGGACGCCAACAGTCGGTTTCGCCAGGAACAACGCCTCATCCATCTTATGGGTTGCCTCAAACCACACGGTTTGAATACCCAACATTCTTTTGTCTGAGACGCCTTTCTCTATCGAGTCCCTGTTGTATTATGACTTTCTACTTTGATGCGATCACCCTTTTTTTTTTTTTTTTTTAAATTACCATTTTTTTAATTTAATAATTTTATTAATTTATTTATTTTTTTAATTTGTTTATTTATTTTATTTTATTTAAATTTTTTTTTTTAAATTATTTTTTTCCTTTATTATTTTTTATTTTATTTATTTCTTTATTTAGTTTTTATTTCTTTATTTATTTGTTTTAAATTTATTTATTATTATTATTTATTTACTTATATTTTATTTATTTATTTTATTTTATTTATTATTTATTGATTACTTTTTTCTCACTCTTTTCCAGTCCTTGTTTTTATTATTTCTTATCTTTATGTACTATCAACTTCCTCTTTCCGGTTTAGTGGCAGCCATCCTGCTTTGCTTCACATGTGACTGGACTTAATATTAAGGGAGTTTTTTTCTCTTATTTTTATAGTTTCATGTTCTCTACTTAATTCTCATTTTCTTTCCCTCCTGTCTCTTGTTTGTCTGTCCCTGACGAAGGCCTTGTGGCCGCAACGTAGGTTTTTCTTGTCCTTCTCCTTGTAAGACGTATTACTATTTGTGTGGGTGTGTGTGTGTGTTTTTTTTTTCAACTGTTTTACCCCGTCTTACGGCAGTTCTCCTCATATACTTATATATTACCAAGGGACGTTGACCAATTATAGTCCCAGTTTATGGACTTTCCGGTTTATCTTGTATGAAAATCCACACAAGATTTAATGACATCATGGACTCATGAGTACCATGACAAATGATGTCATTGGTTTGTGACTAGTGTGAGTACTAGCTAGCCTATACAAGTACATAGTGTATCTGACTTGCTAAAGTACTTTCTATCCTAAGGGTGGCGTAGTAGGCCACACGGCTACATGACATTCCTGTTTTAGTTTAGCCATACACAACACAGGTTCGGGAACAGCAATACTACAAACATCAGACAGGTGGGATATATTTAGGACAAACAGAGACAGCGAGGGTAAATTAACCATCGCTCAGGTAGGAAACAACGCACACACATACAAGATAGTGAATATACACGCCCCAGCAAACTACAACCACCAACCACAATTTTACGAAAACTTAGACAACCTACTTACTCAGTCATACAGAGGACATAATATTATTTTAGGAGGCGACTTTAACTGCGTTTTGACAGATATGGACGTAGTTGGTGGAGTAGTTAGAACACAGATACGGAGAGCAAACAGAGAAGACGCACACCAACTAGACATAATACAAACCATAATGGATACGCACAGCTTATTATATGCCTACAGACACACATACCCCCATAGTATCGAAACAACGCATGCACACACCGCACATAACAGAGCTGCACGACTAGACAGAATCTATGTGCCGTCAACACACCACATAATTCAAGCAAAACACTTGCCAGAAGCTCTCAAGTTCACAGATCACAAAGCAGTACTCGCAGCCATTAACACTACACAAGCAAGCACGCATTCCAAACGTTCCCACCACTGGAAATTCAACCACACTTTGCACCAAAACAAAACATACGTAGAGCACATGACCAAACTAATTCTTACATACACAAGTGACATACCAATAGAACATATTCAAGAACACTGGGAAACACTTAACTCTTTAAGCCCCAAGAGCCAGTATACTGTACTTCCCGCTAGACCCATTTGGCCCAAGAGCCAGTATACTGGCTTTCGTATCTCTTGATTCTTTCTATGGCTGTTTTCTAATTTTGACAACTCAAAAACGCTATCTTTTTAAAGTATAGCCATCCATTATGGACTTTTGTTATTTATGAATATGAACATTTAAAAAAAATTATTTCCAAACAAAAACAATAAAAACATACTGGTATGGCCATTTTTGTTTGGGCCAAACCCACCTTTTTGCTTGGGACTGAAAGAGTTAAAAGCACCATACGCGAACGAACACAGCTAATGTCATCCATCATACACAGACACCGCATTCAACAAGAGACTTTGATAGAAAAAGCTATACAACTAACAAAGCAAACAGACAAAAACTCTCCCTCCATTCTCACGCTACAAAATGAACTAGAACGATATAAACACCACAGGTTCCAGGGAGCCCTGTTACTGACAAAACTCAACACAATCACACAAGAGACTCCCAGCAAAAAATACATGGCGATAGAACAAAATATACAACGCTGCAGGCAGATAGGCCAAATAGTGGATTTAGAAGGGGCCACACAGACAGAAACACAACACATAGTGCAGGCTTTCGAAAGTTACCACATATACAAGACAGATTTATGCAATTTACAAAAAAATTATCTGACGCAGACAAACACTAAACACTGAACTGACACTAACAGACATAACACTAGCAGTGAATGCAATGCAAAAAGACAAATCACCAGGACCTGACGGACTTACGACAGAATTCTACCAGCACTTCTTCCCTACCCTAAGGCCTCTTTTACTACAAGTATACAAAGAAGCCTTTGAGAATAAGGAACTCCCACCAAGCCTAAACATGTCTTACATCACTCTAATACCAAAACCAAACTCCGACAAAACACTACTTAAAAACTGCAGACCAATATCACTCTTAAACGTAGATTATAAAATTTTAACAAAAGCTCTAACAAACAAACTGAAACCATTCATGGCGACCCTCATACACGAAGACCAGCAGTGTAGCGTCCAGCACAGAAACATTCATCAACACACACATTTCATAAGAGACATAATCACCTACACGCACCAGAAGGACTGTCAGTCTTCGGTTCTTTCCCTTGACCAGGAGAAAGCCTTTGATAGAATATCACACTCATACCTCCACAAAACATTACTACATTGCAACATAGGTGAACACTTCAGACAATGGATTAATATTCTGTATATGAAGCCCGAGAGCAAAGTGTTAGTAAATCACACATTAACTAACACCTTCAGGCTAACAAGATCTGTAAGACAGGGATGCCCCCTCTCTCCTTTACTGTATGTTCTTGCACTAGAACCACTACTAGAGAACATCAGAAAAGACAGCTCTATCAAGGGCACTTTCATACAAGGGAGAGGTGAACAAAAGTTGCTCGCCTATGCAGGTAGCGGAGCAAAAGTAAATGTTCAAAAATCAACAGTAATGGGCATAGGCAAATGGAAGAACAAAGCAGACTTTCCCTTTGGACTAATACCAACAAACAACATCAAAATCTATGGTATAACCTTTCCCTCACACCCAAATCGCACACACAGAAGATACCCTTTCCCTCACACCCGAAAATCGCACACACATGGAAAAATCTGACATCCAAAATACGAGACATGCTGCACAGATACAAATACAAAACCACAACGATTTTTGGACGAAGTTTAATTGTAAATACATACATTTTCCCTAAGCTACTTTACATTGCCACAGTTTTCGACCCCCCAAAACGGACTATCACGAATTTAAACAAACAGGTCAGAGCGTTCGTTTTTGGGCGCACATTTTACAGCATTAAACACAAAACACTAATACAAGAAAAGAAACACGGAGGAACTGCCCTTCAAGACCTAGAAACAAAGATCCAGGCACTCAGAATTAAACACACAGGCAGCACCATCAAACACCTAGAACGACACACACTACCTCATTATTACATGGGACTCAGACTTTCCAAACTGAGACCACTGATCAATGCAATCCCCCATCACTTCGGCCCTATGCCCTCATTTTATAAGACATGCATACAAGCCATCCAAGGACATGAAAAATTAATTCACCAGAAAACAAAAGCAATATATAAACATTTAGTTAAACTCCAAGCACCACCATTACATCTAAGGATTAAAAGAGGACAGAAATATGCTATAAAAATTACACCGAAACCTTCACTAACTTGCACAACCCAAAAATCACTGCTAAAGCAAGAGGGGTCACTTTTAGACTAATATACAGCATGACACCCACAACAAAACGAGAAGCACACAGATCCAACCAAATAACAAAATGTCAGCTATGTAGAAAAAGTATCCAAGAAACAGAAGATCATTTGTTTTTTGAATGCAGTACAATAACACCTACAATGAAACTACTGCAGAAAATCATCGATTTACAAACAACAACAAAATCAGATATATACAAAGCAATCTTCTTAAACTTAATTCCGGAAGCAATTAATAACAAACACACATTGATCTTGATTATTTTATCAGAATTTCGGAATCAGATTTGGTGTTTTCGGAATCTTCCCATGTTTAAACATCGAATTTTCAACGCTGGTGTATTTCTGCACATTTTTCGTCAGAAAGTTTTATCAATAGCCCCTGAGATGGTACCTCTTCCTTAACGAGGCAGCCTTGATTCGTAAAACGACTCTTTCTTTCCCCGGCCCTCCCTTCGTCACACTACTATTTCATTCTCTGTCTATCCTAACATTTGTAAGTCTGCTTTCGGCCTTCTGTGCCCCCTCCCTTCCCCCAGTCTTCCTATCCTCTCAAGTACTACAGCCCGCGATAGTTACAAGTAGAATAGCTTATAATTCCCTCCACAATCTCCTTATGGCCTCCCTTCGGCGCAGGGGTAAGGAGACCTCTGCGGTGGCCTCATTCCACCTGCACTCACACACACACACACACACACACACACACAAGTTCGTGTAGTTCATGTTGGTCGCAGGATGATCAAATTCCTTCATTTTAAACTGGTCCAAGCGTTCTAATTGCGCAAGCTTCCTTGATTTGCGTGTGCCCAGTACGGGACACAAAAGAGTTACTTCCGGGGTGTTCGGTAGCACTATTTTTCACGTGGAGTGACTTTCGCTGGCCATGCAAATAAATTATTGGCCTGAGTCGCGGGGAATCGAGGGGTTTTTCTCTCCCTTTCTTTCAAGAAAAGATCGCTCTATAATTCTGAGGAAGAGGGTGTATATTTTCTTTATCCCTGTTTTTATTTTATTTTTTGCCTTCTCATCCCTAACATTACAAAAAAATGTGCTTCAGAGTACAAGAAAGAGTATGTTAATATATATATATATATATATATATATATATATATATATATATATATATATATATATATATATATATATATATTTTTTTTTTTTTTTTTTTTTTTTTTTTTTCTTAACCAGCGGCACTTGGGCTTTCAGCCCTTCGGCCCAGTGACATGTCATTGCGAGGCTGGGGAACCTGAGGACTTTCCTTCCAACCCGGTCAGGAGCTTCGCTCCTTCCCATCCACAGAGGGTTTATCACAGGAGCCGTTCAGGCTATTCAGTCAAATTTCCGGCCGTAAACATTCCTTCAAACGCCGACGCCCGGGTTTGAACCATGAAAACCTGGTCGCCAGTACAAAGCCGAAGCCATTACACCAGCGCGGCTCCGTATATATATATATATATATATATATATATATATATATATATATATATATATATATATATATATATATATATATATATATATATATATATATATATATATATACAAATGATCTTCTGTTTCTTGGATACTTTTTCTACATAGCTGACATTTTGTTATTTGGTTGGATCTGTGTGCTTCTCGTTTTGTTGTGGGTGTCATGCTGTATATTAGTCTAAAAGTGACCCCTCTTGCTTTAGCAGTGATTTTTGGGTTGTGCAAGTTAGTGAAGGTTTCGGTGTAATTTTTATAGCATATTTCTGCCCTCTTTTAATCCTTAGATGTAATGGTGGTGCTTGGAGTTTAACTAAATGTTTATATATTGCTTTTGTTTTCTGGTGAATTAATTTTTCATGTCCTTGGATGGCTTGTATGCGTGTCTTATAAAATGAGGGCATAGGGCCGAAGTGATGGGGGATTGCATTGATCAGTGGTCTCAGTTTGGAAAGTCTGAGTCCCATGTAATAATGAGGTAGTGTGTGTCGTTCTAGGTGTTTGATGGTGCTGCCTGTGTGTTTAATTCTGAGTGCCTGGATCTTTGTTTCTAGGTCTTGAAGGGCAGTTCCTCCGTGTTTCTTTTCTTGTATTAGTGTTTTGTGTTTAATGCTGTAAAATGTGCGCCCAAAAACGAACGCTCTGACCTGTTTGTTTAAATTCGTGATAGTCCGTTTTGGGGGGTCGAAAACTGTGGCAATGTAAAGTTGCTTAGGGAAAATGTATGTATTTACAATTAAACTTCGTCCCCAAAAAAATAATAATAAAAAAAAAAAAAAATTAAATAAATTTTAAAAGTTTATATATAGAATGTAATGGTTTTGGAAATGTGTTTATGTATCCTTTTAAAATCGTTATTATTAATTTGTTTTCAAGTGTAAGTATGAACATGTGTAGAATAATGCATTGGCTATGTATACGTGCATATTTATCTTCTTTTATTATTATTATTATTTAAAACAAAAGACGGATGGCGCAGAAGTAAGCGTTTCTGATAGGACAATTCTTGCTTATTCTGCTGCAGACCGTGTGGTCTTCGGTCCGAGTACGTGGGTGACCACAGTATACAATAGGAAAAAAAAAAAAAACGGAAAAATGTTCTAAGGAAAATACTTCGTAAATGTGACATGACCTTGGCCGTTGGCGCCAGTTTCTTAACTCTTTGACTCCGGAACAACGCTCTGAGCGTTGCTATTAGTCTATCACGAATTAAAATTACTGCACACGGCGGAAAATAATTGCGGAGTCAAAGAGTTAATCACCGGAGATCTGTGACACTTTGCAGATTTACGAGCAACGGTGTCCAACACCTGGAACGGCCACGAACGCAAGCATTGAAAGTCGTTAAAATATAAGGTAGTTGTAAATAGTAGCAGTGGAAAACGGTTTGAGTGTGTATATGTGCGCGTGAGAGAGAAACAGAGAGCGTGAGAGAGAGAGAGAGAGAGAGAGAGAGAGAGAGAGAGAGAGAGAGAGAGAGAGAGAGAGAGAGAGAGAGAGAGAGGAAGACACCAATGGGTACTTTCCACTGCGAATTTTTACAAACCAAAAAAAAAAAAACTTAGTCTTTAACATTATTCGAAGCCAAATTTAATTTTGCTTTATTGATCAGAAGAAACTGAATAAGTAAGCATAAATCATGTTGGTGCAAGTATAAATGTGTGTGTGAACGAATGTATACAGTAAATGGTTTTTTTTGTTGGTGTCGTGGAATATTCTAATCCACATATATAAATTATTAGGTAAATATGAAGCCTAACAAATAAAATTAATAAAGAAAAGAGCAATGGTAAAATAACAGTGCTGTCACAAAGAAGGTACTCGAAATCCCCCTTGTTTTCTGCTTCGTCTGCAAATTGTAACGCTTTCACGTTGATAGTAAAAGCTTACTGTATTATACCCGCTTTCTTCAATGAAACGTGTGCTGTATTTCTTGGAAAAACATTGAGAGGCACCCTGCGTAATGACCTAAATTAATCCTAACATTAATTATATTACGTTACCAAAACGAACGAACAGATGGACTCAAATAGAAAGAGAGAGAGGGGCGAATAAAATCAGGAACGCATGCAAAATTAAACACGCGTCTCGCTATTAATGCCACCCCCAACAAGCGTAACGCGATACACAATTACTACTATCACGCGTGTTAGGCTACATGCACTAACTTTTTCGGACGAACAGTGATAAAATACACTACCCTTCCCAGAGTTAGGTTTTAAAATCATAAAAAACGCTTATTAGGAAAGATAACAATAGATGGGTTTACGTTTGAAAACATTACAGTACCCAGACAGCACATCTTCGAAACAGGAGGTAGAAGTAATTGCATATTTTGAACGCAGCCACGTAGCTCTTTTAAATTTGGACATTTGGGTTCCTTAGGGCTTGCTGACAAAGAATATGTAAAACGTTACGCAAATAGTCCAGGAATTAATAAATTATAACCAAAATAAAATAGTGGGGATGCCTGACAACATGGAATCATTTCTGCTCATAAAATTTTTTTATAACGTGTTCTATCTTGGTTGTTAGGGAGACGTAGGAAGGTAACATTTTTTTCAAACACTTGTCGAAACGTGGCTCGATTGGCCAGACTCGCTGATATAATCACTTAGGAGCGTTAGTTCGAAACCACTTGTTTAAATAAGCTTGATAAAGCAACAGTGCGTTGAAGCCAGCTCATATTTTTGCTAAATAAAAGCCTGGAACATAAGCAGATGGGAATTTGTGCCAGTAAATGTGCCAGAATTCATTGCTAATCAACGTATCTGTGTTTATTCTATGAATTGTGGTAAGCTTGAACCATTCAGTATCTTTTAATGAAAATTGAATGTGAATTGTTAATTTATGCCTGTATATATATGTGTAGTTCAGTGGCAAACAGGAGATAAAGCCTATAATGCTCCAGCCTGAACAGAGGGTGTCGGAGGAAAGTAAAACGGCATGGAATGGCCAAATAGTACACTGACACCTGGATGATTGACTAGAAAGAAATAATGCTGGAATGGCAGAGGCGTAGTAACCATTAAGGAGGTTAATACTGGAATAAAGTATTTCACATGAAGCTGATAGTTGGCCTAAAGCTCTGAACTCAATGTTTGTGATGTGTTGTGATCAGTGTAAAAAGAGAGTATAAATTAGTTATGAAGTAGAAGGTACATCCTTCTTGATTTCAGGGACCGTGGTCTTGATGGTACTGAGCAGCACCTGGTCAGAGCTTTGCTGAATCCAGAGTCGGACAGCATACTCCTTGGTCCATTTAGCTATCAGTGAGGTGTCTCCTGAGCCCAGGGGAGAATTCGAGCAGAGGAGTCCCTTCCTGCCGCCATCACGCAAGATAAGCTGATTTGGCCAGCTGAGCTCAACATTATGTCCCCTCATCTTGAAATGACTTTGTAAAAATAACATTAAGAGGGGAATTTAATTGTCTTAATATCAGGAACTGAGAACATCTCCAATACTAGTCCCAAAAGACAAACTATTGAAGTCATGATGACAAATACCAACAGAGCTTGAACAAAACAAAACCAGTATTACCTCATATTACTACTACACAACTGACACACATAGGATATTTTTAATAATATATGTCACTACAATATTTATATTGATAAAGTCTGTACATATACTTGTAATTAAAATTGATTGTGATTCCTGGTTCCTTTGTATTTGAATCAGGACACATATACCTTTATGACAACAATGAATACATATTGTTATTTGAAAAGTTATCAGTGACTCCTTAAGATATTCTCATAGAGTGTTATATGTATGTGAGTGTCACAGTGTTGTCAAGAGTAGTGGATTAAATTAAATTGTTTATCTGTCTGTTGTTGTGACTTACACTTCATCATACACATACCCTAGACACATAACGTAGTCATCACACTATTCCAGAATAATTCTGACTGAGATATATAGATATGTGGTAGCAAGTAAGGTTATCTATAATACACTACTCTTAATAGATATAGATACCTTCACAGCTGATCTCAGTCAGTACACTAAGTCCCCTATAAATATTTATAACATCCCACTTCACCACATATATTGGGGTCTCGCTCTTGGGATTTTGAATCTTTCCCTATTAAAAATATTGGGGGTAATTCACTTCAGGGAATATAAGAATTAAAAGGTATCCTTGGGTGGAATTAAATAAGGTTGAGCTCACGGTGCCTGTGTTGTCCATTAGATATATTTAGAGATTAAATTGTTGGTTAGACATTGTAGAAATTTACCTGATAGACAATGGCGGACCTGGCCAAGTTTCGATCTGCTGCTGTACAGACTGCAAAAGAGTTAGGATTAGATGGGCAAGTTATGGTTGCCTATGTCACTACGGAATGTGACAAATTTATTGAACGCGAAGAAAGAAGATTAGAAAAAGAGGCCGAAAGAAAGTTAGAGGCTGAGACTAAGAGGTTGCAAGCTGAGGCTGAGACTAAGAGGTTGCAGATTGAGGCTGACAAAGAGGCTAAGAAATTGGAAGCAGAAAGAGAAGACAAAAGATTAGCTGCAGAAAGGGAAGCCGAGGAAAGAAGACAGGCTGCAGAAAGAGAAGAGAAGAAATTAGCTGTAGAAAGAGAAGAGAAGAGATTAGCTGCAGAAAGGGAAGCAGAAAAGGAGGAGAAGAGATTACAAAGGGAACATGAGTTACGACTAAGGGAGTTTGAGTTTCAGGGCCATGCTCCTGAAAATGGTGCCAGTCCCTTTGCCTCTGATGCCACTGCTAGCCAAGGAGCCTCAACCTCAGCTATGAATTTTCATTTAGATCATTTTGTTGAGAAAGACGATGATATTGAGAGCTATATAAATAGGTATGAACTATTAGCTACCACGTATGGGTTAGAGAGAGAAAGGTGGAGCTTAAAGTTATCTCAAGGACTTCGTGGGGCAGCTTATGAAGTTTTTGCAAAAATGAGCAGAGGTGATCAGGAAAATTATGACATGCTAAAGCAGGCTCTTTTGTTAAGGTATGAAAAGAATGCAGAATTCTATAGGAAAAAAATTTAGGAATGCTAAACAACACCCAATTCGATCCTAATCCCATATGATCCCTGAAATACCAAACCCACTTCCCCCTTATTATACCTCCAATACTCATTCCCCACCATCCCATCCTAATATCCTTTATACCTACATTCCAACTCATTAATCTTCCCCTTTCTTCAATTATTTCAATCCCATCCCT